>JAJHJA010000317.1:0-394070 GCA_021202915.1 Heliconius himera
TGTAAAACGTACTTTGATTTTGTTAAACAAATATAATTAAAAAAAGATTTTATTATTTTGAAGTCATTGTCAAGCTAATGCTACAACAACCTTAGTACAATATCGAATTACTTAGCCAGTTTGTATTATTTGGCACATTTGTTAAACAAAAATAAGAAAAAAAGATTTTATAATTTTGAAGTCGGTGGCAAGTAAAAAAAATAGGCTTAGTATATTGTAGTAAGTAGTAGTTGTTGTAGCATTAGCTCCATTTTTCGCGCTCATACCTAATACAAATATAACATTTATTGAGTTATATAGTGATTTTTTCACAGATACCATTGTCAACCGGATCCCGTAGTCAGAACCTAAGCAAATTTTCACCAAACTATCCTTGGAATATATTTATTTCTATAAAAAAAGAATCAATGGAATCGGTTGCTGTGACATTAAGTTATTCGTCCATTTGTCGCGCACATACCTAATGTGAATTTAAGACTTATGTGATTTTCTTATAGATACCATTGTCAGAAATAGACTAAAATAAATAAGACCACACGGGACGCACTATCTTTCAAATATAAAAAATCATCAAAATCGGTTCACCTAGTTAAAAGTTCTGAGGTAACAATTATTAAAAAAACAGTCGAATTGATAACCTCCTCCTAATTTTTTACAGAAGTCGGTTAAAAAACTACGTTTACAGTTTGTGCGCAGTTACGATTACCTGGACATATGTGAAATAACTAAGAAAAATCTATTAAATACAATAATAAAATTTATTCCCAAAACCCTTCTAAAATAATTAATTCATTGTTAGGGTTCTATACCCAAAAGGAAAAAAACCCTTAAAGATCACGTTGTCCGTCTGTCCGTTTGTCAAGACCATTTTACTTGAGATTGCGTTAAGATATCAATATGAAATTAATATCAGATATTCAGGTTTACAGTTTCTTGGAGCACAGAAATTAAGCTTCTAATAAAGGACATTAGCATTTATGTATCGTTTTTGCTTCATTTTGTATGAAATTCATTGCGCAATCAAAACCTATACAAATAAAGGAAAATCAGAAAAGTAAATTTATAAATATTTTATAGATAAAGTCATTGCAAATTTATATTTGTAGTTAATTTTATACAATATTAGAGCATATGCCCGCTTACTTAAGTTTGTAACTGTATTCGCCGTATCATCTAAACCTATAAGGTATTTCCTAATAACACTCCTGAAATTGGTGCAGAACTCTTGGTGGGCGAGTCCGACCCGCGCTTGGCCGGTTTTTTCGAATATTTCAAGCGGGCGTAGCCGGACGGGTGCCGCTAGTATAGAGTAAATATATTATACTTCTTATATAACACTTAGCTGTAATACACACACGCACACACTACACATACAAACACTACACTTATAGCAAAACGATATATCTAATTTAAAATCTATTTTGATATATTTAAAATTCTACATTGTTATATGAAATATTTGTTTAAATTAATTTCAATTTCGCAATTTTTGCCTAAAACATTAAAGTAATTAATAATATGCTTGCCAATTTATGTTAATATTGGCTTCTATATTAATTAAACGTAATATCTGAAGACAGCCTCACGTAAAATATATAAGCTATTTTTTTGAGGCCGTCATGGCGCTGCGGCACAAGAGTGTGACTGTAACGCGATAGTAGTGGGCTCGATCCCCACTCGGGGAAATCAATTATTATTTATTAATATTTTTTAATATTTCCTAGCTCTGACACCAAGGCAAAAGCTCGGCGTTGAGTTCCACCACTTTACACGAAAGGCCTCTAAAAACTTGGCGAATCGTGGGCAATGGAGTGTCTTAACATTAGGTTCCTTCTGTCTACCTTGCTATGTGCGGGATACAGCCTGAAGCTGATCTTTTTTTGACTCTATTACCATAAAGTACTTACCGCATAGCGCTACCACTATTAAAACTTTCATTGTCACGGTATTGATCACTGTACCCTTTATATAATATTATCTATCGTTGCACCTCACTAGCACATCTGTCAAACTAATGACATATTAACATAAATAAAATAATCAAAAAACCTATTTTCTGCTCATAATTTTAAATAGCACTTACTATAGGAAACATTGTAATATAGAAAACAGTTTAGTTAAAGAAATACGATCAGAATAAGTATTTTCAGCCAAAAATTTGCAACAAATATATTATGTTGTTGACGATCGCGTTGTTTACGAGTTACCGGAAGCGTCCGTATTCCACCACAGAATGGCGAGGAGCGAGTCGTGCTTCCCGCTCTGAGTTCGTTCGTCGAGTGTCCTTGGTTTTCCCGCTAGGCGCTACGGCAACGACATGCGCGGTGCGATCTTTTCAAAGAGGTCCTCCAGTTTTTAAACTTTGACAATGAAGTAAAATTCATAAATGAAAAGTTTCATATAAAAGTATTTTTGTGAGTATTTAGTAAGCTTTCAAGCTTTATGAACTTTGTACTATATAGAAAGCTATTACAATAACATGTCGATGTGAATTGAGCACTTTAACTAGTTTGCGGAGTAGCAGTTGCATCCGGTGGCTAATAACCCCAACCAATAGACATCTCGTCGGAAGGCTGGCAGTGATGCAGTCAGTAAATACATTATAAGCTAACGATAAAGTTAAACGCCTGGAGGCTATTTCGCGAATCCTTGTTTCAATGCTCCTACAGTAATAGCTTACATAACACATATTCTACTATATAACCATGTACATATTGGTCGAAACTGTCTAACTTTTTTATTTATTAGATAGATAAGTGAATTATTCGATTTTGTTGCGATTTGGTAACAAAATTTTATATAAATATATTAGACGCGATTTTTCATTGTTTATTAAAAGAGTTAATGATGAAATGTGTAAAATTAAACCATTATAATGTTATAATTCAGTAAAGAATGGTGTATCTTATTACAATAAAATAAATAACAATATTTTTAATCAAAATGAGAAAATGAAATTAAATTAACAAAAACCTAAAACAACAGTCTGGTTGATACAATCGAGAATGTTTACTTTGACAGGCGACAAACAACGGGCTAATGTAATTTATTCCACATGCGTCACTAACTAACCCCTAGTAGAGTTTACCTACATCCGTATGTATTACCAAAAAGCCGAAAGTCCAAGATATAAAATATTGCATTTTCTACACTGACCTGAGAATAATTTGGGTTATAATATCTGAAAATGCGGGATTTTTAAAGGCGCGTAAAATTTTTATATGTTCATTTTGATACCAAAATATTAAAATTTGTTAAGTTCTTTAAATAGTTGTGTTTAAAAATATATAAGTTTATGTCAGTATATAGGGCTTGAAGGAGAGATATAATTTTTTTTTTACTTAGTTAAAATTATCACTAGACATACCCAATATATGTATATAACACACTTAACAGTTGTAAATTCAAATACGAGTCATCGCAAATTTTTTTGTAAAAAATATTACCTGGTTTTAAAAATTCCAATATAGACTTGTCTCAGACTTACTAAAGATGCAAATAAAAAATGCATACTATATTTTTTTAACTTCATGATGTATGCCACATTTAGGAGCATAGGCAGGGGGAACGTAGCGTTAAGACACTTTATTACTTTTGCCTAATTTTGGAGACATTGTCTGTTCAAAAGTGGAACTCAACGCCGCGCAATCTCTTATTACTTACTAGCGGTCTGCCCGCAAGATAGAGATATTAGAAACAGCTTTAACTATTAATTAATTGATATAGAAAAGTATTCACAATATCATTTTTAAAATAACTATAATTATTGCATATTAGCTCCTGTACAGTTTTTAAATTAGTTACATATATTATTAGTTAAATATATAATTGGTAATTATGTAGTTATTACAGAGTATATGTAAAAACCATGTTCTTTGGCATTTTCATATAATCTATAAAATAATCAACATCTTCGGTCAAGTTCGAGTCGTAATCATGAACTGAAAGTTCTGTACCAGTTTTATGAATACTACTAGATACACCAAAAGTATAACTGATTAAAATTAACATTTTACTTTTTTTGTAATAAATTAAGTGCAGATAAAACTTTGTACCTAATGTTTCTTTTTTCTGTGACGCAAATACAAATGAAATACAGATAAAGATGTGATAGATTTGAATATTTGATATTTCAACATGATATCTTCACGTGATCTTGAAATAAACAGTTTTGATTGACAGACAGACGGACAACAAAGTGATCCTATAAAACTGTACTTTTTTATATATATAAACAGAATAATAAACACAGAAGGCTATCACTTCACCCTAAGTGCCTTTTTATCGGCAATCAAAATGTTTTTACACATACAATCCAATTATACGACACTACGACCGACCGGGAGTCGTTGACGCCGCCGCGCTCTGACAATATAATTTTGATAGCTATTATGTGATAAAATCTTATTTATTGCGACACATATATTTCTCACTATATTACTGCTGCGACACTATGAAATTGTTCGTACATAATTATATTTAATAATATATATTTTGGCTTTATACTTCTGTAATCTCTATATCTTATAAAATAAGAACGATTTTTTTCTCTGTCTGGCCTTTCTACGTTATCTTCTTCTAAACCACCCAACGGATTTTGATGCGGTTTTCACCATTATGTAGAGTATTTCTCAGGGAAGGATTATATATGGTTTATTATATGTATATTTTATTGTAATTTGACATAAATATGATAAATGTGTATAAAGTCCTACCCGTTGAGACACTTTCACGCATGCGCTGCTTTAATGGTAAGTTCTACATGAAAACAATGTACTAGAGTATTATTCCTCTTAATAAGATCTACAAAAAAGTCAGCGACAGCATATTCGTATCTTCTAAGGATAACATACAGTGAGCATATTTCTGTCTAAAAATAGTAATTTGAATATATTTTTTATTTTGAGGGATTTTTGTCCATAATGGTATCAATCCTTATCCTTTTAAATACTTTATTAATTTTCTACGTTAAACGAAGATAAAATTTGCTCTTTACACTAATTTGAAATTACGAATAGTTTTAGAGAAAAACGCATTTAATTGTTGACACATCACGCCGGCTATAAACCGCAGTTTTGGCGCAAGTTTTATTTATTACCTTACTCTCAGCATATAAATAAGTATATTAGTAACGTTGGCCATTAAATGTAGATCATAACTGTCTTTTACTGTTTTTCATTTTAATAAGTACTTTAGAAGTTGTTACAATATCAAAAAATCCTTGCTTTGAAACGGCTCGCCACACGCCATGCGTCCCCCCGCGCCCCGCGACGTTTTGCTTATAGAAGTGCGTCCGCCGCGCCCGCCTGCCTCTGTACTGTAGAAAAGTAGATGTAGATGCGATTGTACGTATTGGATAATTGGAGTTTAATATATTTAGTTTCGTCTATTTTGATTAATAGAATAGTAGGTAGTCTTTTGTTCATCATTTCTTCCGTATAAGTATTTTAGTTTAAGAGAACAGTAGGTAGGCTTTTGTTTATCATTTCTGACGTTTAAGTATCCTGTTGTTTATTTTATTTACTCTTCTTCTGTTCTTTTATTATTTTCTTTACCTTTTAAACATAGGAAATGTTTTTAATTTAATAATACCACGACAAAGTCGTTCAAATATAGGTCGTAGAACAAGAAATGCAAATAAAAATCGTTTAAATCTTAGTAATGAAAGCATATATGAGACGGAAATTAGATAGTAATTTAAATATATTTACTTATTGAGAGGGATGTGTGTCAATAATGATATTAATTCTTACCCTTTTAAATAAGTTATTAATTTTCTACGTTAAACAAAGATAAATTTTGCTTTGTACAATATTTCGAAATTACAAATAGTTTTAGAGAAAAGCTATATCGACTCATGTTATCCCTTACTCTCAGTGTATAAATAAGTATATTAGTTATCTTGGCCATTTAATGTAGATCAAAATGTTGATTAGTAGCACAGATTTAAAATAACGATTAAAAAAAAATCTTGCTGTGTAACGGCTCGCCGACTTCCACGCTTCCCCCCGCGCCCTCGATTTGCTTATAAAAATGGATCCGCCGCACCCGCCTAGCTTCCCCGGGCATGGAAGGAGGGCCTGCTTATCATGTTGTCCAAGGCTGGGAAGAGCCCATAGCAGCCTGAGGGGTACCGATCTATAACCCTCCTTTGCGCGGTCTCCAAGCTGTCCGAGAAGTTATTCCTCTCACTTCTCCAGGCGCACATCCACCCATGAAGCGAGCAGTTTGGCGAGCGGGTATACTACTCTGGTTACACTACGCCGTAACAGCGATCAACCGAAAGGAGAGCAATAGCAGTCTTCTTCGACGTAGTACGCGTATTCGACCACGTCTGGCACCCGGACCTACTTCATTAAGTGCTCAGAGCCGGCACCCCCAGCACGTCGCGCATGTCTTTGCCTCCCTGCCTCAGTGACAGGACATTTAGCTTGAGAGTTAAGAGTTCGAAGTATAGCAGCGACTCGATCGCTGCCGTTGTTCCCCAGGGCAGCATTTTGTCACCTGCTCTCTACGCACTATACACTGATGACATCACATCGCCCTAGCGAGTATCACTCAAAGAGAAATCCTGCAGGTGGTCCAGAACCTCATCCTCCGTCGAGTGACGCAGGCGCCATACTACGTGAGAAACACCTCGCATCACCGCAACCTAAAAATAGAAAGCCTGGAGGTACACATTGGTCGTCTCGCGCCCAACGCATTCCGCTGCGCCAATGTATCGGGTCACCTGCACCTAAGGAGCAGCACTCCGTGGCATATCCGGCCGCCCCAGGTCAGACGTCAGATGACTTTCGAGGGACTTTCTATCCTCCTCCAAATGCGACTCATGAGCCTTGCATTGATCCTTGGTCGTTTAAGCTGGGCCTCCCTCAGGAAACCGAGGGTCTCACCTGACTGAGTTGACCGCCTAGATGGCATTTGATAATCTTTCCAATCCCGTCCCGCACGCCTCTCTCTGTGTCTGCTCTAGAGCAGGTTATCGCTTGAGACCACGGCCATGGAACCAACGCCCAAATGTCGTTCGGAGCTACTACGGAGATGGACGAGAGAATGCTTCAATTCTGCGCCTGGCTCTATAGCAAAGTAAATTTAGAAGCGATTGCACGTATTTTGGAGTTATCCAATAATTATAATGTATTTCGTCGCAGCATTGTTGGTTACATCTTTCGTTTAAGTATTTTTGGGTAAGAGAATAGTAGGTAGTCTGTTGTTTATAATTTCTTTCGTTTAAGTTTTCTGTTGTTTGTGTCATTTGTTCAGGTGCGTGTTTTTTTAAACAATTGGAACATCCTTATTGGAGCTACGAAAATGTGGGTTGCGTTAAGGTTTCAATAATTTTCACATTAGTAATCTTAAGTGCTTTGCAAACATAGGTACATTATATGAATAATTCAGTAGTTAAAGCGGGCGAAGCCGCGAGCGGGTCGCTAGTAACTGTATAAAACGATTGCTTTAAATATATAATATTGCAGGTCGTATTTTTTTGGGATTTCTTTTTCCTAACCTTGGAATACAGGAAAATAAAGATAAGAGAAGCAGTAAGTAATATGATCATTGATATTGTATTTTCACCTTCGATTGAGTTTCGCCACTCACGCGCAACGCCTCCACAATTGCGTGAGAAATGGGAAACGAAAGTGTTTTAATGGGAACGGAGTGTCGTAACACTTGGTCCCAGGTTTCCTCTGCCTATTTCGTAATGTGCGAGATACAACGTGAAACCAAAAACAAAAGGGAACCTCGTCTATATATATAAAAGGACTTGTGCTGACTGACTGAGGTAAGACGCACGCAGAGCCGTAACCGCTGTGCGTAGAAACGTGAAATTTGGGCAGATGTTTATTTTCATATTCTGGACATCCACTAAGAAGGGAATTTGAAAAATTTTAACCCTAAAGGGATGAAATAGGGGTTGAAAGTTTGTATGGAAAAAAATTTTAATCTGTACCGATTTTTATAAAATTTGAAATTCAGACTCTTAAAAATATTTCATTGAACACGTGTTTCATGGTTTTTAAGAATTCACCCCCTAAGGGTTCAAATAAGGGGTTGAAAGTTTATATGGAAAAATCTTTAAATCGCCACCGATTTTTACAAAAATTTAAATTCAGACTGTTAAAAATATTTTATTGAAACGTGTTTTGTGGTTTTTTTAGAATTCACTCCTAATAAGAGGGCGAAGCCGCGCGCGCCCTCTTTTAATTTTATAAAGCTGAAAAATTTATTCAGTTGAACGAGTTTATTATAAGGACTACATCTTGTTTTGTCTTGATTTTTTTAAGACATTACATCTATTAAGGAAGCCTATATAGGCTATATAATGTTTAAAAATATTTAAAAAATAGTTTCTCTCTTGCCAAATGATAATTTTTAGTAATTATCTTTGGGTAGCGGAAATTTGTAAAAATCTCCCTACAAAGATGCTAACAACATAAATAAGTTGTAACAAGCGTATAAAAATTTCGACGTAGCTTGGCGAGAACGCATGGCTTAGTGGTCAGAGCGCCTGGTCGGTTTAAAGGAGGCGCGGGTTCGAGTCCCACTGCGTTCAAATTTTTATACGTTTTCTAAATAAGTATTTCTAAATAAGTACTAGAATGCGTCTTCCAATACTAAGCTGGTAAAGCCTCAAGTAAAATTAGTTTTATATTTATTTTTTACCATTATTAAAGCGAATATGAGATCATATTTAGGAAAAAATACTTATTTACAAAACTTATTAAAAATCTTAACATGCTAACAACATAAATAAATTGTAACAAGCGTATAAGAATTTCGACGTAGCTTAATAAGAACGTATTGCCAGAGCGCTTGAACGGTTTCAAAATGCGTTTTTTACATAAATAAGTCGTTTTGTGTAATACATTTATGATTTTATGAAACATACATATATTCTTTTACAAAGCTGTAACACATCTGAATGCGAATAGAACATGCAATTAGGTATTTCATTTCCTCAGTTCATTCATAATTTTCTATACCATTATACTCGTTATAATGAGTAGTAGAGAGAGGCTTCTATGAATCTTGTAGCCTTTTTCAACCTGCAAAACATTTATATTTCTTTGTGTTCTTACTGGCTAGTTACTATTACTGAGGCTTACTGTTCTTTCTTAATAGTACAAAGAATTCGCTCGTACAAAATCCTCTTTTACGTTATACTTATATAATGACAAAGGCCCAATCTGTATTTTTATTATTACTACCATTTTGGATTGCTTTTCATGTTCATAGAGAATGAGAATTTACCTTAGATTTTATCTACTTTCTCAGTTTATACGGGATAAGACGTAAAAATGCTTTCAAATTGATATTAAAAAAAATGTGTGTGTGTATTACACGTATGAAGAAATACTGTTTCATGAAATATAAGTTCTTTTTATTATATATTAATATTTTATTATTATACAAATGAATGAAAATACTATTATCAATTAATTTTTTTCACTGTTCTTATAGTAATTATTTGAATTTGTAAATATCGTTATATCGGCTTTAACGACTATTTTATCAAAAGAATCTATTGAATCCGAAAATCAGTTCATGAATTATAAATTTACAGCCCGAATTCCAGTAATGATAATTGTGTTTAACTTAAAAAGTTAACTAGAGTCATCCATTCAACAGAAAAGTAAAGCAATGTAAGCGCTCGGTAATATTAACGGCGCACCGCACAGTGGGATCGATAGCCCCAAAACGTACTAAATATTCAAAAATTTAAAGTGATTTCGGAGTTTCCTCATTATATCATTTATTTTGAATACCAAGCAAGCTATCTTTTGGCAGTTATGAAATGCTTCATAAAAAAGTGAAGTTTAGTTGCTACTTTGCTACTAATTTACTTGCAACTAACAGTGATTTATCAATATTTTTTTTTATTTTTGACATTATTTAGACGTGGAACCTTCATGGAACCTCTGGTAGGTAACAATGTTTAATGATGTTTGTGTTTTTTTGAGGCAATTGTGAGCAATTGGGGAGTGGGTGATTTTGTGGGGAATCGAAATCACAATCATATCGTTCACAGTTAGAAACAGTCTCCTTGCGCCGGCTATTTAGTCAACGCCAATTACATAGTTATACATACATTTACATTTTATATTAGCGTATAAAATGTACCCCAGACTATAATCACATTTTTAAAAGTAATGGCATAAGTGCTTACATCTTGGCGTGTTTCCAAGTTATCTTGCAGGAGTAGGTACTTGTGCTTGCGTGTAACTTTGATATTCTTATCTCAACTTTAACTTTCCAAAGTTCTTCATATTCTTGAATATTTAATAAGTAATTCTCTTGTAAATCCTTGTAAATTCTTGCATCTCGTGCATGGGTTTAAGATGCCTTTTTTTTTCAAAAGCTATTATACCATATCGATTTTTTGTGTTCCATTTGATTGTCTTGACAAGTTTTGGCCTCTTCGCTTTAATTAGTAATGACAATGATAAATTGAGAGACCACCGTGTCCTGTTTGTATATTTTGTTAATAAATATTGATACCATATTTGAATAAAAATTTAGTTTTAAAAAGGTTTCGTAATAAATATTTTGTTTATTAAATTTCTCATGCTTTATTATTACAAGATGCTTTTTCGTCAAATTTTAATTTAAAGTATTCGCCAAAACCATTTGGATGAGCCTAAACACTATCTGTATATCTTCTTTAGATGACACGTAGAAAAAATGTAATTTATTTTCTATATCTACTAACGTCCCGTTTGCGACTGTAAACGCGATAGATTATGGGTTCAATTCCCACTCAAAGAAATGAAATATGGAATATTTTTATTTCCTCGCCCTGGTATCGAGGCAAAGCGCGAGTTCCGCCACTCAATAAGTCCAGAACTCGGAGGAAAGTGGGGACCAAAAGTGTCTCGATGGGAACGGAGTGTCTTAACACTAGGTTCCCAGGTTCTCTCTGCCTATCCTGCTATGCGTGGAATACAGCATGAAGTTAAAAAACATAGTTTTAATGTAAACTTCCCTGAACGAATTGTTCATAACACAAACATTGCCTCACCTAATCTTGCATAAAACATCCATAACACATTTGTTAAAAAGTAAAGAATGCGGCTATACGCAAAATCTTCTCATATTCCACATTGAACCAGGACAAAAGGAAAGATCTCGATAAGTTTGCGGTCGACAAGGAAAATTCCACATACGGAAAGATGTTACAGCTTTCTGGATTATGCGTTTACTTGAGAATGTTATAAAGTATATTATTTTCTGTTTTGCTTTGTCAATGACCTTAATGGCTATAACTTTATTGTTCTATTTCCCGTGTATTATTGCAGCAGAGAAGACCTAGTGCCAAAACACTCTGTTCTCTGCTTTTCCTTTTTTGGATTCGAAACATTGCGTGTTGGTTGGAGGTACTTAACGTTGCAATTATCGCGTTATTTTTTAAATACTGAATATATATTATGATAAGTGAATTTTAACTGAAGAGTGAAATATGTAAAATTCTAAAAGCAAAATATTTTTTTTTTCTATCATTGCAATTTATATATTACGGTCTATATGTGATAACGTAATCTGGAAGTATACGAGCGGAAATCCTTCCCCTGTTACACAATCAAATTTATTTAGTTAAATATAAATTTAAAAAATTGTAAAAATACCCAACTGCAAGAAAGTAGTTAAACTAATTTAATCTTCTCAAGAAACCCTGTCAAATTGTGCTTGTTTTTTTTCTTTTTAGAACTTACGCATTCAGGTTTGTAGGGAAAAATTAAAAATGTATATATAAGTATTTATGTATTAAGTTTATATATTAGGATAAAATATTATTTTTGTATAAATGTTTATATGTCTATAATTTTTTATCTCCACAAGGTTGTCTGGAAGAAATCGCAAATTCATGTTATTACTAATAATGTATGTTATTACCTACGTTACCATAGAAATACTGAAAGAAAATTTCTGAAATGGTCTCCGGGAGAGTCTTTAGCATAAAATAATACGACAAAGTGATACATATATAAATAAATCTATATAAAAATGCCTAAAAACATCCTTATATATAAACAATTGGTAAATATGTGGTTATAATATGTATATGTAACTAATTTAAAAACTGTACAGGAGTTAATATGCAATCATTACAGTTATTTTACAAAGAATATTATGAATCCTTACCCAAATCAATAATTTAACATTTAAGGCTGTTTCTGAAACAGTACATTAAATTATTAACTGACATCAGCACATTTAACAGAGTTTTAAAAAACAACATAGGTATAAAAATGTAATGTTACAAAAATATATACATATAATAAATAATTAGCCTTATGTATATTTTATGAATATCAAATATCAACATTGGTCGTATTTTGTAGTTCGAAACAATCAAAAATTCTTATAGAAATTACGATAATGTCGTAAAAAAATCATATAAGAATATTACAGATTAAATTAATAAAAAAATCATATTATCTGCTCATAAATCAATAATCATGTATTTTAAGCGGGCGAAGCCGTGGGTGAACGGCTAGTACATATATACTCATAAATTAAATTAAATTAAATTAGCTTCACGCTATATCCCGCACACAGCAGGGTAGGCAGAGGGAACCTAGTGTTAAGACACTCCGTTCCCCACTTTCTGCCGAATTCTGGAGGCATTGCGTGTTGAGTGGCAGAACTCAACGCCGCGCTTAACCTCGGCACCAGAGCGAAGAAATGGAAATATAAATTTAAGTAAATATTTCATCTCCTCGAGTGGGGATCGAACCCACAACCAGTCGGTTTTGCAGTCACACCTCGTGCCGCTGCGCCACGACCGGCCTCTATATATATACTCATAGATTTTTATTTTTCTTTTTGTTTTTTATCTCTCCTAATAAATCACTTAATAGTCTGTAAGCAGATTAACACTCTAAACCGACAATATAATACAATTTTTCATATTTTCAAGGTCTGCAAGAAACACCTACAAAAATCTGAGACGTACAAGAAATTATTATTTTTTAAAACACAAATAACAGGTTGATATGTATTTAATCTTAGCAATCTAACTTCTTAGTTATATATCTAGCTATGTATTATAATATTATAATAATAGTAAATATACTATGTAAACATTGTAAGTACATAATGGAACACAAAAACAACAGTGTTACCAAAATACGCAGCATATATAACACGAGGCCTGCGTAAATGATGCCAATTGGCTGAAACGGGCCGCGCCGTAAACACGAGCGACTAGTTTCGAAGATATCCGGAAAAAAATCTAAGTGTACAGGAAAAGGGAAAGCAAAATGTTCTGTAAATTTGAATTCCAGTATAGAGTAATCTTGTTAAAGAAAATTGTTTTTCCTATAATATACCTACGAGTATGTATAATAAAATAACACTACAGCATTTATTTAATTGGATCTCGACTAATGCAATACAAAGACAAAACAATAATCTTCATTTTAAGAATAAAAAATATAAATAAATATCAAACAACCCTGTAGCAGTCAGCTCGTTGTAACACGTAATACATGTCTTCATTATTATTCTCATTCTTTCGTCAATATTATTTCGACTCCTTTTCATGTATATATCCCTAGTGGCCAATAGCAGACAGAACAGGAGATGGCAGATATCGTCAAATGAACTGTCAGAACCTTTACATGTGCTCTATCAATTTAATATAAAACGAGTGACTACACAATCACTAAAATAAAATCTCTGTTCCGGCGGTTATTATCTAGATTTATACATACGATGAATGGCTTTTTGATAGGTATTTTCATACTTATTTAGAAAACGTATAAAAATTTGAACGTAGCGGGACTCGAACCTGCGCCTCCTGGACAACTTATTTATGTTGTTACCATCTCAGTAGGGAGATTTTTACAAATTTCCACTACCCAAAGATAATTCCTAAGAATTATCGTCTGGCAAGAGAGAATGCTATTTTATAATATTTTTGACATTTTATTTTATTTTAAGTGTTAATTAACACTTAGGAAAGCAAGCTTATTTAGAGAAATATAAAAGTATTTTTCTTTCCTAAGAGTGGATTAACACTTTAATAAAAAAAAATGTTAAAAAAGTATTTTCATATTGAAAAGTTGATATTAACAGTTGACGTTATCTTATTTGCATAAAATTTTACAGACTTCCTCGTTCTACTAAAGCCTTTTTATTAAAATCGGTTTGATTACAAAGTGCAGCATCCAACTAAGATGCAAGTGAAGATTACTTAGATTATTATTGTGCACTATTTACCACAATATATGTTGAAGACTTAATTTAAACTAAATTTAAAGATGTACTTAATTTTTTTTTAAACTGCTATTTTGTAGTAGTTTAAAAAAAATTAAGCGAAGACAAACAAATCTACCATAATTAAAAAAAAAATTAAGACTAAGCCAATTGGGTGACCGGAAGTTTGTTGTATTGTTTTAGGTTAGGATTCAAATATATCATTATATAGATTTTTACAATTGCATTTTTTACATTATTTTACATTATATCGATATTTGCAATTTGAGGCCAGTGGTGGCGCAGTGGCACGAGGTGTGACTGTAAAACCGACTGGTTGTGAGTTCGATCCCCACTCGAGGAGATGAAATATTTACTTATATTTATATTTCCATTTCTTCGCTCTGGTGTCGAGGTTAAGCGCGGCGTTGAGTTGTGCCACTCAACACGCAATGCCTCCAGAATTCGGCAGAAAGTGGGGAACGGAGTGTCTTAACACTAGGTTCCCTCTGCCTACCCTGCTGTGTGCGGGATACAGCGTGAAGCTGATACAATTGCATACGAAATTACATCAGCTTTTATACAACAGTGAATTTAACACATCACTTATTACAAATGAATCGATTCAAAATTGGACTTTACACGTTTTATGGTTCAATACCTAATTATCGGAATATTTCGAGTGCAATTTAATTAAAACATAGCATAAAAATGGCTTAAATTAATCAAAAACTTCTACGTACGTACTACGAGTAACTACTAACTAAAAGTAATATACACCTTATATTTCCGATATATATTTTTATTAACACATTTTA
Organism: Heliconius himera; assembly: GCA_021202915.1. Classification (NCBI taxonomy): domain Eukaryota; kingdom Metazoa; phylum Arthropoda; class Insecta; order Lepidoptera; family Nymphalidae; genus Heliconius; species Heliconius himera. The sequence goes on from JAJHJA010000317.1 coordinate 15,018, forward strand.
TTGAATTTAATATATTTTAAAAAATAAATTATATATTTACACAGTGAAGCCAGTCGTGGCGCAGGGGCACAAAGTGTGATTATAAAATCGACTGGTTGTGGGCTCGATCGCCACACGAGGAAATTAAATATTTATTTACATTTATATTTTCATTTCTTCGCTCTGGTGTCGAGGCAAAGTGCGGCGTTGAGTTTCATCACTTAACACGAAACTAGGTTCCCTCTGCCTACCCTCCTGTGTGCGGGATACAGCGTGAAGCTGATTTAATTTTTTTATTCAATCTACACATAAAAACAAATCCCTATACTAACAATATATTCTGAATAGAATTCTATTACACAGATTGATTATATTAAATAAATATTACAACGAAAAATCTACCAATAAATCGAAAATGGATTTCACGTAGCGTGTAATGAAAAATCTGATCGCATATCAAATTAATCTTTACATCACTGTAGTTATCTAAATCTTTCCTGAAATTATTCTATCGTGAGATTGAAAGTGAATGTAATCTTGTCTCTTGAATAAGTCTCTTGTAAATAATTGAGGATATAGCATTTGACTGTAGACACGAAGGCTGTTGTTCTGCCACTCACGCATTGTCTTGAAATTTGGACAGGAAGTGGGGAAAGGGATCCTTCTACCTAAAAAAAAAAGATGCTATATCTTATCTTATATTTAATTTTCATATGTATAATTCCTTTCCACTAAAAGGCTTCCTTTTCCAGGAAATCGAATTCTCAAACTATTGCGACGACAAAACAGTATGCTGTAGTTTAGTTAAACTACGAAGCCTCAAAATGGCACAATTACCCTCTGAATACAAACAAAATTCAAAACTAACTTGAGCTTTTGAGAAAACTCGCATTTGAAGAAGAAATCCCCATGATTATTTTGAAATTGAATAGTTTCTAATCTAAGTCCTTTACGTGAACTAATATTTAACCCAAGTCTGGAAAAGGAGGAGGTTATCAATTTGGTATACAGTCGAATTGATAACCTCCTTCTTTTCTGTATCTTTTAAGGAAAAAAGAAACTCTTATAAGATCACTTTGTTGTCCCTCCGTCTGTCTGTCTGTTAGCGCCTTTATCTCAGAAACGCTTGGAGATAATTGCGTCGAAATTCTAACCATATAACTTGGTATCTACGGTCCCATGATTTACTAAAAAAAACGTATTTCTACATACTACTACGCAATATACTACTACGTAAAGAATAAAAAAAATAATAAAAATAATAGCCTTAAAGGCGGGAAAAATTTGGTTTTGCAAAAAGCTCGAAACCTCCATTTTTTGTACGGGCGAGCCTGACTCGCGCTTGTCCGGTTTTTTTTTACTGTTACGTTTTACATATGTATCTTTTGCCATTCGTGACTTTTCGTAAGTATGAACCCTGCCTCAACGCTTTCTGAGAAAATAGATTTTGTAGAGGTAATATTATAAAATTTCGACCCCGATAAGAGCGTGTCGGCGAAGTATTAAAAGTCGATTTGCGCGATGTTGCAGCAAAAACCATGAAAAAATATTGAGCATATAAAATTTTACAGCTTATATCGCATATGTGTAACAATTGGAATTATATTTTTAACAAAGGTTTGTGGTTCCTTATCATTCATAGATATGGGTAGTTACTTTAAAAAAATATATATAACTTTTTGTTCGGTGTATTTAGAAGTTAACCTACCATGGTTTATTATCAGCTTCACGCTGTATCCCGCACACAGCAGGGTAGGCAGAGGGGACCTAGTGTTTAAGACACTCCGTTTTCCACTTTCTGCCGAATTCTGGAGGCATTGCGTGTTGAGTGGCAGGACTCAACGCCGCGATTAAACTTGACACCAGAGCGAAGAAATTGACATATAAATTTAAGTAAATATTTTATCTCCTCGAGTGGTGATCGAACCCACAACCAGTCGGTTTTACAGTCACACCTCATGCCGCTGCGCCACGACTGGACTCATTATGGATTGTTATGGTAGGTGAGGTAGATTTATTAATGTTATATTTACATTGACTGCCGCCGACTCCAAAAATAACGGATTTCAATAGAAAATGATTATATAATGAACAAAATGTGGTAAATATTATGATCTATGTAAATTTAATATTTTTTTTTACTTTTAATTTAGTTTTTTTTCTTTAGTTTAGCTTTTAAGTCCTAAAAAGCGTACATACACTTAATGCGTTCACATTCCTCTGCTAAGTTATAGCGATTACAAACATCGTCAGAACTTTTATTTTGGTAATAAACGCTCGCGCAAATTGCTGACATTTATTTTATTAAGGAAATATGTTTTGGGGAAATTCTTATATGTTAACAGGAAATATAGGCATATGTTCCATAATATTTCCAGTCATTTCAGCGTGTTACTGACTGACTAACGATTTCATATTAATCTTATCAAAATAACTAAGTAATTCCTTAAAAAAACATTAATTACTATTGATTATTTTTCATTCTTATAATTTACACATAGTGTTTTTGTGTATTCATATTTTTTTCACAAATAACTTCTACCTACTAGTAGTAATATACCAAATGTAGAATACACATATACATTTACAAATTAGCTACACGCTGTATCCCGCACACAACAGTGTAGACAAAGGGAACTTAATGTTAAGACACTCCACTCCTCACGTTCCGCCTAAATCTTCTTTCCGCCGAAGACATTGCGAGTTGAGTAGCGGAACTCAACGCCGCGTTTTGCCTCAACACATGAATGGAAATATAAATTTAAATAAGTATTTAATTTCCTCGAGTGGGGATAGAATCCATAGCCAGTCGCGTTTACAGTCACACTTTGTGCCCCTCCGCCACGACTAGCCTGATACGTATTATTAACTATATGTATTATGCATTTACATATCAAATAAATACGTATATATAGTTTTAGTAGCAAATACATTTTGGAATAAATTTTCAGAATGTTCTTTAAAAGGTACGAAAGCTCCAATGTTATGTTGCATACATTTTAAATCCGTCCAAAAAGAAATGAGAGTCGACGTTTCGTATGTTGCCTGTTTTCATTGCTTAAAAGAAACGAGGCTTACGTGCTCGAAAAATTTTTTTTAGATTTGAGCAAGAAAATTTTGTTACTTAGAAAATATGTTGACTTTATATATATTACTGTATATACCTTTAAATATTATTATAAAGAAATTAATGTTATGTATTTTTTGCTCATAAAAATCTGTATGCATAGTAATGTCATTATATTATGCTGTTATATTTTTTATAGTTATATATATTTGTATAATAGTAAAATGTGCTATGCTAGTGTTCTTTTGTATACTCAATATTTAATTAAAAATTAGAGAAACAACTAGAAAATCCATTGCCTAAGTAATTAAAAAGTATTACAAATAGATTTTTCTACTAGTGATATATACTTGATATTTATAATTTCCTCAATTTTCATGTATTCCTCCTTTAATACGATACCATAAAATACTAAAATAACATTTTTTTCTGTGGAAATCAACAATAAATTGGGGAATAGGCGAGCGTAACGTAGATAATAATGTAAAAATCCGATCGACTATCGAATTTTTCTTCACGTCTACTACTAAATTTTTCCTTGGAGAAAATTTTATTTCTGTGAAAATGTCTCCGCGCGTCTTTTGTTTTTCTTTCGTGTAAATACAGTCAAAGTGAAAGTAAAAGCCAAATGATGTTATTCAAAGTAAGAAGTTACATGTTTAATTTTTTGAACGTCAAATAATTTACCTCCAGTTAAAGTTAATGCCTCAGACCTAAGAAGAACCGGCGCAAGAAACACAGCGGGACTTTTTTTAATAAATTTTATACAAATAGCTTTTAATTATTTGTGACAGTGATACCTTTGAAACAGACTGAGCATTTCATTCCCAAGGCGTGTTATCATTTATAAAATCATTAATTTGGTAATAACCTTCGTGATATAGAAATAGGGTTAAGCGACTTCCAGGTTGACCACTGCAAGTTGTAACCGGCGGGTAAGCACTCTTTTGGGAGGAACAAAGGCTGAAGTCTAAAGGAGCACAATCTAAAGCTGTGGTAAATTTTATAAAACTGTGATGACTTCTCAAGCGGGCACGAGATGCAGAGTATCCATAGAGTGGGTGCCGAGGATATTTCTAATTTTGCTTGAAGTGTCCCTTTATTTATACTCGTATAAGAAACTGCTGATAATCATATAAGATAGATATATTTTAATAGCATCTGCACTGCGCTTGTACTGAAAATTTCCTAAACTATTCTCGCGCCATTTGCAGAATTTGACGATAAAATCCTTTTCGTCCCTACAATTTATTTTACCATACAATTACTAACATTTTCTTAGTTACTCTATTTCATATAAACAGGCCCAACTTAAAAATGTATTATTTTGTTCGCCATTTTCATTTTAAATATCTTATACGGTACATACGGTTTTTCTGCATGTCAGTTAGTTGGTCAATGGTTAAAAATATGGGTTACCCGTCTCAGCCACACTACAGGGAGTAAAAGTAGCTGAGTCCTCACAAGTTTTGTTTTGAATTTATCCATTTTCTACAAAACAATAAGAAAATTAAAATGGATAAAAAAGAGACTATTTACAGCTTCTTTATTTCTAATATTTACCATTTCTTATCTCTAAATCCATCCATTTCCATAAATCCGTCTTTGTTTTTTTGAAAACTCTATTTGAATAATAACATGTTTTTATGACATTTGAGTTGCAAAGCTCAATTAGGCTTAAAATAGTTTTTCTATTCCACTTGATCTTCAAATAAAGAGTGTGATAGTGAAACTTGAATACTTTATAATATTACGCTTTTAAATCCTCCTCTTTCATACTAAACATTTAATGTATTACATGTTTTATGAAGGCGCTGGTCGCCCGGATTTGTGTTTGAGTGTTCATAAACTATTCCGGCATTTCATCGATCAAATCGATAAATAAATTTCAATCGGCGAATTTCTTTTAAAGGTTCAGTCGTGCAGAAGTCCGAATACATCCTTTGTCTATTAGTTAATAGGGGCTAATAATAATAATTTCTGAAATTGCTTACATTTTTTTATACACTTTTTTACTTATATTTTTTTTCAATCAATATAGCAGGGTAAGCAAAGATAACCTGGGAACCAAGTGTTAAGACACTCTGTTCCTATTAAGATACTTCCATTCCCCACTTTCCGTCGAATTCTAGAGGTATTGGAATTGCAATGCTCGTAATAACACAAGATTTTTAATAACTTTTTTCTAACATATCTTCCATGTACATTCACACCGATTCGCTGCGATGTTATTGTAAGTATCGATAAGTTGTATTTTTTTTTTCAAACATTTAAATGAATCTTCTTATAGGAATTACGAAAATGCAATCTAAAGTTTTAATAATTTTCACATTAGAAATCTTAAGTGCTTTGCAAACATACATTATATTAATGTAATGAAGTAGAAATAATAATCATGTAAGAACAACTAAGTGATAAAGTGACCACGAAATTGTAGAAGATATGACAGTGGTTGTGGGTCTCCATACTTTTCAGAGATAAATCCTACACGTTTGAGTTACAATTATAGTAAATTCCTTAATTTGATTAATATGGAATATGTACATACATAAAGAAAAACAACACCTACTAAGACAAAGACCTACATTAAAGACTTATAATAATTATTTAAAAAATCGTTTTAAAACAAGTGTTTTAGGTGTTCTTTTTTTACATAGCAAGTCACAAATGAAATGCTTTAATTTAATATCTATATTATATAGGATGTGCAAATTTTGTTCATTGTCTGATGACAATGAACAGAATGGCGGATTACAAATTTAGAACTGAAGTTGTAGTACAAATTTCAGCTCAATTAGACACTGCGAAGTGGGTCAAATTAAGCTTGCAAGATTTCACACACACAGCAAGTCAAATAAAAAGCTTCTACCTAGAAATTTAAATTATTATTTATTTTTTATTTAGTAACTAGAAATTTCAATTAAACCTAAAAATATATATATTTCAAAACATTAGTTAGCATCTTTAGCGTTTGTAGTTGTAATTGTTTCACGCTTAAACAAATTTAAGTTTCATTTACATAATACACTTCTAAGTGGAGTCGTCGTTTTAATTAGTTTCTTTAATTACTTACTCGTTGCCTGAAAACATACACATGGAAAGAGGTAGTCTTTAGTTCAGTCCTAAAGTTTGAAAAAGTAAAGCTTTTCAGTTCAAAGTATATAGAATAGGAACCGCAAATAATTTGTTTAATAATGTTTTTTTTAATTATTTGTATACAACATTACATAAATATACAACTTTATAAATTTGAGAATAATTGACATCAAAAATGTTATCTTTTAATTTTTTATACAGGCTCTGAAGAAAAGGCTCTTGTTATTAATAATAATGTATACCTTAATGAGGCTTAATTGTGGCCAGTCATGGGGCAGGGATACAAGGGTACGTGCGTTGTGGGTTCGATTCCCTCTCGAGAAAATGTAGTATTTAATATTTTTATTTCCTCGCCCTAGTACTCGTAACGACGTTGAGTTCCGTCACTCAATAATACTCAGTAATACTTCGAGAATTTGGCGAAAAGTGGGAAAAGAAATTATCTTAATGGTGACGGAGTGCCTTAACATAAAGTTTCCATCTGCCTACCCTGCTATGTAGGATACAGCGTAGAACCTACGATGAACACCCAGTTATTATGTATTAACATTGGATTAATTCCATGATATTTTATTTAGTAAAATTTAATCTATTCCTTTAAACAAGATGACTTATATTGAAGTTAATATAAATCAAATTATACAAAGAGTTTCATATACCAAATATATTATATTAAGCGTCTCAATTAAGACCCTCACAAAAGATACACAATCAAAGTTCAGGTGTAAGTAAATTCTCATAGTACTCAGAGGGGTGTAAAATCTATTTGAGCGTTTCAAATTTCTGTTCATGTTAGGCGTAGTTCAATATAATTCATTTAACTGCTTTCAGAAGGAATTTGCGGTAAAATTTGTAAATATAAAATACGATTGACAACTCCGTAAAAGTTACTTAAAAATATTTTGTAGTAGGTAGCACATTATTTTTCAGGTTTACACTTGGAATCTGTGTCAAGAGACTGTTTCCCTGAGTTCACGGTATTTCGAGTTCAGTGACAGAATTCGATATCGCACTTTGCCTTGAAAATATTTTTATCCCTCATAGTGAAAACTCGCACACAGCAGGGTAGGAAGAGGGAACCTAGTGTTAAGACACTGTGTGCGGGATACAGCGTGAAGCTGATTTAATTTTAATTTTGATTTATAGTGAAAACCGAACTATCGCGTTAACGGCCAGAAGTTGTCATTTTACGCCACGGTAGGCTACCGTGGCGTAAAATGACAACTTCCGACCGTAAGTCTTGAGCTATTTTATACAGTAATTTCCTTTTGTACAATTTCGAAGGCCATAATGAAAAAACTCTTATTATTACAACACGAAATTATTATTTTCGATTTCGTCAATGCCAGTGCACTGTTCCATAAATATGTATGTAAATTACAAAATTATTATAATACTTTTGCCTTAATAGTTTATCAAAATTAAAATTAAACCAAATCAAATCAGCTTCACGCTGTATCCCGCACACAGCAGGGTAGGCAGAGGGAACCTAGTGTTAAGACACTCCGTTCCCCACTTTCTGCCGAATTCTGGAGGCATTGCGTGTTGAGTGGCAGAACTCAACACCGCGCTCAACCTCGACATCAGAGCGAAGAAATGGAAATATAAATTTAAGTAAATATTTCATCTCCTCGAGTGGGGATCGAACCCACAACCAGTCGGTTTTACAGTCACACCTCGTGCCGCTGCGCCACGACTGGCCTCAATAGTTTATTATGCATAATATTTAAAATTGTAATAAAATAGTATGTTTAAGTTAGGTCTAAAACAATAATTTATAAAAGTCATCAGATGGGGAACTTTTTGGGGATTGTAGTAATGTGGTCGAATACCGTCCGGTCATTAGTAGATTCCTCTTTAGGTAGCTCTACAAATTAGATGCAATTTGCAAAATTGTTTCTATGCGACTGAAAGTTTTGATCATTCCATATAAATTTTGCACGCCACCTTCTAGAGATAAAAAGAGAATACATTCATTATATCGTAACGCAGGGATAGTATATACTAAATTAGCTTAGAAGTGCAGATCACTTATAAATAAAAACCATTCAATAATAATTATAACAATTTCCCGAACATCATCAGATTCGACGAATAAAATCAAATATATCCAAGAGATAAAAATGTACTAATTCCTATAAAGTCCCCATGGGAATTCAGCTGAAATCGCCGGCCTTTCGGACATTATCGAAAAATTGAACGGAACCGAATATACTGATTGACAGTCAATTTGGACAGATTGTATTGTACATTGTTCATTGTAATCAAAGTTGTAAATATTTGTCACGGTTTGTTGACGTCTGAGACAAATGCCAAAGCATCCATTGCGGTGTTAGAGACTCTAGACCTAGAGACTGATTTACGGTCGTCTAAATCTCTTCCTCTTCTCGAAAATATGTTAATTAATATAAATTGTTACTATAGATAATAATATTTGTGCGGTAATACACAACTGTTATGATATTATACAACTAATATGATTAATTTAAATATGAACTAACTAACTAAAATTGCTGCTATATAAGAAAAAAAATAGTGTTTTATTGTTAAACTTTACTAATTTTTATTTGAGATACATATTTATATGTACCTACCTTTTTTTGGCTCGACGCTGTATCCTGCACGTACCAAGGTTGTGTGGTCGCGGAATTCTGGAGATATTATGGCTTAAGCGGTGGGACTTAACGCCCCACTTTGCCTTGTCACAAGAGCGAAGAATTGAAAATGTTGAACATTTAATTTCCTCGTGTGGAAATCAAACCCACAACCGTCTCTCGTTTACAGTCTCTACGCCACTGGCCTCTATATATACATAACGATATAAGATTTTCCCGACAACGTGGATAGTAAAACAATTTGACATTGCTAGGGATACAGTCGTAACAAGTACGACGGAAGCAGCTAACGAACTTCGAGAGAGGCTCTCGGAACGTATAGGGAACTTGGTTAAAAATAAAATCCGCACTATGTCTTCAATGCTGGTAAACGGAGCACGACGAGAATCAGACAAGTGTAACCGCTTGATAGTCGACGAAGCTTTAATGAACCACTTTGGAGCGATAGTGATGGCAGGAAGAATCTCCGGAGCCGAGGAAATTCTTTTAATTGGAGATGTAAATCAGCTACCCTATATAGACCGAGAGAATCTTTTCGAAATGATTTACCGTAAACCGCCACAACTTTTCATGAACCAAAACTTAGTGTGTACTCACAGAAGTCCAATGGACGTCGCCTACGCCCTGCGAGAGATATATCCTGGTATATACTCGTCTAAGAGGGTAGTACGGTCCCTTTCTATGAAGGATATCAAAATGACACCAGTACCGGGAGATCTAAAATACACATTGTATCTCACATTTACGCAGGAGGAGAAAGAATCTCTGATCGCGCAGGGATGGGGAGGAGAAACAGGCTCGAAGGTGCTGACAATTCATGAGTCTCAGGGTCTGACCAGCGCGACCGTTATAGTGGTTAACACTAAATCTATTAGGCTACAGCTGCATGATAGCGTTTCGCACGCCGTCGTAGCAATATCTCGGCACACCGACACCTGCACATACTATAGTGAAGGTAAAGATGACGCGGTCAAAATGTTAATACGGAACGCGACGGAGGTAACGACAAAACGCATTGTGGAATATAATCTAAAGATGGCTTTGAAAGATAGGAAAGCAGCGGTCACCTCTTCCACCATAGCGATCATGCCATCACCCTTATCCTAGTGCAAAATTCCTCACATCTCACATCAAATCAATTATCAATTATTATAAAATTTTAGCATGTACTTATTTATAGTTATGTAATTTAATATATATTGTAATGTGAAAAATTGTTAAATATACATATATAGACATTCGCTTAACCTTAGATCTAAGTAAAATTTTGTAAAACAATGTAAAGTTAAAAATATAATTTTCCTATTATAGGTATTAATTGTATGTAAACGATAATGTAATTAATATATATGATAAGGAAATTAATACATTTAAAAAGGGTACGGACCAAGTGTCTGTAGTGTTAAGAAATAAATAAATAAAAAAAAAAAAAAAAAAAAGATTTTCCCGATTTATTTTTAGATACTAATGTATTTTTTGATATAATGTATATTTTAAAGCCGGAAATATAATGAATAATTATATTCATTATATTTCCAGCTTTAAAGATTTTATTACAAATTATTTCATGTTAAAGACGCAATTTTATAGAAATAATTCGTATCATAAACTCAAACGTAGTATTTTCTTTTTGTTTTATGGGTTGAGGCTGAGACGAAAATTCCCGTTCTGTAAATATATTTACAAAGCTGATCCCCAGAGACGAAAAGAAAATCATTCCGAGACGTGTCTACGGTTTTATAGCCCTAGTGAATTATGACGTAAAACATTTATAAGTTTTTTAGAACATTTGTGTTTGCTGTGTTGATAGTATTCAATCGTTATAACGTGTTACTTTTTTATGTTATAAGCCAGAGAGATTGTAGACGATTCCTTTCCAATCCCACCATAGATATAGCATCACTTTGCTCCGAGTCAGGCCTGGCTTTGCTACGGTTTTTGGGGCTTGTCCATACATTTCAGATTTCGTATTTTCTCTCTTAACTACTTAATACTGATTTCGCCATCAGCTTCATCAAAATTCAACTTTTCACTTTTACTTGAGACTGAGGCGTCATCACATTTATACATCTCCTTGTAAAATTCCGCCCATCTCTGCAAAACGTGTGGTTTTTTTTTTAATTTCACCTTTCCGAAACCGACCAGGTCGGTTTCCAGGAGGCGTGGGTTAGAGTCCCACTACGTTCAATTTTTAATACGTTTATATACATACATCTAAACAAATAAGTCAATAATATTTTCAGTAACAAAAATATCAAAAGAGAAATTCATTTCATTAAAAACCTTTATTGAAACAATAATGTTTTATGCAATTTTAATGCAATGGCGACATATAGTACATTGATTGTGACACTTTGGTAATTATTTAACGGCATATTGTACTGTTAAATTTCAAATTGAAACTTTACTCGCCAGTGTGTTAAGATTTTGATTTACCGTTTGGTTTTTGTCGTATAAACATACACACGTGTATACATGGCAACGTAAAAACATTTCACGCTCGTACGGATTACAACATCAATGTAAACAAGATCAGTGAATATACATAATTTTCACGCGACGTATATAATAGGTCGGGGCAAAAGTATTTTCGTATTTTGAATGTATTATTTATTTGTACTGTTATTATTAACCTCTTTGGTTGTACTGAATGTAACTGGCTGGTTTTAATACCATTAAATGTGACGTTCTGAAGATGTTATAAATAAAAAACAACAAATAGTTCCCGTCATTTTTCAGCTGTTTTTCAAGCAAGCAAAATGAACGTATGTGATGAAGAAATTCGGTACATTTCAAAGTTTTATTACAAAAAATGTAAAAATGCGACGAACGCCGCGAATAAAATTTGTGCAGTTTACGAACCTAATGCGGTATCAATAGTTATAGCATTTCAAGTCTGGAAATTTTAGTGTGAAAGATGAGGCTCGCTCTGCACGCCCTGTACAGTAAAATCAGTGCCAGATGGGACTAATTTTGAGAAAGTGGAGCAAGATTGACATGTTAGTAGCTACGACATTGCTGAAGAACTGGATGTTAATCATAAAATAGTTTTACGTCATTTACGAAAGCCTGGGTACAAGAAAATACTTGACATTTGGGTACCACATGATCTCATTGAAAGAATTCTTTGTCGATTCTTTGTCGAAACGTAACAATTCCCAACTATTTCTAAACAGTTGATTAGGAATGAAGAAAAATAGGTGACTTACGATAAGAATGTGCGAAAAAGATCATGGTCGTAGCATGGACAAGCCCCACAAACCGTGGCAAAGCCCGGCCTGATTCGGAACAAAGTGATGCTAAATGTATGCTGGGATTGGAAAGGAATCGTCCACGATCGATTCTGACATCTACTGTCAACAACTGATGAGGTTAAAAAAAGGTTTTGAGAAAAACCAGCCGGAGCTGGTGAATAGGAAGGGCGTGGTGTTCTACCATAACAACGCCAGACCGCACTCATCTATAGCCATGCAACAAAAATTGAGAGAGCTTGGCTGGGATGTGTTGATGCATCTCCCGTATAGCCCTGACCTTCCTCCATCAGATTTCCATCTGTTTTGGTCATTGCAGAACTTTTTAGGAAGCATAAAGCTAACCTCAAAAGAACACTGTGAACACTACCTGTCACATTTTTTTATCAAAAATTTCAAAATTTCTACAGATCATGGCATTACCCCATATGATGGCAACAAGTCATCGATCAATAGGACACATACATATTAGAAAATAAATAAAGAAATATTTGTATGCTTTGTATGAACAATATGAAAATACTTTTGCCCCGATCTTATACTCGTATGTATGTACGTAAATGGCAGTCGCTCCATCATTTGCCTCATCTTCGCATCGCAACCAAACATTTATTTCATTTCATTGTTTTGTTGGTGTTTACGGCAAAAAACGGTGCTTAAATTGTGTTTACACACATTCATCTTGCTGTATGTTTATGCGTGCTAATAATATACATGAAATAATAATATAACTTAACTTAACTTAGCTTCACGCTTTATCCCTTGCGGGGTAGTCAGAGAGAACGGAGCGCCAAACGCTACGGTAACTTTGTTTTTCTCAATGTCTAAATAATCTTATTTCACATATATTAACTGATAAATATTATACAATAAGTATATTACATATGGATATAATAAAACGTTGTTTTTTATTTTCACATATCTTCATATAGTTAAGTAGCTATTGTTAATTTTATTTAAGTAGTTAAGTTAATTTAGTAATTAAAAATTAACAATAGCTTACTATATACACAATTTATCGTTTATTTTGTCCTTGTCTTCAGATATCTCTTAATTTTTAAAGTAAAGTAAACAATTGAAGAGTAACAGAATAACACGAATTTTGCATCTTATTATCTTCCCTTACATATATAGACCACAAACTGTTCACTTGTGTTTTTTTCAAGGAAATTCATACATGATGGTTTCCTTAATTGGAACATAGCCAATTATTCATCTAATTTAACATTGCGGCGATGATCTCTTAATTGAAACATAATTGATTACAGCTTCTAATTAACATGCCGTCTATACGCTTATGTATATACGCCTCTTATTTTAGTTATTATGATTTCGTGTACTGGTTTTATTCTGTATAACAACAAAGATCGATAATCAATTCAGAATTGTAGATATACTTAATGTGTCTAGGATCTCTGAAACGTCTGTACTAAAGATATTATTATATTAAATATCTACTTATACTCGTAATTATCAACTGAGATGATTTCAATGTGAGTTTTTGTTTATTGATTGTGCAACTTATTGAGATAGGGCCCAACCAAATTTTAAAATTATAGATTCTGGATTTAAGCTGCTAATTTGTGTGCTCTGATTACTCAAAATACAACAGCATGGCAGAGCGGCGGTGGTATTAAAGTTCTAATTTGTACCGAAATATAAAATAACAGATGAATCTGAAAACAGCCTAAACCAAAACTATCAGTAAACAATTTTTATTAAAATAAAATAAATTTATTAATCAACAAAAATAAACATATTCTACTAGTAACAAAATCGTTTTTATCGAATTCGATTCAATTCAAAATGGTACATTTGATATTATCAAATATTGATATTATCAAATGTACCATTATCAATTTGAGAAAAGGAGGTTATTAATTCGCCTGTATTTTTATTTCGATCCGGTTGAAAATGGTATCTGTGAAAAAATCACATAAATGTTAAATTTGCATTACGAATAACTCAATATCACGCCAACCGAATCCAATTATTTGCAAGGATATACTTCCTAATAAGATTCAAGAATAGTTTGGTAAAAGTTTGGTTAGGTTTTTATTATGAGAGCCGGTTGAAATTAAACTAGTGGTTTTTTCTTATGGCAAAGAATATAAATATACTGTTATAGTTACAAGGAAAAGCATTGTTTAAAATGGTGTCAGAAATGAGATTCCTGATCGTTGCATTTATTTTATACTAAACTTGAAGAAAGAGGATGTTCTCAGTTTTAACTGATTTCAAAAAAGGACGAGGTTCGTAATTGGCCTGAACGAATATTTTTTATGTATGTTCTTGTCAATATGCCAAAATGACAACTACTACCTTGGAAAGCATCCTTTTAATGTGGTAGACACATAAAATCGTAAATAAATTAATTTAAAACAAAAAAAAACTATTTTCAAACAATGAATTGAAAAGTAAAAAAAATAATTTATATAAAGTAAAACGTACTTTGATTTTGTTAAACAAAAATAATTAAAAAGAGATTTTATAATTTTGAAATCGGTGCCAAGTAAAACAAATAGTATTTGTTTTAGAAAACGTATAAAAAATTGAACGTAGCTGGACTTGAACCCGCGTATCATACATTTCATTCATTTATTTATTTTATCAATAAGAGTATTGTTAAATAAAATATTTTATAAGCAAAAATACGTGCGCATTATAATATTCCATACTCAACTATATATATATATATATATATATATATATATATTATGTAAAGTTGTTTAAAGAACAAAGAAAACATAATGACAAAACACAATACGTTTGTAGTGCTTCTTCAGTGTACACAAGGTGAATTGATAGACCTACTTTACTGGAAGGATTTAGCGATTTTCCAGCCCTTGGGTGAACAAAAGCAGTCGGCTACCACGAGTTTGATTTAGTAAATAACAACACAAGAGTATTATGATGATAAATGTGGTCAAACTTAACTTAACGTCTACAGTCATACATCACGCAACAGGCTGGGAGACATTTATTCATACTTTTTAGGAAACGTATAAAAATTTAAACATAGCGAGATTTGAACTTGCGTCTCATTTAAACCTTCCAAGCGCTCTGACCGCTAAGCCATACGTTGTCATTCACCTACGTCGAAATTCTTATACGCTTGTTACAACTTATTTATATTATTAGCATATCTGTTGGGAGATTTTAAAATATTTCCGCTAACCAAAGATCATTGCTTAGACTTATCATTAATATTAAAGCGTTATTGCACATTAAAAAAGAAAAATACTTTTTAGAAAACGTATACAAATCAAGCGTATAATAATTTCGACGACTGTAGACTCATGGTCCATTTGGCCATGGCCTGTGGTTTTTTCTTTAGCTTCACGCTGAATCCCGCTATAACAGAGTAGACAAAGGCAGCTGACTGTTAAGACTCTCTGTTACACACTTTTTCGTAGAATCCTGGTAGCATTGCGTGTTGAGTGGTAAAATGCTGCGCTTTGTCTCTACACCAAAGTGAAAATATTATTATTATATTACGTTGAGTTCCGCCACTCAGCACGCAATGCCTCCAGAATTCGGCGAAAAGTGGAGAACGGAGTATCTTAACACGGGGTTCCCTTTGCCTACCCTGCGGTGTGCGGGATTATTACTTTAAGCATATGAAGAAAATGAAATTTAAATACCTATTTATTATATAAGTGTGGAATAACACTTTAAAATTGTTTAAAAAAAGAAATTTAAATAGTTACAAATTTAAAAAAAAAACTTGATTTCGAAAGAGATTTAATAAATTTCAATAACTTCTGTCCAATGTTAACTTAAACAATTATTTTAAACATGAAATGTACATATTTGTATTTTAATTTTATTAATGTTTCTTAAATATTTTTTTCATAATCCAATTTAGAAGTAATAATAGTAATTTTTGACCTCTTAAACCCATGTAGGAGTGCTTTAAGACAGAATTAGTGCAGCTGTTACTGATGCTCATACAAAATCAGCTTAATCGACCCATATGCTAAAGTTACTTGAACTTTGAATTCCACTTTATACTATGGAATTAACTGATATAAGACAAACTCGATCCTGGTATAATTGCCAATTTAGAAAGTTTTTATATTTAGTACTGGCGTCCTCCGCGCGGCTTTGCTCACTTGAAATATTTACTTAAATACATTTAACAAAATTTTGTCAATTACATTAAGTCTAAGTAAATAGTGCTTTAACTCTTTTGATAATATATTGGTAAATATATTAAAGTGTTTAGTTATTTCACATCTATTAGGTCCTTATATTAGGAAATTGGCGTTTGGTATGGGAGAAACAAAAACTCGAAAATTTCTCTAATATAATATATCTATTTAATGACAGTATGAACCATTGTTATGTACGTACTTTTGCCATCTCATAGGTAGTTCATTGATCCTTTTGCTAAAAAAAATATTCGAACGGGAATCAATAAAATTTTTGAAGGCGATTTGGACTGTTCCATCGGAGTTACCATTACACATACATTACCATTTATATTAGAAATATAAGGTTATAGTATATATATTGAGGGCTCACGTAATGGTCAGAGTAGAAAGGTGTTGAGTTATGAGGTATTAAGGAAAATTGTTTTTACCTATTCGTATTACTGAGACGAGCTACCTCGACGAAATTGAGAGATTTGGGGCCCTCACTAAGACGTGTCATCACTTTACGCAATTTATTTCATGCAGCTTTTCAGTTAAATAGTATCTAATATTGGTTTATTTAAAAAACTTTTATTTAAACAAAAAATATAAAAGTTTGCAAACTTGTATTAGCGCAATTATTTTTCAAGATTTTTATGGCAAGTAAATATACATCAATCAATAAAAAAGTTCATAAACTAAAACCTGACTACTGATATGGCGGTCTAGAAAGTATGAAACAAATATTCTTGTCTAAATTTGTTATATACTAATCAGATACAATACATTCATAGCATCAATCAGAGAAAAGATATGGTCGTATGTCACCTATCATAACAAAGTAATTATTCTAATACTATTATTATTAGGTATCATCTATTTTCTAACTATCTTATGCAAGACTAGAGGGCGCGCGCGGCTTCGCCCGCTTATTAGGAGTGAATTCTAAAAAAACCACGAAACACGTGTACAATTAAATATTTTTAAGAGTCTGAATTTCAAATTTTATAAAAATCGGTACAAATTAAATTTTTTTTCCATACAAACTTTCAACCCCTATTTCATCCCTTTAGGGTTAAAATTTATCAAATTCCCTTCTTAGTGGATGTCCAGAATATGAAAATAAACATCTGCCCAAATTTCACGTTTCTACCATCAGCGGTTACGGCTCTGCGTGCGTCTTACCTCAGTCAGTCAGCACAAGTCCTTTTATATATATAGATTACTAGAGGGCGCGCGCGGCTTCGCCCGCTTATTTGGACACTTAGGGGTGAATTCTAAAAAAACCACGAAACACCTGTTCAATAAAATATTTTTAACAGTCTGAATTATTTTTTTTATAAAAATCGGTGGTGATTTAAAGATTTTTCCATACAAACTTTCAGCCCCTTAGGGGGTGAATTCTAAAAAACCATGAAACACGTGTTCAATGAAATGTTTTTAAGAGTCTGAATTTCAAATTTTATAAAAATCGGTACAGATTAAAAAAAAAATCCATACAAACTTTCAACCCCTATTTCATCCCTTTAGGGTTAAAATTTTTCAAAATCCTTTCTTAGTGGATGTCCAAAATATGAAAATAAACATCTGCCCAAATTTCACGTTTCTACCACCAGCGGTTACGGCTCTGCGTGCGTCTTACCTCAGTCAGTCAGCACAAGTCCTTTTATATATATAGATAGATTTCTAATGCACACAGCATACGACGTTTCTTTATAGTCGGATAAAAAGATTTTTAAATATTTAGTAAAAATAAATATATCATCAAATATATTATTTAAAAGCAGAATTTATCCAATTTAGATTCGTCCATTATTTAATAATAATATTTTGTAACTCGTATATTTTATAAATAAATAAAATGTGAAATCGGGCTCAGTACTATATTTGGCACCAGCGGGGGCGCTTGTGAAATTGTACTCATATTGTAAACGATAATCTTCTAGAAGAATTCATTAGATCTAACATCCATATCAACGCGAGCCTTGCCACCTATTTATCACTATTATGTTCTTGTATAGCTTGGGCAACTATTTTTTACGTTTACGTTTTATAGGGTTCCATACCTCGAAAGGAAAAAACGGAATCCTTATAGGATCACTTTGTTGTTCGTCCGTCCGTCCGTCTGTCAAGATCTTTTTTTTTAGGAAACCGTCTAAAGCCTACTCTCCCTTGGAGCAGTGAAAAAATCAAACTTCTAAGCCAACGCAATGAAATGATACAGTCGTTTATAAAGCAAATTTTCGACACTCGTAAGAAAATAAAACCTACAGGGTACTTTCCGTGAAGTCAGAATTTAAGTTGAAATTTCTAAGTTATATTTGTAGTTCATTTTATACAAAACGAATGAATATGCCCGAAAATTTAAGTTAGTTAACTTTTATAAATTGTACTTCTCGTTAGCCTACATTCCTGAAACTGGTATCAAAGCCTCCTACTCGCACCGATTTTTTTTGTATGTTTTATTCATCACCTATTTTGCAAGTGGCTTAGAGATTTTAATGTCACTCCGTACATTTAGATTTTATATACTTTCTACTCATAAATAACTCATTATACTCTCTTATTAATTATCGCACTTCTATTATGTTTAACGTTATGTATAATAATACTTTCATTCATATTTCTTATTTTTGAAATGAATTTACAATAATTAGCAGTAATGACTACAAAAATTATGAAATACTTATTGTTATTATATTAATAAAACTTAAGAAATATTAAATTATAAAATAAGGTAGCTATAATTAGTTTTTCTTTGAATTGTTAAAAAACTCTAAAGTTTCAATTTAAGCCTCAGTAATGTCTACATTTTCAACAAGCTTCTAAAAAGAGAATTTATCAAAAGGAACGCTTACTTGCGAGTTTATGAGCCGACATTGTGATGATAATGTCCCTGGTACTTAACGCGTACTAGGCTGTGGAAAAATAATATGGTAGGCGGGATTGTGGGGAGTATTCGGAAAAGTTTTAAATGATTACTGTAGCTGATGAAAAAAATATATATAAATCAGCTTCACGCTGTATCCCGCACACAGCAGGGTAGGCAGAGGGAACCTAGTGTTAAGACACTCCGTTCCCCACTTTCTGCTGAATTTTGGAGGCATTGCGTGTTGAGTGGCAGAACTCAACGCCGCGCTTAACCTCGACACCAGAGCGAAGAATGGAAATATAAATTTAAGTAAATATTTCATCTCCTCGAGTGGGAATCGAACCCACGACCAGTCGGTTTTACAGTCACACCTCGTTCTAACCTTTTGCTTGGAATTTTACACAATACTCGGTTTGTTTACAACTAGACAGATTTTTGAACTGTTAAAAGTTTACTGAAGCAGCTTCTGACTTTATATAAAAAAATCTAGTTCTAACAATAAAATTCATTAAAAATGTCACTAACATTTATTTATAAACAACTCTGTTATAAAATGTATCTTAATGAAATATCAATACAAATAAAATGGATATTTTTGTCAATAAAAATAAACACAGAAAATTGCGCAGGCAGAAAATAATAGTATTAAAAAATGTCGTACAAGAATTCGTAGTTTTCCTTTTCAAAATTAGATTCTTTCAACTCAATTTTCCCATTACTTTTATTGTTCGTGTGTTTTTTCACATTTAATTTTGTAAAATTGTAGCTTTAACTTTTTTTCTTTACTTTTACTTTACTTTGATTTCAATTATTTACCTTAATTGTTTATCATATTATTTTTAATATTTATAACGAAAATAAAAAAGCTAAATAACTTATTGACTTGACAAAAGCATTTCCCATAACTGAACCCATAACTCATTATATATATTCCCATAAGTCAATTCATTTATTTTCAATGGCTTGGAATTAGGACGTAAAATGATGAAAAAAATTCTAGCACTTTCCAATTATCCATTAGAGGCCAATACCTGAGATTCGAGAGTCCAGGTACAAGAAACGGGAGGAGTCGCTAACCATTAGATATTTAGTTTGACCCATTTAAATTAAAAGTACAATATCAGCAAGATGAAAATTTAGATTCGGTTGAGATCGATCCTGAAGATAAAGAACCTACTAAGATCGGGTAATAATAAGTTTTTATTT
Source organism: Heliconius himera (assembly GCA_021202915.1). Taxonomy (NCBI): domain Eukaryota; kingdom Metazoa; phylum Arthropoda; class Insecta; order Lepidoptera; family Nymphalidae; genus Heliconius; species Heliconius himera. The sequence goes on from JAJHJA010000317.1 coordinate 35,240, forward strand.
CATCCGGTGTTACATAGGTTTGTAGGCGGCGGTGATCATTTATCATCAGGTGGCCCGTGCGCTTGTTTGTCTTGTCTTTTTCCATAAAAAAATCTATCTTGTTCCAATACCTCTGCAATGTCGCTGGGGCGTCCATGCAATGTATGAAATAATAATTAAAAAAAGGTAAAGAATAAAATTACTAGGGATCATATAAAATACCTGCTGTTTCACTGGCTATGTTTAAAATAGATAGATATCAGAGCGAAGAAATCAAAATATTAAATATTCGATTACCAGAATCGAACCCGCAACATATCGTGTGTCATACGACTGGCCTAGTACAACTACAAATATTACTTGTAATAAGTTTATATTTATCAGTCTATTAAATGTAAATTTTCATTTTTCGGATATTATTCTTTATTTGTGCTGCAACTCTTCACTTTTTGACATAATTGTATATTGTATATATTTTCATAATTATATATCTACGGGAAATATCCTATATAGATTTTGATTACGCGTTCAATTAAGTGAAAACATTTTTAATTGGTAGCGTATTCTATTATAAGTATTATTAATAAATTATTCAATATATTATTTTACTTGCTCTGGTAACAAGCCAATGCGGTCGGCGAGCCGGTGTTAAGCTCCGCTGGTTAATACGTAATGTCTCGGAAATTCGACGAAAAGAGGTCATCTTCTTTTACCCTGCTATATACGGACTACAGTGTGAAGCTAAATAAAAAATGATAATTCCATTTTACACTTATCACCCAACCCATAAGGATGTGGGTAAACCCAAAGTTTATTTCATCTAAATGCTTATCTGAACCAGAGAAAAAAATATTTTAAAGTTTAAATTTACAAATGCAAATACCACGTATTAATTATGAGTATATACATATCAAATATCAGCTTCACGCTGTATCCTGCCTGTGCAGGGTAGGTAGAGGGAACCTAATGTTAAGACACCCCGTTCTCCACTTTCTGCAGAATTCTGGAGGCATTGCATATTGAGTGGCAGAACTCAACGCCGCGCTTGTCCTCGACACCAGAGCAAAGAAATTGAAATATAAATTTAAGTAAATATTTCCTCTCCTCGAGTGGGGATCGTACCCACAACCAGTCGGTTTTACAGTCACACTTTGTGCCCCTGTGCCACAACTGGCCTCTGGAGTATGTACAGCTTCGCATATTAAGCTGTACTGTGTTGGCGTTAATTATAGTTTTTTTGGAAAATATTGTATAATTGCTAGTTAAGAATATAAAATTTACTGGTAAACGAATAAGCTAACTTTTCTAAAGCGGTTTTATATAAGAAGCACTCTGCAAAGTTGAACTTTTTACGGTCCGTAATGTAATTAAAATTGCCGTTGAACATCCTGTACGTATGTACACGAACTGTCTCTAGAAAGCAGTTACGGACAATACGAGCCAACAACGCTTACGGCGAAGCCTACCTCGTACCGAGAATAATAAATGATCTCCCATTAAATGTATGTAATGTTATCAATAAAGAAAATATAAAAAAAATGTTAAAAAAATATTTTGTCAATAGTATTTAACTTTATTTATTTTATTAATTAACTTTTTTATAAATTTACTGTGAAATCTTATTTATTATTTAACTTTATTGCAAATTAGAATTGTGTTATTTCAGATCACTTTTTTAACATCATTACAAACCTTTTTGGGTTTTTAGATGTTATATGTATTGTTGTTCTTTTATAAATTTTTAAATGGTAATAAATTGAAAAAAAAAAAAGTAAAAGCGATATTTATATCACTGAAAAATTGTGCCACAGTAATTAAAAAATGAGTGATATTAGAAAAAATTTTGTAAACCTCTAAATCTGAAAAAAGTGGAAGTACCAACAACACATACCTTTTTCACTGAAAGAATTTACTAAAATTTACGCAGATTTCTTTAAGAAAGTAATATAAAAAAGACGCAGCGGGACAGCGTGCAGTGTCTGTTTGTGAAATTATTTTAATTATCCTACTCTGTAAGACAAATACGAGTTTTAGTTTCGCCCAAAAAAATTTAAATAAAAGTATAATCTTTTTATTTAAATTTTTTTGGGCGAAACTAATGAACGTTAAAAAAATTATATCTGTGCAATTTAATCGCGAGCGACGTCGAGTCTTCTTTATAACTATTTTTGATTTTTTGCCTGAAAATAATTTTCATACACGTTAATTGATTTCATAGATACTTTTTAATTAAGACATCGTTTTTTAAGCATATTGCCTGAACAATCATTAAATATTTTTGTAAAGCAAACAAAATGCCATTAAAAAATTATCTTTCAGTCTTTGTTATTATAAGCGTAAATCGTACTCTAGCTATCTTTTATACAAAAGAAAATTCAACAGATGTGTTTAGACTATACAAAGAAAAATATAATAAATTTTATAAGACGAAAGATGAAGAAGAAAATCGGTACAAAGTGTTTATCACAAATTTAAATACTGTTGACGAACTTATTGCAAATTCAACTGACATCAATACATTTTACGTACTAAATCAATATGCAGATTTAGATCCGCAAGAAATTGAAGAACAATTTGCGCTTGAAGTGAAACCGTGTAAGTAAAGATAAACAGTAAATATCATTTTGATTTATTATAATATTTTGTATAGTATGCTTATGTATTTTTTCAATTAACTTAAATTAAGGATTGTACAAAGTTAAATATAATTAAACTCTTAAAAAGATTATTGGCCTCCTTATACCCTCCTATTAACTCAACATAATGACCATAAACGTATAAAAGTTGTAAGGATAAAATAATCTCAATTTGTAACTTATATTTACAGATTATAATGTTCACAATACTGAAGGCGCACAACATGTAGCTAGGCAAAAAATAAAACAACTTCACAAATCAGATTTATATAATTTAGACAATGCTACAGAATTATACAAAGAATTTCTTAAAAAATATGGTAAAAAAAAATATACTAAAAGTTTTGACTACACAGTACATTTTTATAGATTTGTCAAGACCTTAGTTGAACTCAATAAAAATCATTTTATTGGTAATGGAACTATGATGTTAGATGAAAATGCAGATGTTATTAAAGAACCTACTGAATATTTTTATTAACAAAAATAATCCATTATGAGAACATTTTATCTTCCTTTTTTAATTACAAATTAAAATATAATATACGAATGTGGTTTTGAGTCAAATTTGTTTTTATTTAAGTAAATTATATTTATTTATACTTATATCTATATATATAAAAGGACTTGTGCTGACTGACTGAGGTAAGACGCACGCAGAACCGTAACCGCTGATGGTAGAAACGTGTAATTTGGGCAGATGTTTATTTTCAAATTCTGGACATCCACTAAGAAGGGAATTTGAAAAATTTTTACCCTGAAGGGATAAAATAGGGGTTGAAAGTTTGTATGGAAAAAAATTTAATCTGTACCGATTTTTATAAAATTTGAAATTCAGACTCTTAAAAATATTTAATTGAACACGTGTTTCATGGTTTTTAAGAATTCACTCCCTAAGGGTTCAAATAAGGGGTTGAAAATTTATATGGAAAAATCTTTAAATTGCCACCGATTTTTATAAAAATTGAAATTCAGACTGTTAAAAATATTTTATTGAATACGTGTTTCGTGGTTTTTTTAGAATTCACTCCTGATAAGCGGGCAAAGCCGCGCGCGCCCTCTAGTATAAAATAAAATAAATTTGTAAAAAAACAAAAAAATATAATTTTTATAAAAAAAGCGACTTCAAACAACGAACAAAAATTAAATAATCATTTTACATAAAGTAAACCATACTTTGAATTTGTGAAAAAAATAATTTAAAAAAAGATTTTATATAATTTTAAAATCAAGCTAGCACTAGGAAGCCTGTTTGTTTTTCCAATTTTAAGTAATAGGTAGACCTATTACTTAAAATCTTTCAGAGGATGCTCAAACGAGTAAATAATGGTTGTCCTATGTAAAACTTCAAACTTAATTAGGTATTATTGTGCATACTAACATTTTATCATATTGACAAGAACATACATAAAATAATATATCTCACTTCTGACACCCATTTTAACAATAATTTTCCTTGTAAATATTGTAGTATAATTATATTTTTACCAAAAAAAAAACAACTTGTTAAATTTTAACCGGATCTCATAATCAGAACCTAACCAAACTTTCACTCGACTATCCTTGAAGTTTATCCTTTCAAAAAGAATCATCAGAATCGGTTGGCGTGATATCAAGTTATTCATCCATTTGTCTCAATACCTAATGCAAATTTAAGACTTATGTGACTTTCTCAAAGATAACATTGTCAGAAATGGACTAAAAAATGCAAAACGGGAAGTACTAGATTTCAAATAAAAAAAATGATCAAAATCTGTTTACTTAGTCAAAAATTTTGAGGTAACAAACATTAAAAAAATACTGTCGAATATCAATTCGATATCAAACCTCCTTTTCTTACAAAAGTTGGATAAAAAGGAGACTAAATATTGTTTCTTTAATTTGGAAATTTTTGATAATTCTCAAAAAAGATGTAATTTTTAAGGCTGTCAAATTTTATATTCAACCATTGACTGAAGTTGATTTGGTAATTTTTTATGTCATTAATGTTAAAGAAGAGATTCATAGAGTCATTTATGTAAAGTTAATAAATACTGTTATTTCAAAAATACACATTGTTTTCTTTATTTAAAATAAATGTAATATAAAAAATATACTAGTGATCTAATAATAATTATAATTTAAAGAGCTGCCTAAGCCTATTGTTTAAAAATATTGGATGTTGCAAAAGGTGACCGGGGACTACCACGTCAGTATAATTGTAAAAACTTAAATTCAGCTTGTAGACATTTTAATATCACAAACTCTGTTCGCATATCACCTTATTAAACTATTATAGAAAATAATTTATATACATACAAGTCTCAGTTGTAATTTTATTTAATCAACTAGCGACCCGCTCGCGGCTTCGCCCGCTTTTACCACAGAATTATTTACTTAACACACTGAAATATGTTCGTGATATACCTATTATGTATGTTTGCAGCGCAATGAAGATTTTTTTAAAGAAAGTTATTAAAACTTTAGGTCGCATTTTTGTATCTCCTATAAGAATCTTCAATTGAATGTTTGAAATAAAAACATAACTTATAGATACTTACAATAAAATCCTAACTCATCAGTGTCTGTACATAGAAGATATTACAATTAACAATGTAATAAAAGTTGGTCTGTTTGTCTGTGCGTTTCTTCACAATAATCTCAGAAACTGCTTAACCGATTTAAATACTTTTTTTGTTTGTATTTTGGCAAACTGCCCTTAAATATTGAGTATTAGTTTTATTTTATTCAGCTTCACGCTGTATCCCGCACACAGCAGGTTAGGCAAAGGGAACCTAGTGTTAAGACACTCCGTTCCCCACTTTCTGCCGAATTCTGGAGGCATTGCGTGTTGAGTGGCAGAACTCAACGCCGTGCGACACCTGTGCGACGAAATGGAAATATAAATTTAAGTAAATATTTCATCTCCTCGAGTAGGGATCGAACCCACAAACAGTCAGTTTCACAATCACACTTCGTGCCGCTGCGCCACGACTGGCCTCAACTGGACTGGACTTTATTTTAATCGGCTCACACAAAGTTAAAACCAGATACACGCTTTATCCCGCCTTTAGCAGGGCAACTTAGTGTTAAGATATTGCGTGTAATGTGTAACTGATGTGCGAACTGAAAATATTATTAAACGAAATGAAAATATCATTAAATTATAATTCAATCCTCCAAGTGGGGATCGGACCCACACCAGTCGCGTTAGAGCCACAACTTTGTGCCCCTGCGCAGCGACGGCCTTTAACAAAGAAGAGATGAGAAGCGTCGGCGCTCCTTATACGGAAACAGCATATAGGGTAAAATATTTTAAAGAAATTAAGCAATATACATCAACAGTGAAGACGTAGGTATTTTTGTTCATTTCACGATGTTTATTCATATCTATATTTCGTGTGACGCGGTTACGCATAGGTACCAATAACGTAAACACATGCTACTACAAAAATACTACTAAAATCTTTAGAACTTTGAACTTTGCCGCCAATACCTACGACTCGATTTCGGAATGAGGCGTATGCGGCGGTTTCCCTTTGATAGGTTTATGTTGCGTGCGTCGTTCTCGACAAATTATATTTTATTTTACAACGATAATTTTATTATTTATTTTGTTTGAAAACATAACTTTTTTATTATTGGGTTTTTTATAGAGTAGTTAAAACTGTGGTTTTATTTAAAGTGGTGCTGACAAAAAAACTTTGTATAATTGAGCATATTTAATATTTATAGTATTTTTTTGGTTAATTAATACTAAGTTATTACAACACTTGCGAAGGAAGCATATTTTAGGCAATTTTTAATTCTTATACCTTTTGAAAAACTACCAATATTTTTATAGTTAATAAATTATTTTTTCAAATTAAAAATAGTCTATGTTTTTCATTATAATGACGGGAAAATATCCAAAATGTTCAAAATTACACTATAATACCAAATAGTATTGACATTGTAGTGTTGATAGTAATTGAAAATAGTTATACTACAGGAGGATACCTTCATATGCACTGTTTAAACCTGTTTTTTATGATATAATGTAGAATAATATATTTTATAGAGGAATTACACATTATTTTTATTCTTTAACTATAACACGTAAATACATTTTTTAGAGGTTACTTTGTACTAAGATGGCATGGCTCTGTTCCCGCATTTACGTCCCTGATATATTGATATAAATAATAGAAATATAAAATATTGGAAAAAAAAGGAGAAGAAACGCAATTATATTGCTTTTTTTTCATACTTGAAACGTATTAATAAATCTACATACAATTCATTTGTTTTGAATATAGCATTAAGTTTAGTCAGCTTCATGTTTATTTTAACAGATGATATTAATATATTTGATACTTCCTTAACATGATTATTTAATGTATTTTTTATATATAAAGTCTTGAGAAAGTTCTCTTGAGAAATATATCTACTGTAAATGAATGCAACTTTATATATATATATAACGCCAATGATTAAAATGTATTGACATCAGCGCGTCATCTAAACACAATATAAAGTTTTATAAACTATGAACTCACAATCAGAATTTACTTTCCAAATACATATACAGTAATACCCCGGACTTACGCGGTAGGTGGGATCGAGCGATTGCCGTGTCGAATTCGCGTAAGTCGGTGTTCAACTTTGCATATAAAGTTTCTTTAATGAGGACCAGAGTTTAAAAAAAACATAATTTAGAAGAAAAATGTTTAATAAAGTGTAGGATAATAAAAAAAAATACATTGTTATGAATAAAGTAACCTAAACCGGAATTATTTTGAGCTGGAAGGCTTCATATATTCTAACAATGTTGCCTGCCGAGTTAATTTTTTCTTCTTTTCCAATGCACAAATTTTCATTTTTACTTCAAAGTCTTTAATTATATTTAGTTTTCACTCCAAACACAGTGTTTTCTTTTCTTGTTATGCTCAAATGACTCATTTTTCGTTCTTTTAGACGTTATAATTAGAGATTATAAGTAAAACGCACTGCGCACGTAAAACAATTTCACGCGGAACATGTTTAAACCTGTCGCAAACTGAAAACTGAGTGTGCAGAGGAAGAGAGCCGATGCGCGGCAATCAAAATGAAAAACCGTGTATCTCCGAATTCGCGTAAAACGGGGTAGCGTAAGTCGGGGTATTACTGTACTTTTTATTGCAGATATCGCCATTTGAGCTATTCCCGAAAAATATACCTACTTTATTATTTTTGTTAATGTCACCAACGTTGACGTTTAAAATAATAATTATGGTAGACTACAGGTACAGCTTCACGCTGTATCCCGCACGCAGCAGGGTAGGCAGAGGGAACCTAGTGTCTTAACGACACTACTTCCTGTTTCCTACTTTCCGCAGAATTCTGTAGGTATTGCGTGCCGAGTAGTGAAACTCAACGCCGCACTTTGCCTCGACACCAGAGCGATGAAATGGAAATATAAATTTAAATAAATATTTAATTTCCTCAAGTGGGAATAGAACCCACAACCAATTTATACTTTGTGCCCCTGTGCCACGAACGGCCTCAATTTACTTTCTTCTTTTAAATTGTGGTTAAATACAATAATCTTAATTTAATTATGTCAAATTTCTATTAACCAACTTCTTAAAAGAGGAGGTCATCAATTCGACTGTATTTTTTATCCTTGTTACCTAAGAACTTTTGACTGTGTGAACCGATTTTGATGATTCTTTTTTTATTTGGAAGCTAGTGCGTCCCGTGTAGTCCTATTTTAATTTAGTTCATTTCCGACAATGGTATCTATGAAAAAATCATATAAATCTCAAATTTACATTATGTATGTGCGCGACAAATGGAGTAATATCTCAATATCAACTCAACCGATTTTAATGATTCTTTTTTTATTAGAAAAGGTACACATAAAGGGTAGTTTGGTGAAAGTTTGGTTAAGTTCAGAGTATGAAATCCGATTGAAATTGAAGAAGTCGATTTTTTTTATAAAAAAATAAAATTATGTTATTTTTTCTGGTAAAATTTCTTTGTACTCTATGTTAAAAACTATTCTATAAGTTGCATTAGGTTTTGAACTTTTACCATGCTAAAAATAAATTAATTTCATACAGTAGTTATCGGTATTTTAAGTAATTTACATTTTTCAGTTTTTATTTTTTTTAAATAAAACTATAATGAAATTCGGAATAAAACCCAAAAAAAATGTACCTTGGGAACCTAGGCTAATACCATGCAAAAATTCATCAATTTCTGTCCAGTAGTTTTTGCGTGATTGACGAACAAACAAACCGACAGACAGACAGACAGACAGACAGACAGACAGACAGACGGACAGACAGACAGACAGACAAGAATTCTGTTGAGTGGTTTTTTAGGTTCTATAATCGACATATAAACCGACCTAATTTTTATTTTTTTTATATCTTTCATGTACAGAATTGACTTTTCTATCCTTTTATTATATATAGAGAAGAGATAAGTTATAGTTAATCAATGACATACAAAGTTATGTTGGTTTAGATCTCATAAGTTATTTCTAAAGAAATATCTTATACTTATCTATTGAACAAAAAGAATTACAAACCCATTATTACAACACATTACTATATGATAATAGAAGATATATGTGCATATATTCCTGTATTTAAAAGAACAGAAGCAGAAAGAACGAAATATTGCCATACAGAAAAAAATGTCATTTACTTATATATTTTTACCAAACATGACACCAAAGCCTTGTCAACCCTTTTCAAGGATTCGTATAAGAATAGAATAAAATTAAATCATTATGTTACGTCTGTTTTTATGCCTGTCCATAATAGCGTATGTAATTGCAACATTATTTGTATATAATACTCATACAAAAGCTTTTACCATGATATATCACTTATAATTATTTAATGTTATACATTGTAAATAATAATAAAAAATAAAAAAACACGTGATTATTATATTCATTGTACATTTTGTAGCTATTGTTTTTTATTAGTTGTTCTAATCTATAAACTTAAATAATATAAACTATAAACTTTCGGCATTTTGGCCTTCATTTGAAGTTTTAATTAAGGATGGATTATGACAATTTGCTCAACGTTCGTAATTCTCTTTTGGTCATCAGTTAAGTCCGCGTAACGATTGAGTCAAACTTTCTCTGATCTCTGAATGGAATTAATCTGATTTATGATCCTTAGAGTTTTCATAATGCTATTTTATCTATAACTATTATATTGTGGTTTATCTCGGAGGTCGAAAATTAAAGCGTCTAGATCTTGCCCGTAAATTTCGTAATATAATGAAAGTAATGTACATCATATTTGTTAGTGATATATTGAAAAAAGTAAAAATATTGTTTAATTCCAGTTATTTTCTGATTTTTATTTTTATCTCAGTTGCTTTGAAAATTCTAATTTATCTAAATGCATTTATAGTAGATACATTAATAAAACCATTAATAGAGAGTAATTAAAAACCTACATTAAGCATACTTAAATGTTATCTACGATATCGCTTTCTGGAAGTCAGCAATTTATCACACTTTCTAAGAGGTTCATAAACGTCACTTGAACGCGTGTCCTTTGTAAGTGTCATTCTAAATGCTAACTCGTCCAGTAAAGATCGGCTTTACAAATGAATTCTTTTCTTAAAATAATCCTACTATCTCATTATTTCTAATGTAGTAAGTGGGAATATTGTATAATATTCAATCATTTCATAGAAAATATATATAAGCATTTTAAGAATTCAGTACAAGTGCACAGCACACTCATGTGTCCTGTTTTGTCTATGCCTTAAACTTCTTTTTAGGGTTCCATATCTTTTAAGGAAAAAAGAATATAAAAGCAAGCAAGCAAGAATATGATAAATATGATTATGTTCAGTTACTTAGATAACTATTTAAAACGGCTTGTGTAAAGAATTTTACAAAGGTAAAGGTAAATTAGATATATAATCTAAATATTCTAAATAATAAAAAAAAATTGTTTGTATTGGAGAAAAGATATGATAGTTTATCCTGAACCTTGAAACTTGGCAAAGTTACGGTAAGTTACAAACTAATATTACATGTGAGAGTCGTCTTTAAGTCGGAGTATGTTGAATAATAATAGTAATAATATTCAGACATTATAAATCCTAATTTTGTTTGAGGATTTTTAGTCACATATTTTATATAGATATAATAAAAAAAATAAAAAATAAAAAGCATTTTGATGACTATTGCTATATTTTAACTTAATATTAATTAATTACTTTATTTATTTATTTAATTTATTTAATACATATATCTGCGAGGACCCCAGACTCGGAACGGCTTCCTACAGTTGCCCACGTCTGTGTCCTGTTCCGTTTGCCTTATATAGGAGCTGGTGATTTTATCTATCTATGTATCTTGCTACGTTTTCCAATATGGTACTTCAAATATGTCGGCTTATTTAAAATTGCCTTTCGCTAAGAAAACTTCAAATGTAATAATTTATAAATTGATAAACGTTAAATAACTTATTTTTTATATTTATAAAATGTTATTTTACACTAAGGAAAGAAAAATACTCTTTGTAGAAAACGTATAAAAAATTGACAGTAGCGGTATTTGAACCTGTCCTTCTTGGAAACCGTCTAATCGCTCTAACTTTTGAAATTTTTTTACGTATGTATACGTATTCTTATAACATATTTTTCGCCGGGACTTAGTGAATAGCATTGAATTCACCTATGGGATCTATATTGATATTATATAATGCTTACTTTAAGCTTTTTGAGACACTACTAAAGTATTTATTTAGTAGTATCGATCGATCGATCGATCGATTTAGAAGTATCGATTTTGGTGTTGATTCAATATTGTGTAGAGTCATTAAACTGAAATTAATATTAAATATTTAGGTTTATTCCCTTGAAGCGCAGAAAAAAACTAGCTTATTATTAAGAAAAAAAAATTACCATTACAAAAAAAAAATACATTACTCTAGGTGAATTTTAAGTCATCTTTATCTATTAGTTATTTACTACACAAATTGATTGAGAAATTAACTAAAATTAATATAGTATAAGCATTTTAGCGTGAAACAGAGAACAGAGAGAAGGGAGTATTAAAATCCAATGTTAAAGCCTTTATTAAATCCATGAAGACGCGGAAATTTTGCAGGTCTGTATTGAGTTTGTCATGCGTGTCATTAATATTCAATGATTTATGTCACATTCATTACAAGACGGATTTTTTTACCAATTGCACGTGACGGGATATGAAGCTCGTCACTGTCAATATTGGTAATAAATCACGGAGGAGATGATATTTTAGACCTTTGGGAACAGATAATTTTGTTTATAATATGTAGATATATATTTCACATACTGATTGATATACAAGATGAATTATTAAAATGTTAAAAAAAATAATTAAATCAGCTTCACGCTGTATCCCGCACACAGCAGGGTAGGCAGAGGGAACCTAATGTTATGACACTCTGTTCTCCACTCTCTGCCGAATTCTGGAGGCATTGCGTGTTGAGTGGCAGAACTCAATGCCGTGCTTAGCCTCGACATCAAAGCGAAGAAATAGAAATATAAATTTAAGTAAATATTTCATCTCCTCGAGTGGGGATCGAACCCACAACCAGTTGGTTTTACAGTCACCCTTCGTGCCGCTGCGCCACGACTGGCCTCATTAATATGTTTGTATATTTTTTTGTCAATCATGACTTTATAATGCACACCTCAGCGAGAATTCGTTATGTTATTATGTAGTTTGTAAAAACATGCGAATTGTATAGTTCTTAATTTGTCGTGGCAATGATTTTTATCGAGTCAAAGGTAGTATTTTTTAGCTTCACGCTTTATACAGCAGATAGCAGAGTATTGAATTCTGGAGGGATTGCGTGTTGAGTGGCGGAACTCAAGGCCGCACTTTATCACGGTACCAGATCAAAGAAATGAAAATAGTAAATATTTAATTTCCTCAAACAGGAATCGAAAACACAATCTGTCACGTTAACATAGACCCGGCTTGTGCCCTTGAGCCACGAATGACTTCAGTTAGTAAGTTTAGTGTTAAACATTTAAGTTTCTGAGTTAAGCTTAACCATGCTATTAAGATTAAGTTAAGCAAATATCTGCAAATGCTGATTTCTAAAAACAAAAAACATATATTTTTTTATTATAAATATATATGTATTAGTGATCTCCAGAGTTATATTAAAAATACATTGAATTTATTAAGAATACTGCCTAAAGTTTTGACTCGGAGTTTGGAAGAATTATGTCCGCCGGGAATCTCGTTACGGGTGTCAGTGGACTAATTTAAACGCATAAAGTTTATGCATATAAATAACAGAAGTTTTTTTTTTGTAGTTTTGCAAGCGGAAAGACAAGAGTTTTAACATTAAGTTCTATTTGCTTCCCCTGTGATGTGAAAAAAATGTGAAACGGCTGAAATATTCATAGAAACGTGAAAGTTGATCTTGAACATGTGGGTTTGACATCCGATCCTCAGAGGCGATAAAATTGAACTTTTGGAGTTTAGTTTCAGATAAAAACAGGCAATCCATTATTTTTTGCAATATCTCTAGTCTAGAGTCTAATAGGGTTAGTGTATTCGTTCTTTAGATATTTTTTACTGTTCTTTAGTTTTATGGTCACACTCCGATAATAATGTATTAGAAATAACAAATAAATTGCGCATCTTGTTTCTATAAAAATAAAAATATTAACGTGGTGCTATAAAAGTTACTCAGCAAGTTTTGTCTTATGCTACATTTTTGTTTTAATACATTTTTTGTTGATTTGAACGCAAAAATCTCGGGTTATAACAGATTTATATTAAATGAGAATATATTCAAAACTGGCCTTAATCGATGAAATAAAGATAGCTCCAGTAATTTATTGTAGTCCGGTTCATCATAACTCTTTAATATACCAAGCTGTTAAACACCTATTATCGCTAAAAGTGACGTGCGTTCTAACGTCGTCGTTATTGAGATGTCAGAACAATTTTTTTTACTACGTTAGAGATATTCAACATATCCTTTGAGATATTCGTGATTAGTGTGATACTAAATCATTGCTTGGCTCTGGTAACTTATGTCATTTTTATTGTGTAATCTTCATACATACAAGTTCTTGTGGCTTGCGATTTTACAAGTTACAATTGAGATTATATAGAAGAAAAGCTACAAAATATAATCAGCTTCACGCTGTATCCCGCATATTGCAGTTAAATTGTTAACGTTACGCCGAATTTTTCGAGGCATTGCGTGTTGAGTGACGGAACTCAACGCTTGGCTTTTGCCTTGGTGCCAGACGGAACAAATGAAAATATAAATAAATAATAATTCGAGTGGAGATCGAACCCACAACCATGGCGTTACAGTCACATCCCCCCCCAGCCCCTGCGCCACGGCGGCCTCTACACTTGCCGACGGCTTGCGAGCTATAAAATATATTATATAGTATATTGTCTTTTTAATAGGCTAAGTTCTTTCTGCTTACCCTGCTGTGTGCGGGTTACAATATGGAGCAGATTTTTAGGGTTCCGTACCTTTTTAAAGAAAAAAGGAACCCTTATAAGATCACTTTGTTATCCGTCTCTCCGTCTGTCTTTCTCTCTGCCAAGAGCCTTTACCTCAGGAACCCTTAGAGATGTCGAGATGAAAACATATACTCAGATCTGCGGATCCACGAGTATGATTTCCTGAAAAAAAAAAAAAAACTTACAAAAATGATATGGCCGTTTTTATCGCAAAAAACGCGTATTTCGACACTATGAAGGGAATCACAATTTTGGAGCTAATATCTACTGATCATGGAAACATAAAACGCATAATTAAGTTCCACTCAACATACAACAAGTCTTGAAATCGGTCATATAAAGTCACTCAACATATAAAGTCTTGAAATCAAAAAATAAAAAACAAAGATGATTTCTCTGCCTTGCTATGGGTTTTAAAACACAAAACGTTAAAAAGTCGCTAAAATGCCACTCAGCCACCGGTTGGTTCGTATAAGTTTCATGTATCTCAATCGAAAGATTATACTACAACTTATAGCATAAATGGACGTATCTATTGATGGCGTTGACTTTAGATTAAGAGCTTTACATTTACGAGCATTACATTTTAATTTATTTTTCCTTAACGTAGCTGGAAAAGTTGTATTAAAATCTACTAAATCTGGTCCTATACACGTACAAGGAGTCACTTAGTGTTTGCAAAAGTGTAATTTCATATTTACTAATACCAGCTTCCCAAATCAACAACTGTAGGCAAATACACTTCATGCGTTAAGCCTGCAAAGTCACCTAAATTTTCTAGAGGCTCAAGGTATCGGTTCGCTGCGACATTACTTTTTTTTTTCAGCTTCACGCTGTATCCCGCACACAGCAGGGTAGGCAGAGGGAACCTAGTGTTAAGACAGTCCGTTCCCCACACAATGCGTAAATAAAACCCCCAGATCATTCATTAAATGAGGCCTTTGTGGCGCAGGGGCACAAACGAGCGACTATAAATAAATAAATATTTCTAAATAATAGTTAATTATTGTCATGACTTTATTCTAAGTTGTTTTATTTATTTCTTTTTATTCTGATAAAAAAAACATATTTTCATATTTACTTAGTATATAAATATGGCCGTTTATATGAAAAAAGAGTATTTCGACTCTATAAAGGGAATCAAAATTTTTAGGTGGTTGACCTAGAATTATGAAATTTGGCAGCTAGCATCTATAGGTAGTACCAGTTTAGGAAATAATCTGAGAACAATACATTTATGGTTAAATCCTAAAAAATAATAGCCTTGAATACCAAAAAAATCATATTTCGACACTATAAAGGGAATTAAAATTAATAAGGTACTTCCGGTTAACATAGAAACATGAAAATTGACAACTAGCATCTGCAGGTAGTACGACTTCCGGAAAAAATCTAGAAACTATATATTTGTGGTGATATCCTAAAAAATTAGAGCCCTAAAGGGGAGCAAAATTTGGTATTAAAGCCGCTGGTTCAAATGAGGAATCAGATGAAAAGCCTCTGGCTAAGCTAGAAAAAGGTCCAGACCTCCAAATCCAGTAAGCTCGGAGGGCGAATGCGACTCACGCTTGTCCGGTTTTCTTTTTTTTTCAGCTTCACGCTGTATCTCGCACATAGCAGGCACAAGGAATCAGGGAACCTAGTGTTAAGAAATTCCGTTCTGAAATCCGAAATCTTGAGTTATCGTGTGCTTAATCACGGAACTCAATGCCACGTAGTATCTCGTTACCAGACCGAGGAAATAAAAATATTAAATATTTCATTTCCACGAGTAGGGATCAAACCCACAACCAATCGGTTTTACAGTCAGACTTTATGCCTCTGTGCCACGACTGGCTTCATAATTATAGAAAATATTTCAATAAAATACTACATTATAGTATCCTATCACTATAATTATCCAGTTTGTGTCGGCATTTATATTTCTGTAATAATTAAATTCAAATGAGTGGATATTATGAAACGTATTAATTTTAATGGAGGTTATTTTAATAAAATACATGCTATTACGAGAGGTCTAAATGTTAATATCTAATAATAATAAATTTTATATAGTTATATAGTATGTATGTAATTTTATATAGTATGAAAACACGGTTTCGGTAGTTTATCTTTAATTGTATTTATTATACGCAAGTTTATTTATCTACGTATTTATTTTATGTCGGCGGGAAGTGGACAACGAAGTGTCTTAACTCTATTTATACTGCTACGTGTGGTATACAGCGTGAAGCTGATTTTTAAGCTGATGTTTATTTTCTAAGCATTGGCGGTTGATAACAATTGGCGTGTTTTTAGAATTCAAGAAGCAACAAAATGGACTGGCCTCTGAATTATAGTAAAACCAATCAAATGCGAGTCAGCCGAAGGTTACGTACCAATTTTAGAATTGTATGCCAATTTGAATTAGATAAAAAAAAATGACAAACTTAATTTCTCGGACATATGCATTTACTTTGTATGAAATGAACTATAATTGTAAGTTTAAAAGTTTAAAAATTTTCACTTTTTAGATTTTTTACTGCAATTTGCATGCAATTGTAATTACATGCAAAATGCAGTAATAACGATGCATAAATTCTCGTATCTTTTTGTTGCGATGACTTAGAATCTTTATTTTTTTCTTTTTAAGATACGAAACCCTAAAAACAAACAAAATGAATTAAATATAATAACTTCGGACAGGTACTGGCACAGGTAAAATTAATAATTATTGTATAAATGAAAAAGAAAAAATTATGAATGGAAAATCATTCTTAATAAAAACCAGTTTGGCCTAAATAGTTTAAATAGTTTTTGTCGTTGAGTGGCGGAACTCAACGCCACATTCTGCCGCGTTACCAGAGCGGGAAAATGAAAATATGAGGGAGAGTCGAACCCACATCCTTTGCATTTACAGTCGCGAGCTTGTACCACTGACTGGCCTCAATTAAACATTGAGAAAAATATAACTACAATAATATATAAAGCCAATTGTTATATAATTATAACAGCACCTTTAGTACGCTCATATAAGGACCAACCAAATATATAAACAGAATGTGTCTTTTTGTGTAAATATATATATATATATATATATATATATATATATATATATATATATATATATAGAGGGCGGTCGTGGCGCAGCGGCACGAGGTGTGACTGCAAAACCGACTGGTTGTGGGTTCGAATCCCACTCGAGGAGATGAAATATCTTCGCTCTGGTGTCGAGGTTAAGCGCGGCGTTGAGTTCTGCCCCTCAACATGCAATGCCTCCAGAATTCGGCAGAAAGTGGGGAACGGAGTGTCTTAACACTAGGTTCCCTCTGCCTACCCTGCTGTGTGCGGGATACAACGTGAAGCTAATTTATTATATATATATATATATATATATATATATATATATATATATATATATATATATATATATATATATATATATATATATATATATATATATATAATTGTAATTGTAGTTTTTGAGTAAATGGTTAAAATGTGTCCCGTAAAGTTAAGCTGTGGAACGTTTTGAAATTCACGCACACAGATTGAACTTTGACGAATCTAACACAGCGCGTGTGGACAAAACAGAAAATATCACAAAATTTTCGCAAAAATTTTGCGCTACATAGCTTCGCTTAGCTCCACCCACCATGCAATGTATGTGGCGGATCCTAGTATCTTTAACTTATTATTAAGATATCTAAAATCGTGAAGTAATTAGTTTATATATTCTTAAAAGCTATTGTCATTTTAAAACCTATATTTACTCTCTTCCTTTTAACAAAGGATTTGCAAATGGTCAGTGCGAAAAGCAGTTAAAGCTCATATCTATATGGAAAAGGAGCACGAGTTACAAGCTTTAATAACTTATGTAACTATCATTGTGCTTTTTATTTTTTGCTTAGCAAAATATTTTATAATTTACGCTTATACCTAGTAACAATGTTCTATTATAAAATTGAAAGTTTTTATGCGAATTACGGGAATTTTTGTATTATCACTGAAAAAAAAAATACTCCAAATAAGAATCTATATATATACCTGGTCGGTTTCCAGTAGGCGCGGGTTGGAGTCCCGCTACGTTCAAATTTTTATACGTTTTCTAAATAAGTATATATAGTACCTACCTATGGATAAAGTATTCAACTAATTAGAATAAAATATCAGTTATATTTGCAACATTGCAACTATATTACCCAAACTTAATTCAACGAACAATAATTTATAAACTTATTACAGCAAATAACCACATAATAGGGATTTTAATGATGTCACGTTTACCATAACCGTAATGTTGGTTTAACGACGTAATAAATCAGTTTAAAATAAACACACTAAACTAATATATGGCGATAACATTAAAATGATGATGTGCAATATGGAATCAATTTATCTATATTATAATATGATTTTTTAATGATAATAGCCATACATGTTAGCATCAATACTAATCACTACCACAACATCAAATCAAATGCATGTTGAAGTAGAAACCGCGATCTTTTAAGCAAAGTTTATTCTTTTGAATGAAATAATTATTGAGTATATCTTAGAACAATGGAATTTATAGCTATACAATGTACTAAATTTGATGATAGGCGCCATTATTAGAGAGTGACGGTTGTAAAGCAGATTGCCGGGCAGTCTGACGCAACACTGATCACTAACGCGATATATTACGAGTAGGTTTTAAATACGGATTTTAATCCCCGCCCGGTGACGCTATCATGACCAGTCCAGGTCAACAACAATAAAGTCCATTCGAAAAAAAAATAAATAAATAGAAGACTGAAAGTTAAGATAGTAAAATGTTACGTGTTTTGTAGAGTGTTTTGTGTTTAATTAAATGAAAAGCAAAATTGCTGTGCTATTATATCGTGTTTAAGTCCACAGTCGTGATTGGATTTATATAAATATTTATTCTCCACGCCCGAATACTCACGTCAACAGTACTATTAATATGGAAACGAATGATAAATTGGATAATAATTTCCCTTTATCAGAAGTGGGAGGCGGAGGGCATGCACCTGGAGATACAAACATCGATGGTGGAGACACGTGATCGAATAATTTGTTACATAATATGGAATCTTTACTGTTATGACTTTTGAACACCTTAGCCCGATCAAAGTTCAAATAATATGTTGACATATCTCATTCAATTTGATCCTGATGATGCCGAAGCAAACATTGAAGATTGTTGTAACGAAGCGATAGTGAACATCAGGAAGCTAGATGGCGCGGAACTTTTGTCTTTGAAAAAACTGCAGACATCACAATTTACATGGGACCAATTAAACTAGTTAGTAACTTACGTAACTTTAAACAACTTTAGGACGTCTGGCAGGAGTAAAGTCCATGTAGAGGGTCTAGTAATAAATAAAAATCATTTTTTATATTATTCTTAACAACATATTTAAATACGAGCGTTTCTACTTTAACATAGGTGAGTATATACCTTAAGTTGGCGCTACCTCTAAAAGGGCCCCACTTTTAAGTTAGTAAGTGCGCATACCATCTTAATTACATATTAGACTATTAATCCTCAAAAGTTCAGCTTTGCTAAAATGACGTAGGTCTGGGGGTCCTGGGATCTTAATCTATTTGGAACATGATTGAATGTATTCTTCGTACTGAATGTGTCAGTGTGCCCAGAACGGAAAGCTTTTTTAGCTTCACGCTGCACCTTTTTCATACATAGCACTGTAAGCTCAGGGAACCTAGTATTAAGATACCTTTTCTACTAGTCTAGTTCTCCAGACATTGAATATTGTTTGGCGAACCTCAATACCATGCTTTGTCTTGTTACTAGAGGGTGGTAATGAAAATATTAATAATGCGAATCGAAACCATAACTATCGCACTTACAGCCACACCTTTGTGTCACAATGACCTTGTATCTTTTATGGAATAATCATTTAATGTTTAGGTATTTAAATATATTTATTGGCCTCTTGTAAACGTATATTGAAAATAGACATAGTTATAAATAATGTTATATTAATGTTGCCAAAAAAGAAATATCAAAAATAAATTTCCCTAAAATCGTGAAATTGACAAAGAACAACAATAACAATAGAGGCCGGTCGTGGCGCAGCGGCACGAGGTGTGACTGCAAAACCGACTGGTTGTGGGTTCGATCCCCACTCGAGGAGATGAAATATTTACTTAAATTTATATTTCCATTTCTTCGCTCTGGTGTCGAGGTTAAGCGCGGCGTTGAGTTCTGCCACTCAACACGCAATGCCTCCAGAATTCGGCAGAAAGTGGGGAACGGAATGTCTTAACACTAGGTTCCCTCTGCCTACCCTGCTGTGTGCGGGATATAGCGTGAAGCTAATTTTTTTTTAACTACAATAAATTAATCAAATTGCGGTGAAAAGAACGTTCTACGTACATAAAGGATTTCTTTTAGAAAATCGTATTGTACTGAGTTAAAGCTTACAAATTAATATGGTTTTATCCAACCGAGCAGAGCGTACCAAACTGTTTGATGCAAACCGAAATTCCTCAATG
Source organism: Heliconius himera (assembly GCA_021202915.1). Lineage (NCBI taxonomy): Eukaryota > Metazoa > Arthropoda > Insecta > Lepidoptera > Nymphalidae > Heliconius > Heliconius himera. The sequence goes on from JAJHJA010000317.1 coordinate 55,829, forward strand.
AAGGTATTTCCTCAAATCAGCGAGTAAAGAGACCTTGTTCTTTATTTTTCATCTTCAATGTCGTCCCTAATTTGACTGTTTAGACATTTCTTACGCAATTCGGGTGTCTAATTCGGTAAAGTATTTCCCCTTTTCCCAATTTTCAACGTCTTTATCGCTTTACTGTTTTTTAAATGAAGTACCTTTTGGTAATATATTTTCTGAGATCTTTTTATATCATTATTTTAAAAACACAACAAAAATGTAATAAACGTGTTAATAGCAAAAGTTTTTACACTTAAAATTGTGCCATGGATATTATTGTTATGTGACGTAATTTTTATATTTATCATGTATGCGCATGAAATCTTTGTGAGAAAATTATAATATATTTTTTTGCCTAAAACTATTTAACCGGATTAAAAGTAATTTTATTCTCATGGCAACAAGCCGTCGTCCTAATGCAGTTTCCTGTAGAGATAGCAGAGTTGTAAATTTAAAACTTGATGTAACTAACGAAGTACGAAAAATATATATATATATATATATATATATATATATATTTAATGTATTGCAACTACAAGTACTGATAGCTTACTTTTTCGTCAGAATCATAGATTTAAATAAATAAATAGCAATTTATTCTACTCAAATAAGTGGTTTATATTTCGTCCAGAAGTCAATTTTTTCTTAGAAGTTTCACTAACATGGTGTTCAAAAGATGAGCTCAGTTAAATATTATGAATGAGTTTAATTTAAAATATCATATGACAGGTGGCACACTTGTATATAAGTTAAAAAAACGTTTAAACTTATAACTCCCGTGAAAGAATAAATCATTCGCCCCAAACATAATATATTTAAAGAGTCATCAAATAACACGAATAATAAATTTTATCCATTTTCATAAAGTCCGCTCTGTTTGCAGAACATGAAACACAAAATATTTCAAACCAAATTATTTTATGCTCAATTTAACTGAACATACATGGGTAATGACAGTTGCCATATAAAGTTAAACAGGTTGGTTTAACGATCAGGGACAGATTTAAAAATACCGCATATTGTATTTTGTCATGATATTGGACGCTATTAGCGAAAAATATATTATGATATTAGTGACACATATAGACAGGGCTTGCTATTATTTATTGACATATAAATATAATATGAGGCCGGTCGTGGCGCAGCGGCACAAGGTGTGACTGCAAAACCGACTGGTTGTGGGTTCGATCCCCACTCGAGGAGATGAAATATTTACTTAAATTTATATTTCCATTTCTTCGCTTTGGTGTCGAGGTTAGGCGCGGCGTTGAGTTCTGCCACTCAACACGCAATGCCTCCAAAATTCGGCAGAAAGTGGGGAACGGAGTGTCTTAACACTAGGTTCCCTCTGCCTACCCTGATGTGTGCGGGATACAACGTGAAGCTAAAAAAAATAAATAAATATAAACTATCGATTTTTCGTAAATAGGGATATTTTGGGCATAAATTTGCTTCAGGATTATATTCTAATTTGACTTAAATGGATAGTTTTAAGAAAATAACATAATAAAATATATCGTTCGTCAATTTTATATTGGTAAATAAAATTTTTACAAGATTTCATTAAATAATCCTGTGCAAATTGATTATTATACTAGTATAATTATGAAATCTACTTTAAAGTAATGAGATGAGATTGATTACATTATGAAAGTTTACTTTGCCGCTTAACTAACTTTTTACTACTTGATCAGACCTTAAATATCAAATATTTATTTATGTATTTTAAAATTTAGATCAAATAACAGAAATATGAGTTTTTTTTTTATAAATATTATTTTTTGTCTCATATTGCATGTTTTTGCCAGTTTTATTAGGATAGTATGTTTATCTTGTAAACTTAAGAACAAAATCCTACGTCCAGAGGTATAAGTATTTACTTTATTTTAGTCTTTCAGCAGTCATGCTCTTTTGAATATTTCTTTTGTCTCAACAATATATGCATTGTTAAGGCAAGCAAAATAAGAATTCAGTGTGAGGTACTAATATACATTACGTTTTTAATAAATAAAAAAACAAAAAATTACGTCAACCTTAGTAAGAGATAATTGTAAAATCAATTAGAAAGTTTAAATTAAAAATGGTACGTAAAAGCAAAAAGTTTACCCAACAGCAACGACCTATTTGAATTTATTTCCATACGTTTTTTGTCCTGAAAAAAATCTGGTTAAATCTCACGTTTGCTATAATTATATGAGTTCTGTTATGAAGTACTCGTATATTATTTCGAGGGAAGGATATAAGGACACTTCAAAAGCCGTCGCGCTCATTATTTTTTACAGTCGTATTCGAACATGGTACTAGCGAGTGTAGACTTTCATATACAAAAAGTATCAATTTCCTTTGAAGATGTAGTCTTCACCACGTTAGTAATTTAAAATATAGTTACGTGATTTTGATAGTATTTATCTGGTCTTTCTTTTTCTTATTAACATAGAAGCGTCAACTTATAAGTAAAAAAATTGAACTTATTGGCAATTTAAAGATACGTAATTTAGAATGCTTGTTTTTTAAAATTTTTACTTAAAATAGAAATAATATAGATAATTTAAAAAAAAAACGTTCTTACTACCTAAAATAAAAATATATATTAAAAAAAACTTATAAAAATAAAATACAATAATTACAATATTTTTTTTCAGAATAAAATTTCTTAAGAAATGTATCCTCAGAATGCACTAAGTTCTTGTATAATATATCAGCATTAGATCCATTGTACGAATTACTACAACAAATTGTTATTCGACTATAAACATATTGCACAAACTTTGGTACAATGGACGATGGAAATTACTTTTTACATTTGCCCAGATCCTTAAATATGAAGAAAGAATCATGTGATTTTTTTAAAATTTAACGTTTTCTTACCTTTATACCTTTACTAAGAGTTAGTCTGGACGTTTCTCTAGACGTTAGATTTAGATTTTTTTACATTTCCATGCGATAAAAATCATACAAAAGATTACTTTGTTAATTAATAGGGCACTATGACTCTTATGGGTGTCAAAACATCTAGGAGGCAAGCGTGTGGTAAACGACGACTTCTTCCGCGTGTCCAAGGGCTACCTACACACAACTTAGGATGATTCACAAAAGTGCAAAGCGCTGATAAAAATTAAACATAGTAGTGACTAAAAATCACCTGGGTGCTTTTACACTCATATAGACTTTAAGGGATAAGTTTGCACAATCCTTCCTTTCACCTGCCATTAATCCTGGAGTATGTTACCAGGGTCTGTCTTTTTGCTTAATCTACTCTACTTTGCTCGATCTATAACGTCCTTGGGCATCCGACATAGTTCTTATGCTGACGCGCAACGTAGCCATACCATCTCAGGTGACGCCCTTGGAGCTTATCCGCTACGTCGCGGACCCCAAGACTATGTGGTCAGACCGCGTTACGCCGCACATCCACCTCAGCATTTTCATTTCCGTGACGTGGAGCTCCTGAGTGTGCCGAGACAGTGCTGGCCAGCACTCAGCAGGGTAGGCAGAGGGAACCTAGTGTTAAGACATTCCATTCCCCACTTTCTGCCGAATTCTGGAGGCATTGCGTGTTGAGTGGCAGAACTCAACGCCGCGCTTAGCCTCGATACCAGAGCGAAGAAATGGAAATATAAATTAAAAAAATATACATATGGTTATTCTATTACGTTACGTACGTTTATTCGTAATTAAATGAAAAAAGTATAAATATAATTAGCGTTGGCTCTGCTAACAATCTTGTTTGTCTTATAAATTTTAAATGCCTCTTCACAATCTGCCTCATGACAATTTGAATTTGCATTAGCAAATTCAAATTGTAAGAGGCATTCGGGTCGAGTCACAATAAACGTGTTAGTAGTTATTTAGTACAAAAATCATTATTCTTGTCACTAGAAAGACATGCTTTGTTTGTTTACTATAAATCACGAAGAAATCGCCGTCGCCGTGTGATCCCGGCCTAGAATAGGATCATCCTGGTACTGGTGGTGTCGTAAGAGGCGACTAAAGTACGTGTGGTAGAGTCACGTCACCAGCAATGGCAACATGCATGGGCAGACTCGACCGGCTCATTACCACCCCCGGCATTTAAAATCGGCGTGAAGTAGTGGCTTTATGCCACTGCTTTTCGCATCAGGTAATGCCGGGGCTCCGGCGCCCAACCTACCTTAAAGGCAGGCAATGCACCTGTAGCTCCTCTGGAGTTGCACGGGGTCGTGGGCGGCGGTAATTACTTACCATCAGGTGACCCGAACGCTCGTTTGCCTTGTCCTTTTCCACAAAAAAAATGATACTTTATTTAGCTTTTTGAATCCTTTCCACACGCACCGCAAAATTTTTGAGACATTTTCATTAATTTCCCAGAGTGAGAATCGAACCCACAACCGTCGCAGGTAATGCCACTGCGCCACGATGGCCTCCTGCTGAATGCATAATTCCTTATACTGAAAATACAGTAGTTATCAAGTGGACTCTAGAAATTGAGATACATCTAGTACTAGTTGTAAAACTAGTATACAAACAGTAGAACGGCCAATTACATTCCACGACAAAGTTTAATTTGTGCTTGAATTAGCTACGCGGGAATTGTATAGCTTAATTTTACGCAAATTGTCTTACTATAGAAGCAGTGATGTAATTATGGCTTTTATATCTAACGAGCGTTGTTCAGAGTTGTAAACTAGTATTAAGTACGATAAGTAGTTAGTTGCTTACAAGCAGAATGTTGAAGTGATAATAATTATATAAACTTTCTTATATGAGTGCTGAATTTCATTAGGTTTCAAGTGTGTTAACCTTTAACTTTAGACGCGCGGTATTACAGGTTGCTAATCTTGGCAAAAATCGTATGTACTGTAGTAGTTTCAGCTTTGTGGCAGAACGTCTTCGGAGGCGGGAGGTTGCGCCCCTGGATTAATCCAAAATTTAATGAGACCGTGACATGTAAGACCGCTTGTCCGTGATTTCCATTAAAAATCTGATTGCGTTTATTTTTGTTTTAGTTAATATGCAACAAAAATTTCTAAAAACCGGTTAAGTGCGAGTTGGACTCGCTCACCGAGGCTTCCGTACCCAAAATAGGTACGATTGATTGTATTTCAAAAGAAAGTACAACACATAAAACCTACTTAAATTTGTAGGTATTCCAGTAAATAAATAATGCTACTCAGAGCTATAAAGCAGTTATTAAATTCAGTAAAAATCAGATTTCAATAAGATTCAGAGGCCAGTCGTGGTGCAGCACGGCACGAGGTGTGACTGTAAAACCGACTGGTTGTGGGTTCGATCCCTACTCGGCGAGATGAGATATTTACTTAAATTTATATTTCCATTTTTTCGCTCTAATGTCGAGGTTAAGCGCGGCGTTGAGTTCTGCCACTCAACACGCACAGAATTCGACAGAAAGTGGGGAACGGAGTGTCTTAACACTAGGTTCCCTCTGCTTACCCTGCTGTGTGTGGGATACAGCGTGAAGCTGATTTAAAAACATAATACCTAAAGTAAGTGAATTAAATTTATATTAAACCACAAATTCGAAATTAAATTTGAAAATTATACTAGGTTTATAGATCTCCATAATTTAAACATGCCGACAATATCATAATTTAGGTTTATTATTCTATCCCGAGCGGATATCAACTGATTTACAATATATAGTGAAACGTCGTCACTACAAAGTCACAATAGAAATAAAGTCACGAAGAGGAAGGTATCACGAGTTAAGTTACAAAGAATATTGCTTAGATTTTTTTTTATTAGCTGATTTTAATCTCAACTCAAGGGACGTTTATTGTTATTTACAGCACCTCTTATCTGTCAGAGTTGCCGAGTTGATTAAACTTACGCTATATTTTCTCTTTCAGTGGATTGAAATTTTGATTCTTAATAGAAAAAAATAGTCCTGTTATGAAATTGGTAAAGCTTGTTATCTATAGTTTTTGTATATTGTATTCAATTTATATAAGAAATTATAATATATTTATACAAAATCAACTAAGATATTTTTCCAAACTAATAAACTAGAATTATTTCCAATCTTAGCCAATAAGTGAAATGTATTTTTGTTTAATAACGTTAAAATATCTTAGAAGGCAAATTATAATCAATATCATTTCAATATAAAAAAATACTATGAAGTAATCTCACTTTTTATTATAATTTTAATAAACAACCAGAAACAAATTAGTAAAGGAACTGCAGCATATTTGGAATACTAGTTTGTTTTTTGAGAATAAATTTAAAGAGAAATGATAATAAAAAATACTTTAAATTATTGCAAAACTATTAAACTTTAATAATAATAACCATCAAACAAAACAAAATCAGAAACATTACCAAATGCTTATAAAATTTTAAAAAATACGAAAGCTAAATTTGACTTTGGGTGCAGGTAATTTGGAATATAGTATTCCAAATTATAATCACGTTTTTTCTTTGACCATTGCAAATATTTTTTCTTAGAAACTAATAATAGATTTCTTTTTTTATAACAGTTTTATAGTCTTTATGTGTCTAGGCAATAATTTTTTTAAATCAAAATATCTAAAAATTGTATCTAATTATAAGGTAATTAGTTTCTCTGAGAAACACTCGAACTTCTTCACTGAAGTAGTGTTTTAGTCCATGAAAGTGAACTTTAAGCGTAGAATTATGTGGTAGTGATAGGATAGTCACGTAATGCTGTTTTGCTAGATCTATCAACTCTATATTCTTAGTGCAACATAATTTGGAATATTCCAAATTATGCTCACTGTCAGTATTCCACATTAACAACATACCATTCTAACCGAAAACTCCATGTGATATTTTTTATTTTAAAAATATTCAAAAAATCTAATTTGTATAAGAAACCAACAAGGTTACTTAATTGTTTAAATAATTACAATGAAGATTTTACTTATAACAGTAAATGCTTAACACTGATTGCATTCTTCGTGAAAAAGTTTTCATTCCCTTCGCGCTGGTAGCCGAAATGTCAAGATGATGTCTAGTTTTTAATACTCAATGACTCTGTGTGTCTTATGACGGTTTGTGTTTATGGTTAAAAAATAGAGACGGCATTTACATTCATTTAGATAACGAAGTATTCCAAGTTACCTTCAGTATTCGAAATATGCTGCAGTTCCTCTAATAACAGTAAAAATTAAAAAACAGTTTGCATCCTATCACAATTTAAAAAAAATTATGTATTTAGCTTATTTTAAATTTAAGTTTTGAGTAAGATATTTTAATCTTACTCAAAAGTAAAATTTTCCGACTATAAAATATCAGGGTAGTAGGTACTCTGAATCTGCAATGAGAACAATTTATCATCTGAATATTACCTGTCAAGTGCCGAGTGTCTACCGATGGGCCACTGTGATCACACGGCAAGTGACAGTGTACTTTACCATAAACTTTAAATAGCTTTTCTTTGACGTATATAAGTAATTTTTTTATACAATATATAACGTAAAACATTTGTTTCACAATACAAGAGCGACATATAAACTTTATATATAAATTTATTAAAACAGGATCAGTTTCCAGAGTCATTTATCAATTTTGGGTTCTGTATTTAATTTTCATAAGTCCAACAAATCATTCCCATGCCTAGAAAAACAGGGAACCTGCTCTACCACTACAAACCGTAGCGAGAGGAATGCGAAATAAAAATACGAAGCTGAAATTATTTAAATTTATTTCATAGCACAATTAAAAATAGTTTAATCTTTTCATTTATATAAAGCACACTAAGAGCATTGTTCATATTTTCTAAAGACGAACAACATTTCTACTTAGTAGGTGCAGCGTTAGATATTTCGCAACAATATACTTTTTGTATGATAAGAAAAAAAATATATATATAGCGCACCTCATTGTGTTTCTCTTAATGTTGATTAATAAATATTTAAAATATTTAACAGATTAAATGTTTTCAGCTTCACTCTGTATCGTGCACACAGCAGTGTAGTTAGAGGGAACCTAGTGTCAAGACACTCCGTTCCCCACTTTCTGCCGAATTCTGGAGGCATTGCGTGTTGAGTGACAGAACTCAACGCCGCGCTTAACCTCGACCCCAGAGCAAAGAAATGGAAATATAAATTTAACTAAATATTTCATCTCCTCGAGTGGGGATCGAACCCACAACCAGTCGGTTTTACAGTCACACTTCGTGCCACTGCGCCACGACTGGCCTCAACCCAATATGTACTTCTCTTTGCAAATAATCATTTCATCACTAAAATAAAGTCCGCTAGATAAAAAATATGTTTCAAGTTCTACCCTATGTCTCGAGATCTTGAATCTAAAAGCAAGCAACGCATACGAAATACCAACAACAACCGATCATTAAGCTTACTTACTTAGCTTCACGCTTTATCCCTAGTGGGGTAGTCAGAGAGAACGGAGCGCCAAACGCTACGGTCTCTACATACCTCTTTCGCCTCGTCCACTGTCATCATCCTCTTCATACATGCCCTCCGGGGAGTCCTCATGCTTTTTACGTGACCTTCCTCCAGTATCTTTGATACTGTGTTTTCGAAGGTCAACCGAGTTCTCCCCCTACCTCTCTTACCGCTCACTTTTCCATCATAATTTTTTTTGCCATTCTTTCATCACTCATTCAAGCGTTACATAATTAAGATCTTATTGATATAAAACCAACTTTGTCTTAGTATTCACACAGAATTCAATGAAAAGACAAATAAAAGGACAACAATTACTACTTTACAAATTACTAAAACTATAAATTTGTAATAAATCATTCAACATTATTCAAGTTCGAGCTACTAAAACTTACCTGTAGAAAAGTTTTTTTCATTATGATTTCATCACTTAATCTGTTATTTTTTTGTTATTCTCTGAGAATAAATTAGCTTAAAGTACTATCTTTAATTTTTAACTAATAATGTCATTTGTTATTTACACTATACTCCACATATGTACTAACACATAACTACATATAAGAGCGTTTTTCTTCTTAAAATTACATCAATGTTACAGTTTTGTATATGAGAATTGTTCGTATACCTAACTCCTTCTCTACGTGAAAATAAATCACATATATTTTGTTAAAGTAAAAAAAATATTTACATTAACTTTAAGAAGGGGTCCGAGAAGAATATAAAAAGTAAAAGGTTAAAATAGTATAATTTAATAATTTACAAATAATCAGATCACATATTGATTGGTTGAAAATGTATTATTAGTTTCTTTATAACTACGCTATACGGCGGTTAGCTATTTAATTTAAAATACACTAACACCAATTTGCAACGTCCTGACGGCCCCGATTTTGCTTATTAATTAACTACTACTACTGCATATTATATAATGGAACATTGTAGTATTCACAATAATAGTTAAGCATTTATAAAATACAATGTCGACCTTTACAAAGTTACCACAAGCCGTGACAAATTTAAATTGAATTCAGTAAATAGCGGAATAACTCATCTGTTCGGATATTCGCATAGCTGTACGCTAAATGTCATCATATAGTTCCGGTTAAATTGCTTTATTCATTTTACCATAAATAACGCATCCAATAGGCTTTTGCTTATTGGCTGGGAAATCGCTATGGACTAGTTTGAATATTTTAAAATATTCATAAATGTTTAGTTTATAAATATTCATCAGGAAACATGAACGTGGACAGTGAGAGTCGTTGACTTAAACTTTATTAATATTTTCATTAATAAAATGTATTGATAGTCCAGATAGTATCAGTAATCAAATATTTCATGTATTCACGTCTCGGATGTACCTACATACATATAAATAGCAGTATCTCCTAAGTTAAAGTTAATAAAAGTTGTAGGGGTAAGAGTAAATTCAATTTAAGTCTATCCGTATTGCGCTATAACAACGATTGTAGAGAATTTTATTTGACTTACTTTGTTCGAGATGGACACACCAGTATAGAATATAAAACGGTACTTGTTACTTAAACAACCTGTGTTACCTTTGAGTACCTTCATGTAAGTAAAACGACCTTAATTCTTAAATTACATTAGCAAAAACAAAAGGCCAGTCGTGGCGCAGGAGCATAAAGTGTGATTGTAAAATCGAATGGTTGTGGATTTGATCCCCACTCGAGGAAATAAAATATTTATTTACATTTATATTTTCGTTTCTTTGCTTTGGTATCAAGGCAAAGCGCGGTGTTGAGTTCCGCCACTCAATACGCAATGGCTCCAGAACTTGGCGGAAAGTGGGGAACGCAGTGTCTTAACACTAGGTTCTGTTCTGCCTACCTGTACTCTGTACACTTGTGTGCGGGATACAGCGTGAAGCTTAAAAAAAGACTAAAAATCTTATATTGAAAAAAAATAGTGAACACATCATGTGGGACGGCACCAATATCATGTATCCTTTATAATAATAATTTCCATATCTTTACTTTTTTTTGCTTCACGCTGTATCCGACACCCCATTTCCATTAAAACAATTCCGTTCGCCATTTACCGCCAAATTCTTGAGATATTACGTGTTGAGTGGTATAACTTAACGCCATGTTATAAATTGTTACCAAAGAAACAGGAAAATAAATAATTAAGTCTTTCATTCCTTCGAGTGAGAATCGAACCCGCAATCATTGCGTTTACAGTCGCACCACGATATATAATAGTTTTATATGCAGTATAAATTTTAAGTATTTCTACGATAACCTTTAATTAAATAATCTATAAATGTGTCATTGTATTAATGAATCATCGTTTAAATTTTTACTAGGAAATTCAATACGACTGGCCTCAACTACTCCAATGGCAAATGACTAAAATAATTAATAAATGTAATAGTCAGTGCTGCCATCTAAGCCTAATGTTATAACAGTTATAGACCTCTAAAAAACCAACAGAGTGCGCTAGTATCCTCATATTTTATTAACAAAAACATTAAAACAGTAATAAAAATCTTTCGGTTAAATTATTTACTGAATACATACAGTTTGTAATATAGTAATTAATCTAATATTAATTAAATTTCAAGCGATAAGCTTAAATTATTAGCTACAGCTGCTACTCACTAGATGTCGCTTTCAAAAATATTATGAACATTTCAAAAGTTTCTAGATAAGCTACAGAATGTTAAGTTTTAGTATATAAATGTAAGTATATGTCATATTTAAGTCCTGTCAATATACAAAATAATTTTCATGTTTGATATCTGCCAAGCGACTCGTGACGGCTCATCTTATTTAATAGAATTGATTGACCTGTAACTAAACATTCTGTAAGAAACCAGCCAATTCTCGATCAAGGTTCTTTATAAAAAGTTATGAAATCTCTAGTTAAAGCCAAGACAATTCTGAGGTTCCTTCCTACGATTTTTTAATAATATAGTTCAATTTTATATGAATGACCGTTGAACATTCTTTAAACATCATCATATATATTATACAATATGTATATGACTGTATAACCCTTTCCTCGAATATGGCTACTTGGAATTAATTTCGAATCGTATTATCAAAGTTAAATAATGTTATTCAAAATAAGAAGTTACATACTTCATTTTTTGAACGTCAAATAATTTACCACCAGTTCACTAAAGTTAATGCCTCAGACCTGAGAAAAACCGGCACAAGAACCTTTTAATATTTATACGTTTTCTAAAAAAGTATTTTTCTTTTCTTAGTGTGGAGTAACATTCCTAAGTGGGGAATTCCTTGGTTGGTATCGACAAATTTAACGATTTTCTTAATAGTGAATAGGTATGTGAAGTTCAATAGTTCCACGTAATATTGCACGATATTTTCAAATAAACTACATCACGTCTATGTATTTTTCTTCTAACACCCTTACCTCTCAACCTGATATCGGTCTAAATTGAAAGGTTTCTCACGTTTTCACCTAAAGCAGCGTTGTTACATACTGCAGTAAAAACTGCAGAGAGAGAGAGAGAGAGAGAGAGAGAGAGAGAGAGAGAGAGAGAGAGAGAGAAATTCACCTCAATATATTATTTTGTTAGGGCTGGATCTGTTCCTTTTAAACAGTTCTTAACAGCCCATCGGTTGGACGATCCCAACCTACTCACGGTTGAAGAAACTTACATACTAAGCACGCTCCTATTTACTTACTACTCCTTATTGCTCCTCATTGTGCTCTGAGCTTTACTTAGTTTGTATTCTGCCGACTATCACATTGTGTCGCTGAAAACTGAAACTATGGATATATTGCTTATTGATCCTATATCGTACATCCGTCATCTCTTAAAATTCCACATAATGTTAGAAAGGAAGAGATGAATGTTAGAGGTTGTCTGTTATTTCAGGAATATTTATTAGCTGTATCCCGCACACAGCAGGGTAGGCAGAGGGAACCTAATGTTAAGACACTCCGTTCCCCACTTTCTGCCGAATTCTGGAGGCATTGCGTGTTGAGTAGCAGAACTCAACGCCGCGCTTAACCTCGACACCAGAGCGAAGAAATGGAAATATAAATTAAGTTAAATATTTCATCTCCTCGAGTGGGGATCGAACCCACAACCACTCGGTTTTGCAGTCACACCTCGTGCCGCTGCGCCACGACCAGCCTCAAATAATAATAATATTTATAGTTTGGTACAAGTTAAATTAAAAATAGCTTAATTTAGATTATAAATGTAACAATAATGTTATTAAAATGTATAGCTTTTATTTCTTAATCTCAAGGTAATTTGGTAAATAATAAAGAATAGAGAGTATCATTGTTATCACTTAACACAAGAAGTAAGCGAAGCTAAAATCTCGATAGCTCTAAAATTTTCAATTAGAAAAAATTAAAGGTAACTAAAATAATACTACAAAAGTCAGTAAACAAATGATTGGGGTAATAAATTGCAAATATTTTATTACCTAAAATTTAATATTTATACTTAAAACCTGTAGTAGAATTGGAATTTTTCATTTGACAAAGTTTTGCTTCAATGGAATGAGTACATTCTACTTTTTAATATTTTATAAATAGATCAACTTCACTCTGTGCACAACAGGGTAGGCAGAGAGAACCAAGTGTAAGACACTCCTTTCCCCACTTTGTAAGTGGCAGAACTCAACGATGCGCTTTGTCTTAACACCAGAGCGAAGAAATGAAAACATAAATTTAAGTAGGTAAATATTTCGTCTCCTCAAGTGGGGATCGAGCCCACAACCAGTCGGTTTTACAATCACACTGTGCCACTGCGCCACGACTGGTCTCAAATATTTTATATTTATTAATATTAATATTATAGCTGGGAAAGCTTGTAAGAATGGACGTTGGTTCAAATTTCATACAAAAACTACAGAACGAATATCGATAAAGCATTACAGTAACATAGTTTATATATCTATATAATTTGGCTCTATTATAGCAAAAAGTTTTAGCGGCCGAATACCTACATATACCTCATTATTACATACATATAGCTTCTTGATAGCGAAAATTAACTAAGTTATATTTAGAGCATGATATAAATGTTTGCTGTTATGTGGAGGCAGATGCTGCCGTATTGCGCGGTCTGATTCCACTGCGTAATCATTAACTAACAAACGTTTCTGACAATAGCCATAACTCGTGCTCTCCCTTGGAAAATTTGCACTTTATCTACATTTTGATGATTATATATTGTTACACACAGCAGGGTAGGCAGAGGGAACCTAATATAAGACACTCCCCACTTCCCCACTATCCGCCGAGATCTGGAAGAATTGAGTGGTGAGTGGCGGAACTCAACGTCGCACTTTGCCTCGACACCAGAGCAAAGAAATGAAAATATAAATGTAATAATATTTTATTTCCTCGAGTGGGGATCGAACCCACGACAAGTCGATTTTACAGTCACACTTTGTGCCCCTGCGCCACGACTGGTCTCGACGATAATAACTAATACATTTTTGTCGTATTAGTGGTACTGGAATAATTTCAATAAATGCTAAAGTTTTATTACTTAAACAAGCGAAGGGTAAAATGACGCAGCTACGTCTCAAGTCCTTAACAAAGACGTATGCCGAATATACGTTAGTAGCTTGAGTACCGCGGCAATAAATTTAATGGTCACGTTATGTTAGAAACTTTTAAATTTATGGCGGTTCGTTTAGGTTAGTTTCAATTAAAACAATATCCAAGTTCGTCATAAAATACGTACAATATGTTTTTTTATCTACACGCTGTATCCGGCACATGGCAAGGTAGGCCAAGGGAACCTAGAAACCTAGTGTTAGATGAAATATGAAATATTTAATTGGGAATACCACCAGTACTACCAGTAGTTTATTGGGCATACCACCAGTACCACTTCAATATTATAATACATTAATTATATTAAATATTAATTTTAAATTTTCTTAAAACAATAAAAATAAACTCTTATTGGTGATATTTACTTTTGAAAAAAATATATTATTATTCTTTCTCCTAAATTACTATAAGCGTCTAGCGTTAAAAAGCACTTCACTCAGACAAAGAATGCGAGACCGATTTTCTCGCTGTGGTCGTTTTTTTCTTTTTTCTAAGAGACACCATATTATAAAGACAATCTTCTAAAATACCACAATTTACCGAGCGGTTGCAGCTTGTAATGAAACATACGACTTTATTATGCGACTGATAGTACTTTTTTATGCAGATGAATAAAATTTAGAATATGTATAGAAGTCATTCCTACCTTTTTTAAAATAAGTTGTAGCGTACAATTATCCTTTTTAGTTAATATTAAAGCTTTGAAAGCGAAAATTCTGTACTGAGATTACAAGAGGTTATCAGTGGGTCCTAATTTAAATCATTATGCTGATGCCGCCCTTTCCCAACAAAACGTAAACGACTCTATGCTAAATCTTGAATTGCGCATATTAATGTGGCGCGCTAGAAAGCCGTTCCTTTTTTTCATTATTCAGCTATTAACTTTTTTACGCTGTATCCCGCACACAGCAGGGTAGGCAGAGGGAACCTAGTGTTAAGACACTCCGTTCCCTATTTTCCCTATTTTCCCTTTTAATTGGATTTCTTAAATTATTATCTACATTGAGGCCAGTCTTGCTGCAGGGTCATAATTATCTCACTGCAAATACGACTGGTTATGGGTTCCATTCCCACTTGAGGAAAGAATTATTTATTAATTGGTTGGAAAACATAAAATATACTATGCAATGTAATTTATAAACTAATTTTTATAGAAATAATTATGCCTCATGTTAAAAAAAAAGAAAAATAAGAAAAATATTTTTATAATAGGTACTGTTATAAGGTGGTATACTGGTTTTTTTTTTATATAATTTTAACTAAACACTACAGACACGTGGTCTGTACTTTTTTTTAACTTTTTCAATATTATCAGCTAATCAACAGTATATTTATCTGCCACTTAAACTAGGCTTATAACTAGAGATAATCTAGATATTTAATTCCTAAGAAAGTCCCGGTATTTTTAGATTGCCTTTTTGTAAACATTTCACTTATTATCAATTAACTTAACATCTATTACAATTTTACAACTTATATATAGTTTTGTATATACTGGTATAAGGTATACTATATAACTTATTAAAGTTTAGGTAGCCCAGCGTTCATTTAGGTGTGTCCAAACATATTTTTTCTTAGGTATATTTTCCACTAATGCTGCATGTGCGATACTGCGTGAAGCTGGCTCAATTGGGGATCGCAAATTGGGCATTGGAACCACGAATATCGAGTAGTGGTATATTAAAAATAATTAAATTAATTGTGAACTAAATAAAAATGGGTAATATTTCTATACATAGCGGAAGAGTTTGTTTGTTTGTTTGTTTGTTTAAACGCTAAGATCCCTACATCTACTGTCTGTCTGTGATTTACTTTCTTTTTATTTTGTATGAAAGCTGCATTCTTCAGAAGTTTATAGGCTATATAACGTTACGGTGTAAGTCTTACTTAGGCTTAAATAACGAAATAACAATAATAAGGAATGTCATAGAATTGCTTTAAAATAGTTTTAAGCACGTGCGCTGCACATATAGCTTATTATATATATATAAATTAAAAATTAAAAATTAAATTAGCTTCACGCTGTATCCCGCACACAGCAGGGTAGGCAGAGGGAACCTAGTGTTAAGACACTCCGTTCCCCACTTTCTGCCTAATTCTGGAGGCATTGCGTGTTGAGGGGCAGAACTCAACGCCGCGCTTAACCTCGACACCAGAGCGAAGAAATGGAAATATAAATTTAAGTAAATATTTCATCTCCTCGAGGGGGATTCGAACCCACAACCAGTCGGTTTTGCAGTCACACCTCGTGCCGCTGCGCCGCGACCGGCGCGATATATATATATATATACATACTACGCCATACGTCTATCTCTTATAAATAAGTGACAATATGGCATTTTGTGACAAAAAATATTTGAAAATTGTGAGGTGATATTTCATAGATTTTTATTTCACATATATATTGAAACTGACGAGCAAAAGTTTCATCGTCAAGAAAATTTAATGGAGATAAACTTCGGCTTTTATAGCATGTAATTTGGACGTATGTTACGGCCGCAAGCCTAGGCTCGAGTTCCGCGGGGGGCGCACTTGTCGCCGATGACGTCTTATCATACAGCCAGGTAGTGTTCATGATTGAATGTATTAATATGTTGGCAAATGCAGCATAATAAAAGTATTATAGGTGGTATGCGGGAGAAGCCGCGAGTGGGCCGCTAGTGTATATAATATAGCGATAGAAATTAATATCAGTAAATTATCTATCTTATCCCTGACCGGAAAGGGCTTATAGATCGTTAAGGTGCTTTTTAGTATAGCCTAGTTTTTTATAATATTTATTTTGTAATTTGTAATGATTAATGTTCAGATTTATAATCGCAATAATGGGGATGACGATATGTGAAATAAATAATTCAGGGAATAAGGAACAACAAATTTACAACTTTAATGGGTCATTTCCCTGAAGCATTGAATTGATGTTACTTTTATTCCACAAGTTATTGCGTGATTATGAATATTCATTAATCTAAGTATGCAATAAGGATATGGATTATTAAATAACAGTACAACGTAATTTCTAAGTAACTTAATATCGACGAAAAACATGATGAACACAAAATGTAATTGAATTGAGCCATAGCTGAAGTGGAAGGCGTCCATTTATAGGCGGTTATTGACGTTTATGCATAATAAATACTAACGGACGGGTAAAAGCTTTTCCATTATTAGGTCAAGATCTATTTTCTTAAAACCTCTAAAGGCTCTTGGATATACAGAATGTATTTTCTTATAAGATGTGGATTTCAAATGTTCATTAAATTTCTAAAGAAAAAGAATTAGGCAGAGGGAAGCTCTAGTGATGAGACGCTTCTTTCCCCACCTTCCCCGTATAATAGTAGTCAAACGCTTAACAACATACAAAATATCTTTAATTTTACTATCCGTTATATAATATCATCTAATTCGTCATGAATCAAGTCTGAAAACTTGTTGATATTTGAAATAGAAGATTTTCCTTCCTATTTGTTTATTTCCATTGTTTTTTATGTTTTCGGAAGTTTGTAAAGAAACATACATCCAGTATGTTTCTTACTCTGTCACGAAGAAACTACTGGACAGATTAAGATCATTCATCAGAAGAGTAGAATAGACTACAATTTGTAATGATGATGATGTTATTTACGCGTCGCTAGGGGCTAAAAAATATCACGGAGATAACAAAAACATATATATCTATTTTTCTACATAATTTAGATGATATAATAATAAATGGCAATTAACATAATCTATCCTTTTATTTGAGAGAATAATTTACTTATTGTGTATTATTGTATTTATAACAGTATTTGTTCTTTTAATACAACATGGTAAAATAAATACAAAGGCGGATCTTTAATATTTACATACGTGTATGCTTGCTTACCTAATTCATTTAAAACATTTTGTTGTCAAGGCTAAAATATTGATGTCGTTTTTTTGTGTTGAGTGACGAAACTCAACTCCACGTTTTGTCATTTGATTTTTTATTACATACACGATGTATTCCGCAAATATTAGGATAGGCAGAGAGAACCTAGGTATCTGAGGACCTAATGTAAAGACACTCCGTTTGAATAATTTTGTGTACTCGTATACTTTACTAATTTAGATTTTCATCAAGGTTATTATATTATAAATTTAGAGAATGTTTTATACTTAGAGGAAATTTAATGAAGATAATCTATGGCTTTTATATATAAAATAATCTTCATTAAATTTCCTTGATGATGAAATAACTTTTGCTCATAAGTTTCAATATACTCGATCATGTGAAATAAAAATCGATGAAATATCACCATACAATTTTTTATTATTTTTTGTCACTAAATGCCTATTTGTAAGAGATCATACAACATACTAACATATAATTAACTATTTTTGCAGTGCACGGATTAAAGCAATTCAATGGCGTTCCTTATTATTCTTATTTCGTTATTTAGAACTAACTTAGACATCCGTAAGACAGACCGTAATTTTATATAACCTATAGCACTCCTAAAATGCAGCTTTTATACAAAACAAAAAGAAAGTAAATCGGACGAGCAGATCGCGAGATCTTAGCGTTTAAAAAAACAAACAAACTCTTCCGATTTATTATATTGATCTAGATGCAGTTATAGCAAAAATATAATATTCTTTATTGTACTAAAATATACATAAGAAAACAACAATAAAACATTTAGTTCACAAAATATGTACAAAATTGAAAAAAAAAATGTGTAAAAAAAATATCGTCGCTTTGATAACGTCGTCACAATTTAACGCATATTCTTCAATTAGTTTGTATTTTATTTAATAAAGTAAACAAGAAAAGTCAAATAAAAAAATATTTTCTATTTCTATTTTTCCATAAATAGAATCTGTTTTTACAGAAAATCTGACTATTTTCTATGACAAGTCTGACGTGCCACTACGTAGAGACGTAAGCACTAAAGTACTAATCTCTAAAGAGAATTTTTATAAAAATAAATTAATACATCTTATCAAAAAAGTCTTTTTAAAATTGTATGCTAGTGAAAAAGGAATGATTTTAGCTGAAGTAATAATAGTAATAGCAGAAACGGAAGTTATAATTTTTGCTTAGGTCTTTTGAAAAAATTGTGTTTTGCACATACGTCTCTTTGGCTTGAAGCCCACGATATAATACAAAAATGCGTTAGTTTTTGTGACTATTGAACAAATAGCAAATATTTGGAGGCCAGTCGTGGCGCATCGGCACGAGGTGTGACTGTAAATTCGACTGGTTGTGGGTTCGATCCCCACTCGAGGAGATGAAATATTTACTTTAATTTATATTTCCATTTCTTCGCTCTGGTGTCGAGGTTAAGCGCGGCGTTGAGTTCTGCCACTCAACACGCAATGCTTCCAGAATTCGGCAGAAAGTGGGAAAGTCTTAACACTAGGTTCCCTCTGCCTACCCTGCTGTGTGCGGGGTACAGCGTGAAGTTGATTTTTTTAAATATTTGCGACGTCAATCAACACCCTTACACAGCTTACCTATATATGTACGGTACATCTTCAAAATCGTCATTATAGATTTGATTGTAGTCACTAGTCTCGTGTCTCATTAGGCAAGAACAAAGTAACGTTAATAATGAAAATATTCTGTTATACTGTTCTGCTCGTCGCGGTCGCTATGGTTAGCGGTAACAAGGCACAATATTACGACGTCAAAGATGCTCCGGAATTATTCGAGAAATTTGTAAAAGATTACAACAGGGAATATAAGAGTGAGGCTGATAGAATGGAGCATTATGAAGCTTTTGTGAATTCCTTACATCAAATTAATAAATCTAATGTTGAAAGTACTAGTGCTACTTTCGGTATAAACCAGTTCGCCGATTATACACCTAGCGAATTGGCAAATATGCGAGGTGTTTTTCCAAGTGAGTTTAATTTGTTATTTATATATAAGTATATTTACAATCTACCATTAAATTAAATTAAATTAGATTAAATTTAATTTAGATTTATTTTTTATAAGTTTAATGTTTTAATATAGAGTCTGTCACTGACAACTTTGTCTAAGTTTTTCGCTGTAATAACTTTTGCCTCGTTACCAGAGCGTAGAGATTAGCGCAGCGTTGAGATCCGCCACCTGACATATAATGCCTCTTTGAGTTTTAATGGTGTCGTGTCTTTAATATAAACGGAGTGTCCTAACACTGGTTTTCCTCTACATATCCTGCTATGTTCATGGGATACAGCGTGAAATAAAAAAAAAACTAATGGTAATGCAGCGCCGTCTTCTTGCCTTACTAAACAAAAAAAATTAGACTGGTGTTCTATGCACAAAATGCACATTTTTAAAAAATAAAATGCCATATTTAATTAATTTATGTAATGTTAACCCGACATTAAACCATTAAACACTGAAAATATGTAAAATTAAATTAATTAAATTAAAAATTAAATATGTACTGGGTATTTAAAAGTGATTATTTATTAACGTGATTTAATTTTGTTTTCAGGAAACCCTTAAACTCCAGAAAAACCCGCCGCGAAACAGTGACTCGTCCCTATTTTTGCTGTGCTCTACGACTTTTGTATATAATTGATGTACTTTTAGTTCATCATGTATTATGTTTTAATCTATTAATAGAAATTAAACCAGTTTTTATGATATAATGTACAATAATATATTCTATAGAGGAATCACACATGTTTTTTATTCTTTAACTACATATAATACGTAAATATATGTTTTAGAGGTTACTCTGTAATATGATGGCAGCTCTGTTCCCGCATTTGTGGCCCTGATATATCGATATAAATAAAAATAGAAATATGAATCATTGAAAAGAAAGAAAGAGAGGAGAAACGCAAAATTATATTGCATTTTTTTTTCATACTTGAAACGTATTAGTCAATTTACATACAATTCATTTGTTTTGAATATAACATTAAGTTTAACTCATAAAATATATTTGGTCCTTCCTTAACATAATTATTTCATGTATTTTTTTATATACAAAGTCTTTATTATGTTGTCTTGAGAAATATATCTACTGTAAAGGAATGAAGATGAAAAACCTACAAATATATCTACTTTATTATTTTAGTTCATGTCACCAACGTTGACGTTTAAAATAATAATTATTATAGACTAAAAACTATTAATTGCACTTATTTTTTCAGCTTTACGCTATATCCCTTACACAGCAGGGTAGGGCGAGCAACCTAGCGTTAAGACACTCCGTTCCCTACTTTCCGCGGAATTCTGTAGACATTGTGTGCTAAGTAGCGGAACTCAACGCCGCAATTTGCCTCGACACCAAAGCGAAGAAATGGAAATATAAATTTAAATAAATATTTCATTTCCTAGAGTGGAAATCGAACCCACAACCAGTTTACAGGCACAATTTGTGACCCTGCGCGACGACTGACCTCAATTTACTTTCTTCTTCAAAATTTTGCTTAAATTAAATAATCGTAATTTAGTTATCAGATTCTATTAACCGACTTCTAAAAGGAGGAACTTATCAATTCGACTGTATTTTTTATCCTTGTTACCTCAGAATTTTGTGAACCGATTTTCATGATTCTGTTAAATATATAAAATACTTGAAAGCTAGTGCGTCCTGTATAATCTTATTTTAATTTAGTCCATTTCCGACAATGATATCTATCACATAAGTCTCAAATTTACATTAAGTCTGAGCGCGACGAATGGACGAATAACTCAATATCAACTCAACTGATTTTAATGATTGTTTTTATATTAGAAAGGGTACACATAAAGAGAAGTTTGGATGAACTTCTGAAATTAACTGTCATGAAATTCAAGATGAAACCCAAAAAAATGCATCTTGAAACATAAATTCATCAATTTATGTCCGGTAGTTTATGCGTGATTGGCGAACAAGCAAACAGACAGACAGTCGGACAGACAAGAATTCTACTAAGTGGTTTTTTAGGTTCTATAATGGGCATGTTAACAGACCTAATTTTTATTTTTTATATCTTTCATGCACAGAATTGACTTTTCTATCCTTTTATTATATATAGAGATAGAGATTAAAGTATAAATCACCTCAGTGACCGAGAGTTAAAATGTTATTTAAATTAAATTTAAATTGAAAATTATATTTTTTTAAGTTTTACATTGCAGCAACTATTTTTACATCTTCTATTTTTACACAATGTATGAAAAATATATTCAGAATTTCAAATATAGTCAATCGCAATTCAATAAAGACGATTTATGTCAGTCGTTGCTCAGCGCTGCGCTGTGCTGACGGCGGACGGGGTGTTGGCGAGGCTCCAGCGTTCTTGTCTACGAGAAATGGATCAGTTCAAACTAATAGTGAAAAAATTCTCTCTTCTTACAAAGATAAATGATAAAAGTGATCAACTTATGTGGTTGCTAAATGTGTATTTTTTTTATTTAGACACAAAAATAAAATTAAGATTTGTCTTAAAGAAATGCATTGCAGGCATTAAGTGCTCAAGTAAGCAAAACTGGCAGCAGGTCGCTAGTAACAGATATTATATTGACGAAAGATCATTTCTATTGGCTATCTGTGATAATAACTTAATTGAGACTGAAGTAAGACGTTGCAGTAAATTACATTAGAGTTTAATTAGGCAAAGTATTCTACACAAGTATTCTTATCACTAAATCTAGAAACTAATTAGAAAATGAAATTATTATATTTTAAAACGTTGACTGGAGAAAAATCATCTAACAAAGGATTCTTAAAATATTTTTATTTCTCGAACTCCAATCCGGGCACTTGGAAAGTACTTTAATATAAAGAAATAAAATTGTTAGTACATCGAGCACAGCTTCACGCTGTATCCCGCACACAGCAGGTTAGGCAGAGGGAACCTAGTGTTAAGACACTCCGTTCCCCACTTTCTGCCGAATTCTGGAGGCATTGCGTGTTGAGTGGCCGCCGTGCTTAACTAAATATTTACTTAAATATAAATTTAACTTATTGAAATATTTACTTAAATATAAATTTAAGTAAATATTTCATCTCCTCGATTGGGGATCGCACCCACAACCAGTCGGTTTTACAGTCACACCTCGTGCTGTACAGCGAGCAATGTTTGTAATAACTAAGATATTATATATTTTTTTATATCATATAAATAGGATCATACATAACGTACCTACATATGTCAAATTTTTATAAATTTTGAAACAAAAGTATTTTATTATTTTTATTATTTCTTTTTATAAATTTAGTTCATCTGTTACAGTGGTGTGTGAGTAAAGAATTTACGAAACTGCTTTTGTTGCTTTGCAGAGAAGTGTAATATAAGGTTTTTATGTATCTAATTCACTACCCTTTGCATTGTATGTACATTTAAAAGAGGAGTCCAATATTATGTGTTGTCTCCATAAATATATAGCAATAAGTAAGACGAAAAATGATGTTGAAAATTATCTTAGAATTCTAATATTTAAAAAATATATACATATATTTAAAATCTAAATAAACCATATATCTTGCATATGTATAAAATGCAAGATACGGCATTTAGGACAGTGAAAAAGAATGTATAAAATTTTTAAGGTTATTTATAACAGGTTATAAACCAGAAAGTTAAACTATGAAGAGAACACAGTACATTTTACGCCTTTTTAAACATTTAATTAAAAGGGAACCTGTTTTATCGGAAGGCAAATTTAACAAACTTGTCACAATTTCAGTGCAGCCAAAGAGGATTAAACGAAATTAGCGTTTTGGAATCTAATTAAAACCCATTCACTATTCGCGCTTAAAACTTCTCTGAAATCAACTTTAAATGCTGCATTTTCGACAGTTTCATGTTTTAAATTCTTTCGTATGGCCCAGTTGATCTATTTAGAACTTAAGGCCGTTGTGGTGCAGCAGCATAGAGCTTGTCAACGCGATGGCTCGTTTCGAAGCAACGGGAAGCTCGGCGTTAAGTTCCGCCAGTCAATACGCAATACTTACAGAATGGTGGGGAGAAGATGTAGGGCACAATCTCTATATACAATAAGACTGTTTTAACTCAACTTAACTACTAAAGTTTAGTTCATCAAAATCGGTTCATTAAAAAAAAGTTGTCGTCATTTGAAAGAAGTCGTAATTAATTCAACACAGAGATAAAGAACGATCTTGAAAGAAATAGTAATACAAGTAAATACAAAGAATTTTTTGGTTGGTTCGTTCATATAATATATGTCACTAATTTGAAAACTGTACAGGAGTTAATATGCAATTATTACAGTTATTTTACAAAGAATATTATGAATCCTTCAAATCAATAATTTAACATTTAAGGCTGTTTCTGAATGAGTAAATTAAATTATTCACTGACATCAGCACATTTAACAGAGTATATTATAAAGGTAAAAAGATCATAAAGTTACAAAAATATATACGTGTAATAAATAATTAGATTTATATATATGTTATAAATATCAAATATCAACAATTGTCGTATTTTTTTATTTAAAACAATCAAAAATTCTTTGACGATAATGTCGTAAAAAAATCATATTAGAAGTCATTATAGTTGTCAATCAATTCTGCTTATTAAATCAATATTCATGTATTTTAAGCGGGCGAAGCCGTGGGCGAGCCGCTAGTGGTTTATACAATCTAAAAATATATATTTATTTAACTTCACTGTGTATCCGCATCTTCTTCTTCTTCGTGTCAATGCTTGGAATTTTATATCATATTTTGCCAGTATTTAGCCACGTTGACTGCGGTATCTGTTGCCCTGATCAGGTCGTCATATGAACAGGTGAATGGACATTTAGGGCAGGAGAGTAAGTGTGCCATCGTTTGTGGGTTGACGCCACAATCGCAGGTTGATTCATCTTTTAGTGCGTACCCCCATTTCACAAGATGTTCCTTGCATCGGCCAACCTGGCTCCGTAAACGATTAAGCGACTTCCAGGTTGGCCACTGCAGGTTGTAACCTGCGGGTAAGCACTCTTTGGGTGGGACAAAGTCTGAAGGTGGTGGGTGGTTTGTCTGCCATAGCCGTTCCCTAGCACGACTCGGATCAGAATCTAAAGCTGTGGTAGCTTTTATAAAACTGTGGCGACTTTTCAAGCGGGCGCGGGGTGCGGTGCAGCCATAGAGTGGGTGCCGGGGATCTTTTTCCTGACACAACTTTTCCACCGAACATGCCACCTCACGCCGCACCTTAGGAGGCGCTATACCAGCCAGAGGGTAGACTTTGTTTAAAGGTGTGGGCTTAAGGCAACCAGTAATTATTCGACAGGTCTCATTTAGTGCTATGTCCACCTCCTTCGCATGAGAGCGGAGCGGTGCCAAACTGGACACGCATATTCACCCGCAGAGAAAGATAGAGCGAGACCTGTTGTTCGAAGTACCTGCGAAGATGCCCCCCAGTATGATCTCGTTAGCCGCCGGAGCAGATTATTTCTTGCATATACTTTTTGTTTGGTATACAGGCAGTGAGCTTTAAATGTTAAAGACCTGTCTAGTGTAACTCCTAGGTATCGTGGGTGTGGACAGTGTTCAATATGGACGCCTCGCCAAGATATTTGAAGAGGCCTGTTTGCTTCACGGTTCCTCAAGTGGAACGCACACGACTGAGTTTTAGACGGGTTGGGTTTAAGGGCGTTAGCGTCGTAGTATGAATCGAGTGCGTTTAGGGCTGTCTTCAGCAAACTTTCCACCTCCTCAAATCCCGGTGCCTGAGCAGCCAAGGCAAGATCATCTGCATAGAGGAATTGGCGGGTATTTGGTGTTTTTGGCTGATCATTGGTATAAATGTTAAATAAGGCCGGGGCTAAGACACTCCCCTGCGGGAGGCCATTTTTCTGAACGCGCCACCTGCTCTTGTTACGATCAAGGTGAACCTGAAATCTTCTGTTGTTTAAAATATCTCTCAATATGCAGACGAAGCCTTGGTCGTTAGTTAAGTTGCGAACTTTAGCTAGAAGTCTACGAATGTTGACGGTATCGTATGCAGCCGTTAAATCAACAAAGACAACGCCAGTTATTTTCTTGCTTTCAAATCCGTCCTCAATAGTCTGTACAAGATTCAAAGTTTGGCTAGTACAGGATTTGCCAGGACGAAAACCAGCTTGCTCTGGAATTAGGTGTTTCTCAAGTAAAGGCGTCAGGCGGTTTAAAAGCATCCTCTCAAAAAGTTTGAATGTATGACTTAATAACGATATGGGGCGAAAATTTTTCGGATCATCTGGGCTTTTTCCTGGTTTTAACAGAGCTATGACTGTGGCCCGCCTCCAGACCTTTGGTATTGTGTAGTATTTAAGGCATAAATTAAACATTGCTAATAGCCATGAGATAGCTACGGGGCCCAAGTGTTTTATTTGTTCCGTCATAATGTCATCCAGACCAGCCGCTTTTCCATTTTGTAGAGATTTAATACATGCTACTATTTCGGCTAGTACAAAGGGTTTGCTGATGGCATCGGTATTGTCTGTAGGTGAGATGTGCGGCTTTACTTCTCTAGGTAGGCGATGTGGTGGCTTTCCATTTAAAATAAGCTGATGGGCAACTTGGTTGGCAGTTACTTGACCAGTGTTTGTGGCATTTGGGAGGTCGCCAGTTAGTTTTTTAATGGTGTGCCATGCCTTCTTGCTGTTATGAGTCATGAAGATACAAGCTGAACCCAGCTGTTTTTTCGGCTTTCAGCAATTGCCTGCATAAGCTCCTCTCCAGCCAGTATGGTCTTCTCAGAAAAAGGATCTTTGGTGTAGAGTGATTCGTAGGTAGAAAGCAGCTTAGCAGACCGATCCTCAAGGCCCGGGATGTACAAGCACCGACAGCCGCGAGGTATGTGCTTGCGAGCCGATTTCCAAATAATATCCACAAATAAATCGTAGTTCTGTGGGGTTGGTTCTACATTTGTCAGCTTAGACTCCACGTACTCAGAAAAGTCCCGCCAGTTGGCTTTTCTGAAATTAAAGCGTCTTCTAAAGGGCACTATAACAGGACTTATCGCTGCTTGAATTTGACATGAAATAGGTCTATGTTGCGTGTGTGGGATGGGGTCATGGACTCTCTTTTTACATAAGGAGCTGATGTTTTGACTTGTAAATATAAGGTCTGGATTATATCCCCGGTGCCATGTTCTGCTATTGAATGATGCTGGAAGTTTCACGTCATGTAGAAGAGTGAAATTTTTAGCTTCAGCCCAGGCCTCAACAGTCTCACCATCTGCGTTAGTAGTGGAATAACCCCAGGACGAGCTATGGCTATTAAAATCTCCAATAATAATGTGGGCTGAGTGACCAGCAATTCTTAGGTCGATTGGGCTAAAGGGATATTTTGGGGGCTTATAAATTGATGTGATAGTACAGTTTCGAAAATAAGCGGTAATTATTTCTATATTATTTTGAGTGGATACGGATGTAGAATCGATATTTACAGCTGGATTAGCAAACATTGCGCTTTCTTTTTTTTCGTGTGGGATCTCGGCTATAAGTATCATACCTGAAATATTGGGTCTGGGTTGGTTTGCACCTCTATGTGTCTCCTGGACGCACAAAATGTCGCAAGCGGTCTTTTTACAGAGATGCGCGAGTATTTCGGCTTTTGTAGAAGATAAGCCTTCGATGTTAATTGATATTATCGTGAGAGCTGCTCGGTAAGGGTTAAGTCTGTTTTCGTCACAATCGGCGTGGTCATTTGTTTGGCCCTGAGAAGGGCAGTTAAGGGCATTCTGAACATTCCAATTCATTGTAGGGACGGGATCAGTCAGCCTAGGTCCTGCGTTACCGGACCTAGCTGCTTCCAGGGTGCGCCACGTGGAGGCTCCTATCATGCACCCCTATCATGTATCCGCATTAAGCAGTATAACGAACTTGTAGTATAGGGGAGACCGGGGTTGGTTGACCAAGTTTCAGCTTAAACGTTTCTATTTTTAATTCTCTTGAGTATATTAATTTTAAAATAGATTCAGTTAATAGATTTAATATAAAGCTTTGGAAAAATATGGAATGAAGTACCTTATTGATTATGATATACAGTACAGGGCAGTTCTTGTACAATAGAAAAAACTGGTCAACCTACCCCATGCATGGGGTTGGTTGACTATAACACTGGGGTAAGTTGACCTATGAAGATGCAATGGTAAAATTTAAAAGGAAATGGAATAAAAGACACAAACATGTATTACTTATTTATTTTATTATCAATTCCACCACTTCAGTTACACACAATAAAATTCAAATTATAAGAATAAACAATTAGACACTTAATTATTAGGCAATTTGAGTAACTAAAAATAAACAAAGTAAAATCTTATTAAACATTTAAAACATAACGAAATAACTTTACTTTACTTATAATCTTTAACCATTTGGTAACAAATAATCATATCTAACAAATGTAATTATATGTATTATTTGGTAACAGTTTGAGGTCATACTATCCTATCAGTCTTCTAAATCGGAGGTGCAATTTTTGCATTCATCGAACAATATATTCTTGTTTACAAATATTGTGTGTGCCCACAACTTGTACGCAGTGCATTGAATCCATTCTTCTCCTTCGATACTAGAGCTATACCATTCAGTGCATTCCAAATAAAATGTTTTATCCTCATCACTTTCATGGTCGCTACTTTTCTTCTTTCTTTTTCAGTTCCTATAGACATTCCGCCTGTTGTCATTGGCTACTTTGTTTTCTTGTTGTCTTGTTTGGATAAAATTTCAAAAAATCCTATTTTATTTTATGTACGGAATATTCATAATATTATGAGGCTGATTGACCAGGTGGTCAACTAACCCCATTATACATTAGTCACCTTTTAATCTTTAACCACGTGCCATAACCTCAAGACTGCGATGAAATCATATAAAATAATACACAAAATAAAGAGCATAAGCCACAATTTCTTTATAAATTCTTTGACAATCAATAACTATGAATATTGAGCAATTATTACAAATAACATTACGACAATATTAATTACTTACGTGTGTTGTTTTTTAATATTACGCTCCTTCTCTCAAACGAAATGCATGCTCGATGCCGCGTTCCCGGTGGCTGTGCGGACGGAGGTGACGGGTTCTCCTTCCACACTACTGGGCTTAATGCTATTGCATCGGACGAGTTATTGATACTTAGTCAATCTACCCCTATAGTCAACCAACCCCGGTCTCCCCTAAACATGTTATAAGAGAATATGGTCACATAATACGGAATGGCGAAACTTAATTACCATAGTATAATGATTTTATATTTATAAGTTTTAATATTCGCAATCTATATATATAAAAGGACTTGTGCTGACTGACTGAGGTAAGACGCACGCAGAGCCGTAACCGCTGATGGTAGAAACATGAAATTTGGGCAGATGTTTATTTTCATATTCTGGACATCCACTAAGAAGGGAATTTGAAAAATTTTAACCATAAAGGGATGAAATAGGGGTTGAAAGTTTGTATGGAAAAAAAATTTAATCTGTACCGATTTTTATAAAATTTGAAATTCAGACTCTTAAAAATATTTTATTGAACACGTGTTTCATGGTTTTTAAGAATTCACCCCCTAAGGGTTCATATAAGGGGTTGAAAGTTAATATGGAAAAATCTTTAAATTGCCACCGATTTTTATAAAAAATTAAATTCAGACTGTTAAAAATATTTTATTGAACACGTGTTTCGTGGTTTTTTTAGTATTCACTCCTAATAAGCGGGCGAAGCCGCGCGCGCCCTCTAGTAATCTATATATATAAAAGGACTTGTGCTGACTGACTGAGGTAAGACGCACGCAGAGCCGTAACCGCTGATGGTAGAAACGTGAAATTTGGGCAGATGTTTATTTTCATATTCTGGACATCCACTAAGAAGGGAATTTCAAAAATTTTAACTCTAAAGGGATGAAATAGGGGTTGAAAGTTTGTATGGAAAAAAAATTTAATCTGTACCGATTTTTATAAAATTTTAAATTCAGACTCTTAAAAATGTTTCATTAAACACGTGTTTCATGGTTTTTAAGAATTCACCCTAAGGGTTCAAATAAGGGGTTGAAAGTTTATATGGAAAAATCTTTAAATTGCCACTGATTTTTATAAAAATTTAAATTCAAACTGTTAAAAATATTTTATTGAACACGTGTTTCGTGGTTTTTTTAGAATTCACTCCTAATAAGCGGGCGAAGCCGCGCGCACCCACTAGTTTATTATAAAAATGTAAATCAACCTCTTTGTTTAATAAAAATATGTTTTAAAAATAAGGAAAATATAGAACTATCACCAGAGGACACTACTAAAATGACGCTTTATGTGGTCGGAAAATTCGAGATATACTTTTTAGACTTCTTTTCTTCTTTCATCTCTAGAATAACATATTGTATTACAATTTAAGATAGACATTGTACAAGCCTAATAGTATATCTCGGGAAGAAATATAAGTTCTGTAAAAGCCTTGAGGTGTTTGATTTCGTAACAATAGTAAATTTAATTGCTTTAATTTTACTCGATTATCAAAACCTTCATAAAAAATATAACATATTACATTTGGTCGTACATAATCTGATTACCTACATCGAGGTATTTTGATGTGTAATCCCCATTGTAATGTCCTGAATTTATTGGAAATGTCGTTTGTTAGAACTGTCAAATACCCACAAACAAATGAGCTCACACCAATTGATCGCACGAACTAACTGATTTATATCTTTAAGAGTTAATTCGACTGATCTAATGCTCTCATTGAACAAAATTTTACTATACATCAATATTATTATAATAGAGCAATGCAAAATCACGTTATGTTTTCAATTATCTTAGTTTATTTTATAAAGACACATCACTTAGTATATCATACGCAGTAGTAGGATCAGTGTCTACATAGTTTCTTACTTAAAAAAAATAGATTCACGCACACTGCATGGTAGGCAGAGGGGACCTAGTGTTAAGACACTCCGTTCCCCACTTTCTGCCGAATTCTGGAGGCATTGCGTGTTGAGTGGCAGAATTCAACGCCGCGATTTGCCTCGACACCAGAGCGAAGAAATGGAAATATAAATTTAAGTAAATATTTCATCTCCTCGAGTGGGGATCGAACCCACAACCAATCGGTTTTGCAGTCACACCTCGTGCCACTGCGCCACGACCGGCCGGTTGAATTAATTACGACTTAAACTTAACTGTTATGATTTATGAAGGTAATCTCCACTAACAATTCAACTTTGCTTACTTTATTGTATAAAATATTATATAATAGTGCTTCAAAAATATATATTTTCATCAACAATCATATAAACCAGGCGTTTCGAATGTCATTCTTTAGCCAGGGTCATACCAGCGCGATTGCTATATAATATTCGCAGGCAAAGTAATGCCTTGAGTTCATTCAAATGACGATAACTTTTTTTTTAATAAAAATAATAATAAAAATATGTCGACAGACAGACAGACAGACAGACAAGAAATTCAAAAAAAATCTTTTTGCTTTCTATTATTCTTTTTAAGTGTCCCTCTATCCATTTCAGTCAAAATTACTAAATGTACAGACAAAATATTTTTACTATCTTATTATATATAGAGATTATCGTTTATTACATTTTATTTAAATTTTAAGCAACTATAATATATTGGTTGCTAACATAATCAAAATGTTTTCTTATACTTAGAAAAAAAATATTAAAAATATAAACTTGAAATAAATGTTTCCTTATATAATGTTCCTCCTTCTATTAATTGGTAGCAGTTGGGAAGCCTATGAGGGTACGCTACGCATTTCGTCGAGTCGACTGGCCTCAGTTTTTTTACTCTGAATTCAAATATTTTTTTCTACAATTTAGTTTTCACTGCTATTCTATTGTATAATACAGTGTAGACTAAAATGGTATTAATTGATGTAATTAAGGATTAAATTAAATGTATTATATCTTCTATAATCGTTAAGAGTACATAATTATTTATAGACAAAGGAAATTTATTCATTGCATTTTCAGAAAGACTAATGAAACCGTAAGCGAGTACAGTGAGAAAATAATATGAGAAAAATATGTTTCTTTAAGAAATTTAAATGTAAAAAATTCTTATATAATTAAAATATAAAAATATTAATAAAAATTAATCAGCATTATACATTTTTGAGTTAAAAATATTAATTAATATCAAAGAAAAAACGATGTATTTTCTCTCTCAAGTCATTCAACAAAATATCTTAAAAATAATTATTTATTACCTATATATTATAGCGTTGCAAAATGGTTAGAGTGACTTCTTAATATTTTTCTTGTCCGTCATTATGCCTAAGCTGTAGGAAAATTAGAATTTTGAGTAATTTTTGCGCGTAATTTTTGAGTTAAACTCAAGTTATTCTGTAAGTTACAACGCACCTGTACATTCTCGGAGACGTTGAGTGCAACGTCTCTTCGTTATCCGAATTTTAACCTGGGAACGATATATTCCGGTTCTACTTTGATTTCACCTTCGCTATTCGACGATGCTTCATGAGATGCTATGTGCTCTTCGAGCCGACGCTGTCTGTTTTTGTAAGACATTCTGAATCAAAATATAACAATTACTATATATTTTATACAATATCAATAGAATTATACAAAAAGCTAATTTATTAATTGACTCTATAATACTACAGTAAAATAAAAAAGGAGCACGTATTTTTGCTTATTTCACAATTTTAAAAAAGAAAACACAAATTCAACTTTGAATAATTTACTTAAGTAATTGGTGACGCCGGTATCGGACCGGGTTGGTTCCAAAACTGAAAAATATATTCTTGGTGCTATTATGTGGAGAAGTAACTGCGGGGGACGTAAAATGAGGCAGGTACCTACTCGAAATCTCAATACGCATCGATGGCGAAAAAAAAGCTATACGATTTTTTCGATCCACTCGGACCCACAGACATACGCATCGCCAATGGCTGGTTAAAATGATATAGATTAAGATATAAGTTAACGTTAGCGTTCAATCATATTATTATATTTAAGTTTAGCTACGAGACGTAGTGTCTCTACGGTTCTACGGTTAGAAAGTAAGCATAGAGACACCGGTTCTCCACATTCTACCCTATCCGAGACATAAGGTGTTCGTGTAGTGGAACTCAAATTTGTTGCCTCATCTTCACGTAACGACAAATATAATCGCATTATCTAAATGCTATTCCACAAGCAAATTCTATTAAACAAATAATTTATAATATAAAGAAAATATTTTATTCGTTATACACATATATGTATTTTATTATATCACATTTGTAGATTCAAGAATGCCAAATTTCCCGATGGAGCCTTGATCCAGCGTTCAATGTAAATCCGGAATAAACTTCATACATAAACATCTCTAAACTTTGCTTTGGTCGTCGTTTAAAGTGGGTGTATATTTATATACTTCGTAAATGTATATTATTTAAAATATTTTACTAAAATTTTTAGTAGCTCGCTTAACATATAACCTCGTTTATAATATCAAATCTAGTCTTATTTGAATATATAATACATCTATTGGTGTAAAATATCTTCTTACATGTGAAGGTTCCCTTTTTTCAAACTGAGCATATTGAGTAATATTATAAAGAGGAAACAAATACGTTTAAAGTATACCATCATATCGTTTGGTTCTCGAACCCGTACTAGGTTCAGGCGCTAAGACAACGTAAGTTTTCTTGTAAGTACTAACTTACAAAAACAAGAAACATTAAGCTTGTATGCTTATAATATAATTATTATTATAATTTTTAACATTTCTATTTATATGAATCACATGACAAATAACTCTATTCAAACGACATCACACGCACGATAAACATCGCAGTCCTTACGATCCGTCAAGTGGCGGATCAGGGAGACAATCACCGTTGTACGCACTAACCCTTGAATGAAGACATAAAAAATGATAAAGAGTTTGATAGAATCTATTGCGAGCTCTCTTTTCCATTTACCATCATTTTGAGGCGCCATGAAGCCAAAAGTATGTAAAAATTTGACATTTGTATCGGCAGTCGAAATAAACGAAAGCTATTGTTGACCTCGAACAAATAAACGTTTATTTTCTTTCGTATATTTGAGTGAATACATATTTACGAGATTTTAAGGTTTTTGTTTTTGGTCTATTATTTACTCTTTTGCTTAACTTTTATATAGTGATAGGATAAATATATTTCGAAGATTAATAATGATTAATTTAAATTCTTTTCTGTTTATTTAATATAATAACTGATATTCAAAGGAGTAGCGGTTATTATATTTATATAAAATATTTAAATTTTGAGGCCAGTCGTAGCGCATTGGCATAAAGTGTGACTGAAAAACCGACTGGTTGTGGATTCGATCCCCACTCGAGGAGATGAAATATTTATTTAAATTTATATTTTTATTTCTTTGCTCTGGTGTCGAGGTAAAGCGCGGCGTTGAGTTTTGCCACTCAACACGCAATGCCTCCAGAATTCGGCAGAAAGTGGGGCATCGAGTGTCTTAACACCAGGTTCCCTCTGCCTATCCTGCTTCGTGCGAGATACATAATGCATAATGGCGAACTAACAAAAATATATTTTGTTTCACAAACATTATTAAAGTCAACATAATCTTCTTGTTGCTTAGCGATGGTTGTAATTCACATGTCAGACAACATACAGCATATCAAATAGAAAGATATTTCAATCATAAGTATTGAGGATATTATAAATATGAGAAAAAAAACTATGTTCATCCCAAGACGCTCAAGTATGATGAAGGTGGATGGCGAGAGTTCTTCAGTGGGAGGGAAGTAAAACAAGAGCAACTGCATCTATGTTTATATTCGGAGGTTTACAAATTTGTTTCCCCCGTACAATCGATACATGCTATTTTATATTCTTTTTAAAATACAATTACCCATTTTTACAATTTATATTTAGACACGTTCCATTTCTCGATATCAAATAATTATTTATTATAATTATATGCTAATGCAAAATTATTATTAATTATATTGTATTAAATAATTATTGTGTAGGGGAGAGGGGGGTAGCTTTGAACAGGGGCACCTTTGAAAATATGTGTTAACAGAGCTATTTTAAAAAGAAATTTTGTTAGATTTTTTTTGAGTAGTGGCAGCACTAATCTGCACACGTGTCACTTGTCACTGCTGATATATGAAAGCCCGTGGTTGAGTTACGAGGAGTGTTTGATTTTGAGTAAAATTTTATACATTTTTAAATAAACGCGTAAGGATCGCAGGGATCCAATTCATGGTATATGGTTTTATTTTTTCCTCTTTTAGTTAGAATTTTTCATATATCATGCAATAAATTAGAAATTAATACAATTTTTAAACTTTTACTTGAAAAAAAAACGTTTTTAATTTTTCAAATACCACTGAGGCA
Source organism: Heliconius himera (assembly GCA_021202915.1). Taxonomy (NCBI): domain Eukaryota; kingdom Metazoa; phylum Arthropoda; class Insecta; order Lepidoptera; family Nymphalidae; genus Heliconius; species Heliconius himera. The sequence goes on from JAJHJA010000317.1 coordinate 91,052, forward strand.
GCTTTGAACAAAATAAGGGGGGCAGTTTTGAATATTATTATATATGACAAAATACCGCGAAAGAGAAACAAAACTAAACTGAACTTTTCTTTACAAGAAACTGACGTATGAAGACTACGTAATGGAATTAGACTACCACTTAATAAATGTTGGAGACTCCATTTTAGCGAATGTTTTATCATCTATGAATAGTAAAAAAGTAGCTTGTACAATTTTTTTCCTTACGTCACTATACTATATCCATGTTCCTTTAAATTTAATTTCTCTAAGTTCAAATTAGGGTAATAAGCTGTTTACTAAAAAAATATTTTGTTTTTTTTAATAATATTAGGTTTATTCTATGATTGATCCTGACTGGTTGTGGGTTCGATCCCCGCTCGAGGAGATGAAATATTTACTTAAATTTATATTTCCATTTCTTCGCTTTGGTGTCGAGGTTAAGCGCGGCGTTGAGTTCTGCCACTCAAAACGCAATGCCTCCAGAATTCGGCAGAAAGTGGGGAACGGAGTGTCTTAACACTAGGTTCCCTCTGCCTACCGTACTGTGTGCGGGAAAAAAAGTGAAGCTGATTTTTATTTCTTACGTAGACTACATCCCCCAATTTCAGTTGCTGGTTACGTCACGTACTACATCCATGTTTTCCTTTAAATTTAATTTTTCTTAGTTCAAATTAGGGTAGTAAGCTGTTTAATTGCTGTTAGGGCATAATGTTAAATACTTCTACGAAGCCAAAGCTACTTTTTTGTTTTTTTAAAGTCTATTAATAATATTAAAGTTATTTAACATTAGTACTAGTACAATCGCAATATTAAACTAGGTATATTATTTTTTTCAGTTAACATGGTACTGATATTTGATCTCCATCGTTTCTAATGTTAAGTTTATTGATAAAATTACTTAAAAGCTTTTTAATTTCATTGAATTCGATGATTGTTCAAAACTGCCCCATATATGTTCAAAGCTACCCCGCAAGGGGGGCAGCTTTGAACATTTGACTACTGCTACTAAAGTTGATATTGCACCTTTACCTTATATATTTTTCTACATACGATGCTACGATTGTGTGGCACAATAGTTGGACTAAGCCTTGTGAAATAGTAAAGAAGTTAAAAACTGTAGAATTTTTAGATATGACACAAAGTTTAAAAATCGTTCGAATGTGCCCCCCTCTCCCCTATATCATAAATTATTATTGTTAATTAAATCATATCATATTGAAGTATAATAGAGAATATAATTATATTAAATAGTGGGTGGTATAGTGTGAGGTATTATATTATCTGTTACACAAGTATCTCTATATAAAATTTTATCACAATTGGATCAGCGGTTTGGCCGTTATAATATAGGTAAGAATTATTTAACAAATACTTGTAGAAAATGCGTGCCAATAATGAGTTATTTTTTGTTATAGGTGACAACGAGTCTTCGATATCAAGGTACTGTATGTCAATAAGGCATAATGAGCTGTCTTTTTCAGCTTCGCTATTTATTCCGCATATATGAATCTAATTCAAAGGCGCTTTGCTCTTCGCAGTACCTATTACTGTATTCCGCAATATATTTCAAACTGCCATTACAGAAAAATTAAGTAACTGTAAAAATAAATGTGTTTAATTAAGATTATTAGAATTTCATGCAGGATGATAGCGACCATTGTTCGAGTATTATTGTATTAAATGAATCTGTAACCTCAATATTGACAAGAGCAGTTGTTTTGACGGCTCTCCTCAGCAGCCTCCCGAGTCGGTGTGAGCGTAAGATTTTGATTTAACTTAATATATTCAAAACACATAAAACTATACTTACATTGATAATAAATACAATTGACCTTGAATTGATATTCTGTGCATAAATACATAGAATAATAAATTCTTTGATTTTCACGATTATTACATATTTAAAATAAAACTAATTTAACCGGATTAGTCGCGTATATTTAAGATTTTACATTTTGGAAACCCGACGTTTCGAACACTTTGCAGTAGTCCGTGGTCACGGGTAGTCTGAGGTGGCATTCGTCTTTCAGTTGACATAATTATTATATCAAATTACAGCCAACGATTTCTTAATTGCCTCGCGTACTGCCCTGGATTCCTGCAGAATGAGCGGATAGTATCTTGCCCTCTGGTATGGTGGGTTTGAGACTTTAATGATTTTCTGAGTGGGTCCCAGGTGGTAGAAAGTTTCCCACGCACATCAATGGATACCTCAATGGTGAATCTCACCATCACTCTACACAGTTATCTACCGTTGGCAAATCTTTGTTTCAGAGAGCCCACCGCCTCTGTGACGCTGAACACCTAGGGGACGAGCTTCGCCAGGTAAAGAATACCCTTCACCAGAACAAGCTGCCAGTTCCCCACCAGCGTTGTCAGAAGACCAACAAGCCACCCACAGTAGAGAGACAGCCGGCATTTCTACCATATGTGAAGGGGGTTACAGACAGGATCGGCAACATCTTAAGAAGAGCTTCCATAAAAACCATATTCAAGCCTAACAAAAATGTGAGCCAATTCTTGAGACTAGTTAAAAGTAATATTCCTTTACAGAGTGCAGGTGTATACAAACTAGACTGTTACTGTGGCTTATCATACATCGGCCAAACAAAGAGAAGCGTCGGGGTTAGGGTAAAGGAACACATCTCTGATATCAAGAATGTATCGAATGGACATGTATCGAAGTTAGCTGTGTATGAGCATACTGTGGATAAATCCAGCCACTACATTAGGTTTGATAAACCCCAAATCCTCGCTAAGGAAAACAAATACATTCCTAGAATGATCCGCGAGGCTATTGAAATACAAAAACATCCTAATTTCAATAGAGAGGATGGCTGGAAGCTTTCTACCACCTGGGACCCACTCATAAAATCATTAAAGTCTCAAACCCACCATACCAGAGGGCAAGATACTATCAGCTCATTCTGCAGGAATCCAGGGCAGTACACGAGGCAATTAAGAAATCGTTGGCGGTAGTTTGATATAATAAAAATGTCAACTGACAGACGAATGCCACCTCAGACTACCCGTGACCACGGACTACTGCAAAGTGTTCGAAACGTCGGGTTTCCAAAATGTAAAATCTTAAATATAGGCGATTAATCCGGTTAAATTAGTTTTATTTAAAATAAATACATAGAATTTGATTGAAAAGTAGTACGTTACTAATATAAACAAAAAGACAGGAAGACTAATTTAAAACATTTTTTTACAAAACAAGAAATATTTTATTATTAACTTGACAGAAATATAAAAACAAATAAAATTTTAAACATATCCCATTCCAAATTCCACAAATAAAATAAATGAAAATAAACACTAGTAGTAAAAATATAATTACCACCAAGTAATAAAAAACCTGTCGTTGACTTATTCTTATTATTTAAAGAATAAATCAGAGAGATATAATATTTAATTTTTATTTATTTAGTTACTTAATTTTAATTTTTCTTTTCAAAAAAAATCTCTAGCAAAGATGATGTAATACTTTCAAAAGGACATCTGTGGATAGAATTCTTTATGAATACCATTCCAAAATTCGACTTCATCTTTATCTGGATCGACACCAGGTACAAGAACGTCGCCTATGTCCATGTAATGTCCCTCTTCCGTGGTGTATGGTTGCCAAACTGCTCCAAATATATTGTTAGGTGTGGGATCCCTGAAATATGTGCTAAATTATAGCAAATAAAATTAAAAGCATATATGGTATAAAGAGCACAAAGTGTGACTATAAACGCGACTGGTCGTGAGTACGATCTTCACTCGAGGAAATTAAATAATTATTTAAGTATATATTTCCATTTCTACGCTCTGGTGTCGAGGCAAAATCCAATGCCTATAGAATTCGCCAGAAAATGGGGAACGGAGTGTCTTAACACTAGATTCCCTTTGCCTACCCTGCTTTGTGTGGGATACAGCGTGAAGTGAAGAAACATAAACATATCAGTGCGCTGTGAGTTAATTGTGGTGATGGTTATTAGATAATGATTTCATGTCCCAGTATTGATAGGACAATATGCACCATTAACTTTTGCGACTGCATACATATTATTATACATTAATAGAGTCAATCTTGTCATAAGTACTTTCTTATAGTTTAAATAATATGACAATCATATAATAAGAAATAAAAAATCGGTCAAGTACAAGTTGAACTCACTCATCGGAGGTTCCGTACCAATTTAAAATCTGTTATAGATCAAAAAGAAGTACAACTTATAAAACCTGACGAACTTATGTTTGTAATAGTTACTATCTGTATAAATGTAAAATTCCATTTTTCGAATTTTTTCCATTATTACTGCAAGTTCTCAATTATTGTCAGATTTTACAATTGTAGGTGGGAAGTATCCTATAACTTAACTAACGGAAAGTATCCTATAACTTTTGATTAAGTGGCGAATAAAGTTGGCAAACTTAAGAATGCGGCACATATATTTTATGAAATGAACGACAAATAAGTTTATAATCCTGGTCGGTTTCCAGGAGGCGCGGGTGAGACTCCCGCTACGTTCAAATTTTTAAACGTTTTCTAATTAAGTAAATTTATATATATTTTTTTCTATATTTATAATTGGTCACTTTTCGGATTTTTCTTTTATTTATCTTGTATGATATCAGTTCAAGCCAAATTTTATAACTGTAGGTCCACAGGATCAGTAGGAACAATCTCTACGGGTTTTGATTTGGTTGTCATACAAAATGCAGCGAAAATATTGCATAAATGCATCATCTTTTGAACGCGTTAGCTTAATGTATCTATATCATACATAAGGTACTTGCATATTTTATTTTAATTTCGGCTTGATACCTTTATCTCGATCTAGAGATAATTGACAGACGGCCAAATAGACAACAAAGTGATCTCATAAGATTTTTGTTTTTACCGTTTAAGATGGACGGATGGACTCTAAAGAAGCAGCATCACGTTTTTTTCGGCATAGCAGGATTGTCAGAGCGATAAAGTTGGTGTTAAGTCTTAAGACACTCCGAACAAGTAATAGTGATTTGATTCAAAAAAATGTTAATATATCTTACCCAAATTTAGCAAAGTTTGTCCATAGTCTAGATACGTTTTCGACCATCTTAAGGGCTTTGGAAGTTATTTTAAAATTCTGTGGCGTTTTTTTAAGAGGAAATAAATAGAAGATGTCGTCAGAGTGATTTACTTTTATATCACCCTTAAACATATCTGTCAACCCTAAGATTTCAGTAAACATATTCAACTCTGATTTACATGAAAATTTGTACAAGTATAATTTATTTTTATTAAGCTTTGCAACAGCTTTCTGAAATGTAATAGCAGGATATATAAAATATGCCATGCTAATATATTTTAACAGTTGATCTAAATAATCCTCACAGATTCTGTTGTTTTGAAAATAAAATTTTTTAAACTTCTTTCCTATATCTAGTTGGTGCGATATGGAGTATTGAATTTCAATCTGCTTGGGTACAAAAAATTCAAGATATTTATTCGCTTGATCATAGACTTTATCAACTTTACGGTCACCAGAAAAAAATACAACTCCCTCATCTGCGTTATAACCATTCATTACTTCTATTCCTTCATGTAAACCATTTTGAAGAAGTTCATATATATCTTCATTTAGAAACGGTTCTATATTGTCAAATTTCTTTTCAATAACTACTCCAAAAGGTATATTCAGTTGTAGCTTAGAGCTTTCTGCAAAAGATAAATTAATTTGTTTGTTTGTAAGAGTCTCAATAGGTTGGCGTTTTAAAAATTCATATATTTCAGTATCATTCTCTGATTCGCATCCTAATTCTTTTGCCAATATTAAGCTTCTTTCGCGCGGTAAGTATGTATTTGGCAAACAGCTTGTAAAGCAGCCACTTTGCAGTATGGCCCTTTTAAAAAGCCCTTTACTCATAGATGATATACAGTGATACGAAGCGCTTGCGCCGCCAGCACTTTCCCCAAAAATTGTAACGTTTTCCGGATCACCACCAAAATTACTTATATTTTTCTTTATCCAACGTAATGCAGCTACTTGATCCTTCATGCCAGCGTTACCTGGAACATCTTCTGTATGTAGGCAGAGGAAGCCAACAATATCCAATCTATAATTAATAGTGACAAGAATTACACCATGTCTAACTAAAATTTCAGGGCCGTATAAATCATCGTTTCCACTTCCAATGATGAAGCCTCCACCATGTATCCAAACCATGACAGGTAGAGGTTTTGTAGGTCTTAATTCAGGCGTATATATGTTAAGATATAGACAATCTTCGCTGCCTTGGGTTTGTTGTGTAATGTACATATCATATTGGTAACATACTGGTCCGTGTTCTGTAGCGTTGCGAATCCCTGTCCATGGTTTTGGCGGTTGAGGGGCCTGTAATATAATATACTATTAGGTATTAATTTCCTAGTCTTATCACTTTTTTAGTCGATTATTTATTTGTACCTGTCATTTACTTATCATAGAACGATAATAAATTGTAAAAAAGATAAAAAAAATCAAATTCATACATACTTATAAATAATTCTTCTTATCTTTGAAATAAAAGAAAAATATATAAAAAAAAACACGAATTTCTATATTACCTTAAATCTAAGATCCCCTGTCGGAGGTTCAGCATAAGGAATGCCTTTAAAGCTATAAAAATTCCCTCCAAATTCGTTTATTTCTTCCTTCCCCGCTAATACGCCTTCAGAAACATTTACTTTTATCATTGTTACTGTAATAGTCATAGATTATTATTTCATATTATTTACAAAATCAAGAGATCAATCAAGCAATATGTACTCAAATTTATATTTACATTTCTTCGTTTTGGTGTCGAGGCAAAGCGCGGCGTTGAGTTCCGCTATTCAACAAGCAATGCCTCCAGAATTCAGAAGAAAGTTGAGATCGGGGTGTCTTAATACTAGGTTCCCTCTGCCTACCCTGTGGAAAAAATATACAATCATCAAGGCATGGCGCAGCGGTAAAACTTGACTATAAACGTGTAGGGTCAGCTCCCATTGCGGAAAAATAGTTAGTTTCGTTATTATATTTTTTTTATTTTTTATTTTATGACATTTTTTCATAATTGTGGAAGTCTTTTCTGGTTCAATTTTAACTTTGAATAATTTTTAAATGAATAAACTAAAAAACATATTAGACGTTTTTTTATAGATCATTTAATTTTCTACATGAATATGTATTAGTTTTATACTGATACTATTAATTTAATTGGAACAAAATTTGAAATGAAAAATACAAAAGTCTCTTTGTTATTTACATATATGGAAAATCGAAAAGCGCGATGAGACAGACACCTCTTAATATAAAAATTAAGAGCTGCTCTTTTATCAGACGTATTTTTTCGGTGTCTAAATCAATATACCCACTATAATAAAAAAAAAAGAAAAATAAATCAAAATAAATTTGTTTTAGCCTACCCTAGTACCTAGTGTATGCAAATTATTTATAATGCAAATGTTAAGAATTCTAACACAATTTCCCCTAAGGCCCGGACTCAACCAAAGCGGAGATGTGCGGAGAAGTCTGAGACGAGCTGTATGACTAAAGAAATACTATTGATTAATAAAGAAAATGAAAAAAAATATTCCCATTCCGCTCGTCTTGTCTCCGCTTTGATGTTGTCAGGCCCTAATATAGTTTTAAGGACTGATGTACAGTAAGCGATGCTTAAGCTGAGCTTTGCGTTTGCGAATAGAAATTTATCATTCATTATAACAAAAAGTCATAAAAATATAGTTTTAGTTCGTCTACACTAGATATTGCATTTTTCCATTCTTATTTAGTGATATAGCCAACTTTATCTCTCACTTAATAATTCGAACATAAAAATATAATGTTAAGAATTAAATATATACGACGCAGCTACCACTACAATTAATCAAAGAGCAATCTCAACCAGCTGCTCACGTCACACCTATACTATATATTACAATACGAACATAACATTTATCTTTGACCTCGCGAACTGTATATAATATAAAACAGTTGGGCTATTTGCTTGGTGTATTTGTTGTTTTGATTAATAAAAAGGACATAAAATAAATATAAAAGAATAAAGTCCTAAGAACACTATTTTTTATTGAGTTTACATAGAGACCATGTCTAATATCAAGATATTCCGTCCTCCACTTTCCATCCGAATTTGGACGCTTTAAGTTTTCGGCGGAACTCATTTGCTCACTATATTTTGTCTACGGAGCTGAACATAATTTATTTTTCAAGTGGATATCGAACCCACAGATGTCACACAGTCAGACACTGCCTAACCGTGCAACGACAGTCTTCATCATTTTTTGTGATGTTATGGAATAATTGTTAAGAATAATTAACATTCCTAGTCTTGCAATTAACAAACAACAAAAAAAAATATATATATACTTCCGTATATGCTAATGTAATTACATGCACTGGTGACGTGCGTGTATATAATATGAGCAACTGAGTAATTACTCAGTTGCTAATATTATATACACGCACGTCACCAGAGCAGTTTATATAATTTTTATCGCATTAATAAAACAAACTACGTCGTTTTTTTTTCCCACTCAATATCTTGAATTCTGAAGGAAAGCGAAGAACGGAGTGCCCTGCCTAGGATCTTTAGGCTATCTGCTTCTTATTATTTAACTATCTATATTTTTCCAAACGAAAGTACTTAACTTTCATCACTAGGCAGTAAATTTTTCACTTTTTATATATCTTTATATATCAACGCACAGACGAAACTGTTGGACTAAGGAAGTAAAATTTAGCATGTACTCTCTGCACTCTAACCTAATGTTTGGAGTGCAGAATAGTACTGAGAGAGATCTCCTACTGGAACGGGAGACATTAGTTATTCCATTTTACTTTTTAAAGGTCATTTAGACAAAGTTGCAGGCAATGACCAGTTAATGACTAGTTTTTAAGGCAATGCGCGGATATTCATGAACTCGTAAATAATTTATTTTCATAACATACAAATAAATATATATAAATATATAAATCCATACTTATATTTTTTTTATTTCACGATGCTTATCTGTACCTGAATTTCGTGTGACGTATTTACACATAGATATCAGTAGCGTAAACACATACTAGTACAAAAATAATAGCGTTTTATTTTACAACAAATTTTATTATTTATTTTATTTGAAAAACACAAATCACTTTCCAATTTTTGGGATTTTTTTTGTTATTTTTTTTTGGTTATTTTTTTAGGCTTTTATAGAGTTTTTTTAACATTTTTAAAGTATTATTCCACACTTAGGTCTAAATAAGTATTTCTATAGAGTAGTTAAAACTGTGGTTTCATTTAAAGTGGTGGTGACAAAAACACTCTGTATATTATAATATATTATTAAAATATACTTACTCTCTTGTATGTATAGTTATTATATGATTTTTGCGAAAATAAGTTATAAAATTGATTCTAAGACTAACACTATATTTAAAAAAAATACTATCCTTGCACACTTGTGCATACACAATTTTTGTGCTATGCAGATAACTGATCGCAACCAACTGTTAATCAAGTATTTGTGTTTTTGTTATATACTTGTTTACTTATAAATATGTTGCAGTCAAAACTATTAATCAGCTAGTTGTGTAAGTGTTTACTTAAACTTTACTGTCCAATTTCCATTGTGTGCTTCCATTCCACGTGACATTGATAAAGGAAAATTTTCACAACTTCATTTTTTTGTGGCCAGGAGTTTTGCGTTTTGCCTCGTTACCGGAGCAAATAAATGCAAATATTAATGTCGCGCTTACATTCGGAAACTTGTGCCCCTGCGCCTCGATTTGCATAACTGACACGCCTATAAACTACAAATTATAGAATAAAATGAAATAGAAATCAATTTAAATCAACTTTAATTAACTAAAAGTTCCTTTGGATTTTGGCTTCCAGTAAAAGTAGTAGGTACTTGTTCTAAAAGTTAAATTGAGTTGATTGATTCCATTGATGGAAGATGCCTTCAGAATTCGGCAGAAAATGGGGAACGGACGTGTCTTAACACTAGGTTCCCTCTGCGTACCCTGCTGTGTGCGGAATACAGCGTGAAGCTGATTTTTTAACATTGATTGATAATTTGTAGTAAAATTATTTATTAATCGGGACAGTGTGTCAAAACTATTTATGGCTACTTTTCGAGCTAAAAGTTTTTTTATAGATAAAAGCTTTTTATAAATAAAGCATTTTGAGTGCAACTTATATAATGATATGCCTTTTCTGTAGTATTAATATGACTTCGTTATCAAAGCTGTGGGCATTTACCGATTAATGAAATATAAGAACGTGCGTTTATATCAGTAGATTAGTTATAACTAACCCTTATAAGTAATCTACGTTGAGTTTACTGTAATTCGAAGTGTCGGTTGTGGGTTCAATTCCCACACAGGGGAATGAATTATTGCTTATTAATATTTTGACTTTTTCGCTCTGGCTTCAAGGCAAAAGCGCGGCGTTCAGTTTCCACACTCAACACACAATGCCTCGAAATTCGGCAGAATGTGGAGTACAGAGTGTCTTAACTCTAGGTTCTAGGCTGAAAAAAACTTACAACTAACTATTTTGTGCCTCTTAATAATGCGAGAGATCCTCAAAAAAAGTGGATTTGTTAGTTGAAATGTTTAAAATAATATTTATATTAGGAATGTTTATTCCTAATATAAATATTATTTTAAACACGTTTAATATCTAATTGCTACAAAGTAATAATAATCCCATCTCACTTGGCTAGTTTTCAAATAAACTTACGAAAGCATCGATATAAATGAATGTATTCCAAGAGCGTCTAAAAATAAATAATAATAATAATAATAAATATACTTTACTGCACCTTAAAAAAAATAATAAAACAATGTAAAAGCTTAAAAATAATAAAAAAGGCAACCTTTGAATGTTGGAGTTATATAAAAGTGTAGAATAAATAATATTTTATATTTATTCTTAAAATAAAAAATAAAAAAATTAGCTTCACGCTGTATCCCGCACACAGCAGGGTAGACAGAGGGAACCTAGTATTAAAACACTCCGTTCCCCACTTTCTGCCGAATTCTGGAGGCATTGCGTGGTGAGTGGCAGAACTCAACGCCGCGCTTAACCTCGACACCAGAGCGAAGAAATGGAAATATAAATTTAAGTAAGTATTACACAACCAGTCGGTTTTGCAGTCACACCTCGTGCCGCTGCGCCACGCACATTCATTCTTGGTAGACATAAATTCATATAAAAACTAGCCAAGTCAGATCTTACACATAAATATAGTCTCCGAAGTTGTAATTAAGAAGATAGGACATTTAAGATATTATAAAATATTTTATATTGTTAAAAATAAATTTCAAAACTGACCATTGAACTTGGCACACATTTACATCTCACGTCTTTTATCGCTGAAGTCAACAACCAAGGCATGTATCATATTACTGAATTTGGCATTCATTTATGTTTTTGATGAGATATCATTACTTTTTGTACAGAAATTTTAAGTAGGTGGTTTCATAATGTAATCAAAATCAAAATATTCTTTACTAAATTTGGCCTATACAATAAATTTTAGGACTGAGCATTGAACTTGGCACATATTTATATCTCACTTCCTTTGTCGCTGAAGTCAACAACCAAGGCATATATCATAATATTGAACTTGGCTCTCATTTCACATTTATATTTTTGTTGGGATATCATTACTACTACTTTGTACAGAAATTACGAGGTATTAATAATTAGGTAGGAGTAAGTTCATAATAGAAACAATACCAAATGTTATTTTGGTTACTTTTCTTTTTTATCCATATTAATATCCTTTTTTCGCTATTTTCTATATTTTCCTGAACTTTCGAGTAAATTGACCATTTAGTATTCCAAACTTTTTAAAACCTTTTCTGTCTATTTTTAATTTAGCTAAGTCGAGGCGGTATAAGATTCACAGGTGGATGTTCTCTACCATAGAGTTCTCTTGTTCTTTGATTTGATGTTGATCTAAATTTATAAGATAAATTAGCTTCACGGTGTATCCAGCAAACAGCAGGGTAAACAAAGGGAATATAGTATTATGACACTCCGTTTCCAATTTCTGAGTTCTCGGGGCATTGTATTGCGTGTTGAGTGATGGAACTCAACAGAACTCAGTGATGGAACACAACTAAAAATTAAAATATAAATTTAAATAATTTTTTCCTTTCCTCGAAGGCCGGTCGTGGCGCAGCGGCACGAGTTGTGACTGCAAAACCGACTGGTTCGATCCCCACTCGAGGAGATGAAATATTTACTTAAATTTATATTTCCATTTCTTTGCTCTGGTGTCGATGTTAAGCGCAGCGTTGAGTTCTGCCACTCAACACACAATGCTTCCAGAATTCGGCAGAAAGTGGGGAACGGAGTGTCTTAACACTAGGTTCCCTCTGCCTGCCCTGCTGTGTGCGAGATACAGCGTGAAGCTAATTTTTTTTTTCGAGTAGGGATCGAATCCACAACCAGCCGCTTTTACAGTCACTTGTACCTATGTACCACAACTGACCTCAACCAAAAATAATAATTTAATACCGTAATAAATATGATTCTTTCGAAAACACAGTATCAAAAATATTGGAGGAATGTTATGAAAAAGCATGAGGACCCTTCGGAAGTTATGCATTAAAAAGTTGATAACGAGACGAAGAGGTATGCAGAGGCCGTAGCGTTTGGTACTTCGTTCTCTATAACTACGTGAAATCTCTCTATAAAGCGTGAATCTAGATTGAATAGATTAATAAATACGATCGTCGATTATACAAGTACTCTTAGTTATAAGTACTAAAACTGATATATGTTTAAGGTAAAAAATTAGTAAAGACGGTAATCCATTCTTTGTATATTAACGTGAAGACCTGGAATACATATGATGATCGGCTGTCTCAGGACATAAGTGAGCGTCGTTCTCAGCTCCGAATAGATATTATTTATTGTCTTAAAGAACTTTACTTGAAGATAATATCTCGTTCTAGATGGTTTACGTAACACTATTGAAGCTAGTCTTCAAATAAAGAAAATATCTACTAACGCCTGACATTTAAATAAGAGCAATAATATTTAATAGGCATCGAGTCTAGTCTTCAACTTTGATTGCTATTCTTACATTACAGGCACTATAAGTAAATGTCCCTAATAAAATCTATTTATTGAAAAATTATAAGAAAATGATAAAAATTTATACGAAAACTAAAAGTAACTTTTATATTTAATAATTTATTGTGGATCTAAAAAAATATGTTATTTTTTTTAGATCCACAATAAATTATTTCAAACAGTTTATATGATAGCAATACTTCTTAAAACCTTATGGTCCTGAAAGAGTTAAGAATGAAATACAAGTTCGCGACCTTTCACGTGAAAAGCAAAAGGTGTTAGAAGTATTTTGACCCACCAAAAATAGAGATTAAGTTAAACAGTTTCTAAAGGAGTACATTAAACCAAAAACCAAGTATTTCATTTATATCGAAAATAATGAACATCGCAAACAGTTTACTAGTATTGTCATATAATTATTCAGGAAGGATACAGTTCTATTATTCGAATGTACAGAGCTAATATTTTTTTATAGAAAATGAAAAAGAACAAAGAGCTATTGTATTAAAACATCATTTAAGTAAAACATAACACCGCGGTATTAAAGAAACTTTAGCAAGTATACGTAGGAATTATTTTTGGTTCAATATGAAACCATTTTAGCTCTTATTAATGCTTTTGAAATATATTGTAAAATGAAATACGATAGAAAATCTTTTAAGCCTGTGTTTAGGCCATCGTGGCCCAGGGGCACAAGGATGTCACTGTAACGCGAGGGTTCCGCCTCTCAACACGCAATACCTACCAAATTCGGCGGAAAGTGGAGAACGGAGTGTCTTAACATTAGGTTCCCTCTGCCTACCCTGCTGTGTACAGCGTGAAGCTGATTTTTCTGTTTTACAGTTGACTCAAATACAAGATGCCCCGTTTCAAGTATTATATTAAATTTTAAATGTCAATATATATATATCGATATTTATTGGAGTGATGCAACAAGGTGCATTGGAATGACGCCATTTTATATTAATAACAATAAAATCATAATAAAGATTAGAGGCTTGTCATCATTTATAAAGTAATTATAATAAATTAAGAGAAGCGTAGCAACCTCTCGTCCTGTACTTTCCGCCCATCTGGGCAGTGATCAGAGCACGTTAGTTTCCAGGCTACGACATTTTATTTGCACTAATACAGTCTTTATTTTCTGGATGCCTATTATTTGATATATTTTTTCCCTTTTTTAAAGAAAGTTACTTTTGATTGATATTGATACTACATTTAAAAATATTGAAGAAATCTGATTAAAACGTAGCATATGCTATATATTAACCAAATTATAATAAATTAAAGTCGTGACGAAGGGGCACAAAGTTACGGTATCTACTCGAAGAAATTAAATATTTAGCATTTTCATTTCTTCGCTCTGTTGTCGAGGCAAAGCGTAGTGTTGAGTTCCGCCCCTCAACACGCATTGTCGGCGGAAAATGGAGAACGGAGTGTCTTAACACTAGGTTCCCATTCCCTACACTGCTATGTGCCAATAAAAATTTTTGAAAAGGTACATTATTTATTGGGTAGTTATTTCTTTAAGTGTACCTTTTTCTATCTTTACACACTCTTTCTACTGTGTGAGATACAAGTGTCTCACGCCATCTTTGCCCGCTTAAACTTATCGCAACATAATAATAAGTTTTTGCGTAAAACTAGAACAAATTTCCATCCTCATAAAATTTCACATTTATAATATTATAATAGTAGGAGGTAAAGAAGTAAATGTAACCAAATGGTAAATAAAATATTTCGTTTTACATACTATGTTATAGGTGACGGCTAGCTCACACTACAACGATACTTAGTCTAATAACGTCAATTGCAAAATATATTGTATTAGTATGTATATTTAACACAGTTTTATTTTATTTGGTTCGGTATTAACAGTGCAATCGTATCGAGGTGCATTTTGAACCATTTACGAACAATACAAGCAACGAGCTCCTTTATCACTACAACAGAGTGTAAGAACTTTGCGAGTTTTACTCAGCAATTTATACAAAGCTTACCACTTTTGCAATTATTTCTAAAGAGAAAATACATATGTTTGTTGGAACTTTAAATTATTTATTTAAAAATGTAATATTAAAGCTGCCGCTACAGGAACACATGTGAACAAGACTCCCATATAGATCTTTATATATTTAACTACACAACATATATCACGATGTATTTGACTGTATTCTTTTAAGTAACAGAACTCAACACTATGTTTTGTTATAACAGTAGTTTAAAATAAATAAAACATGGTTTATAAATAATTATCTGTTCATTATTATTGAAAATCCGTATTTTTGAAATTAGTGCCAGCTAAGACAAAAAAAGATTTATAAAAAATACCATTAGAGGCCATTCGTGGCACAAAGGCACAAGTGTGTGACTGTAAGCGCGAGTTCGATTTCCATTCTAGAAAATTAAATATTAAATGTTCATTTCCTCGGTCTGGTGTCGCAACCTTGTATGACGAAGGAGAATGGCGGGAGTTCTTCAGTGGGACGAAAGTAAAACCATAGTTATTTAACTATGTTTATATTCCGAGGTTTACAAATTTGTGTCCCTCGTGCAATTGATACATGCCATTTTATACTCTTTTTAAAATACATAAATCAGCTTCACGCTGTATCCCGCACACAGCAGGGTAGGCAGAGGGAACCTAGTGTTAAGACACTCCGTTCCCCATTTTCTGCCGAATTCTGGGGACATTGCGTGTTGAGTGGCAGAACTTCCGCGTCGCTTTTCCTCGACACCAGAGCGAAGAAATGAATTGAAAAATTGAAAAATACAATTACCTACTTTTACAATTTATATTTAGACACGTTCCACTTCTCGATATCAAATAATTATACTTAAAAATAATAAAAGTAGTATACTTTATGTGCTAATACAAAATTATTATTAATTATATTTTATTAAATAATTGTTATGTATATTCTAATCATCATCATAAATTATTATTGTTAATTAAATCATAGCATATTGAAGTATAAGACAGAATATAATTATAGTAAATAGCGGGTGGTATAATACGTGGTATTGTATTATCTGTTACACTTGCTCGCCTACCGTGCTACATGCGAGTGTCCAAAAATTATATAATTTAAAAAGATATTTTAAGCAAAATCTTAAACGTATAGCGCCGGAATTGAAATCGTGAACCTTTGAACTTTCATGAAACGCGATCCAATCGTCCTTTATTGGCACTGCTTTCTACACCTCTTTGTTGAATTTCCCCGTATTTGATGCATGCAACAAATATATTTTCGGCTTGTATAGATTTTTACATGAATTTACAATATGTTTCAAAATATTCAAATATTTCGTGCATAAACACGGCAATAAAGGCCAGTCGTGGCGCAGCGACTGTAAAACCGACTGGTTGTGGGTTCGAACCCCATATATTTCCATTTCTTCCCTCTGGTGTCGAGGTTAAGCGCGGCGTTGAGTTCTGCCAATTAACACGCAATGCCTCCAGAATCCGACAGAAAGTGGGGAAGGGAGTGTCTTAACACTAGGTTCCCTTTGCCTACCTTGCTGTGTGCGGGATACAGAGTGAAACTGACACGTGGCATTGCCGTGAAATCTACATATATTTGCAGTTTTCTTGTTATTGTAAGAATTTTATGAGATGGAGAATTGTTTATGTATAGTCTATTCGCTATCTTGAATTCCTGCCAAAAGTACGTTACTGTAATAATTATTCAAGTATGTATTACATTCTAATACTTTATTATATTAATAAGACTTGTATTAGACTTGTAGAGGCCGGTCGTGGCGCAGCGGCACGAGGTGTGACTGCAAAACCGACTGGTTGTGGGTTCGATTCCCACTCGAGGAGATGAAATATTTACTTAAATTTATATTTCCATTTCTTCGCTCTGGTGTCGAGGTTAAGCGCGGCGTTGAGTTCTGCCACTCAACACGCAATGCCTCCAGAATTCGGCAGAAAGTGGGGAATGGAGTGTCTTAACACTAGGTTCCCTCTGCCTACCCTGCTGTGTGCGGGATACAGCGTGAAGCTAATTTTTTTTTTTTTTTTTTAAGACTTGTATTTATTGTTATATTATTAGGGACTAGCTTTTGGGAGCTATATTCTTTATTATATAAATTATTTTCTTCTGGCGCTGGGGAACGGCATCATGGCGTTGGCCTTCTTGCCGTGGTCTCAAGCGGCACCTATCAACATGGGTGCGTCGTTAGGGGGCCCTTTGGCCCTAGGACTATATACCTGCCCTAGAGCAGATACAGGGAAAAGGATTTTTGGCGGGATTGGAAGGATGATCAAATGCCACCTGAGCGGTCAGCTTAGCCAGTTAGGACCCTCAGTCAGAGAGGCCCAGCTTAAGTGACCAGCGACCGAGGTGACTGCTCAGTAGTCGGATTCGGGGAAGGATAGAAAGCCACTCCGAAGACGACGTCTGTTATATTAGAAATACTTATAATTTTAATTATAAAGTTATAATTAGGTGTACAATTCAAAAGCAATTAAAAAAAATGGTAATTGTTTTCAAATTTAGAAAATAAGCGAAAATCGTAAAGGCTAGAAAAAAATGGCTTTGGGTAAGTACGGTTGCAACCGGGCCGACTCTCGACGCGGGCCAGAATATGAAATGTTGACAATTATTATTCTGATGAGGCCTGTCGTGGCGCAGTGGCACAAAGTGTGACTGTAAAACCGACTGATTGTAGGTTCGATCCCCACTCGAGGAGATGAAATATTTACTTAAATTTATATTTCCATTTCTTCGCTCTGGTGTCGAGGTTAAGCGCGGCGTTGAGTTCTGCCACTCAACATGCAATGCCTCCAGAATGCGGCAGAAAGTGGGGAACGGTGTGTCTTATGACACTAGGTTCCCTCTGCCTACCCTGCTGTGTGCGGGATACAGCGTGAAGCTGATTTATTTATTTTTTATTTACTATTCTGATATTCAATGTCCAACGGTCACGGCTTATTGAAACTAATTTGCTGGCTTTTGAAATAACAACGTACGATAAAGGCTATTTGAAGCTATTATTTGATTATATAAAACATATTGTTAAACAAATGTAAACAAAAACAGTAAGTGGCTGTAAAATAATTGTTATGTGTGCAATATTGAATTCAACAATTGAACAATGTTTCAAAAATTGAACTTGAAGTGGGGAACGGACTATCTTCACTGATCTTATTCGGGATTCGGGCACAGAACAAGTAAGAACTATAGTTCTATTTGTTTTTCATCTTGTTGCCTATATTATTTATTTATCTCCACTCATTTTTAATGTTAGGCTGAATAAAGAAAAGAAACCTAGTAATAGCCACATCAGATAAAACATCATTTATTGTTAAATTACACTGCAAATAAATTTTTTAAATATATTTATTAGTGAGACCAGTCGTGGTGCAAGGGCACAAGCGTGCGAATGTGAGCGCGACCGGAAAGGGTTTGATTGCCACCCATTCCTACCATATTTCATTTCCCATTTCAAGGAAAATAAATATTTAATCAGTTCGTCTCTTTCTGCTTTCTGTGTTATGTGCAAGATGCAGCGTGAAGTTATAAAAAGGATTTATATTTTTAAGATAAAACATCATTTACCTTTTACAAACCCAACCACAGCTATCATATACAGTCACTTTCTGAATATGCTAAGATCAATTAGATAATATTTATTTTTATCTACGCCAGTCGTGGCCCAGGGGCCTAAAGTGTAACTGTAAGCTCGACTGGTTCTGTGTTCGATATCCACTCAAGGAAATGAAATATTTGTTTAAATTTATATCACCATTTCTTCGCCCTGGTATAGAGAAAAGGCACGTTTGTTTTTAATTGTTTGTACTACGTTATCCCTGATCGACCGACAGAACGTTGGGACACATGAATTTCATTAAGCGTAAAAATAGCCGGGATCGGTCATCGCACAAAAAGCTGTACGAGCGAGAGATAAACGAATTTTAAATCACGTGAAAACTGCTTCAAATTGAGTTTTCATTAAGCTAGTAGCGTCTATAAAATAGCGATATGAAATAACATTTTTTCATACTAAAACCTAAATTATTATTTTTTGTAAATTGTATTTTTTTTATATGAAGTATGTGAAGAAAATTAATTTATTAAGAACATACTAGTCAATAAAAAAAGTGGGGATCGAACCCACAACCAATCGGTTTTACAGTCACACTTTGTGCCCCTGCGCCACGACTGCCCTTAATAACGTATAAAAAATATTTATAAAAACAAAAACCCCGACTGCATAAAACTAAAAAGAAAATAAAGAAGCCCAATAGTTTATTAGTATTAACAGTCAGGA
Source organism: Heliconius himera (assembly GCA_021202915.1). NCBI lineage: Eukaryota > Metazoa > Arthropoda > Insecta > Lepidoptera > Nymphalidae > Heliconius > Heliconius himera. Next base: position 110,426 of record JAJHJA010000317.1, read on the forward strand.
CCTCTTTAAATTATGCGGGGTTTATTTTCTTTTTAGTTTTATGCAGTCGGGGTTTGTGTTTTTATAAATATTTTTTTATTTTTCACTTTTTTTCCCGACTGCTAAAGAAGAGCTATGTTTTTCGCGCGTATCTTGTATATATGTATGGATGTAATATTCTTTATTATCTCATATATCCAGAACCACTGAACGTATTTGCATACTTGAGGTATCGTTAGATTCGTATTAGCAGACCAAGTGTTCTTAGATAGGCTGACTGACGTTAAAAAAAAAATCATGGCGGCTGTGGCATGGCGGACGCCATTGGACTTAGTGAAAAAAAATCGTTTCGAATACCACAATATGGATACCAAATTCTCTTGAATTAATCGATACGAGAATTTAAAAAAGATATATAATGATTATCATTACCATAATGAATCCTAACAAAAATATTTATAAATAAATACAAAAACCCGACTGCGTATAGGTAGACCTTAAAAGTATGCTTCTCAAACAAGTAGGTTGTGGTTGTCATATGTAAAACTTCAACCTTAATTAGATATTATTTTTGGCAAACCAGCTCTTCCTTTTTGAAGTTTATTGAAAAGACATGAAATGATGATGAATCTCACTTCTGACGAAAAGTAAACCGTGGAGTAAACTTTAACAATGTTTTTCCTTGTAACTATTACAGTATAATTATATTGTTTACCAAAAAAGAAAACAACCAAAAATCAGAACATAACCAAACTTTCACCGAACTATACTTGAAGAGTATCCTTTCTAATTAAAAATAATCATCAGCATTGGTTCTCGTGATATTGAGTTATTCGTCCATTTGTCGCGCACATACCAGATGCAAAATTATGATTAAATTAAAATGGGACCACACGAAAAAGTAACACAAAAAAAACCAGACAAGCGCGAGTCGGGCTCGCCCACCGTGTGTTCCGTACCAAAACTGAAGATCTCGGACTTTTTCTGAAATTCAGGCTTTCAGGCTTCAGGATCAAATTTTGCCCTTCATCTTTTCTGCCAAATTTCATAATTGTAGGTCAACCAGAAGTACTCCATTAATTTTGACTCCTTTAACAGTGTCGAAATTTTTTTTGCGATATAAACGGCTATATATTTTTTCTAAGTAAATACAGAATACAAATTAGTGTTTATCAATCCTTCAGGTAAATTTTAATTTAGTTAATTTATTTACATAAATTTCATACTATAACTAAATACTGAAAACAATTAATTATAAAGTTTGTATCTTATATTATTATCAAATTCAAAACAAAGATATCAATTTAGGGCGTCTTTCGATACCGCTCCTTACAAAAGATCCTTGATTTTATTTATATTCAGCTTAAAAAAAATCACAGATTAAAAATAATAATAATATAGTTTGTAATATCAAACATCTTAGGGGCCATTTATGATAATTAAATAAGTTTTAAAGCCGCAACAAGTTTCTATAAGTTTGTGAAAGCCGAGTTCCATACGTCTCACCATTTGGAGTTTCAGCGACGAGGTCAAACGTGGCTAAGTAGCCACATTTGACCTCAAATGCATTTGCAAAGGAAACTAAGTAGTTTCCTTTGTAAATGCATTTCAAAGTTTAGCTAATGTGTAAGACATGCTTATTATTGTATGCTCTTTGAAATAGTATTGTTAGCAAACACGTGTAAACGGGGGTCGATGTAGGTGAAAAAGCTACAAAAGCATTATAAAAGCAATGGAATTGTATTAATCGAGGGCATTCTACAGGGGCGAGCTACTCTCGCCCTTCTTGCCTAGTGACGCTGTCAAGACCATCCCAGGTCAACAGCAATAAAGCCAATTCGAAAAAAAAAGAAAGTTAATCGAGGGTAGTTGCTTGTAGGCGTTGCTTGCCTTCTAATAGGGGTATTAGAAGGAAACTCGTGTAAAGTATTGTTATTGGGTGATACATTTCACTTACTGCTATTACATACGTAGAAAATCTTTCCGAATTATTTAGGAACATATAGAAAAAATGAAAAAAAGAGACCAGTCGTGACGCAGTGGCACAAAGTGTGACTGTAAAACCGACTGGGTGTGGGTTCGATCCCCACTCGATGAATATTTATTTAAATTTATATTTCCATTTCTTCACTCTGGCAAAGCGCAGCGTTGAGTTTTGCCACTCAACACGCAATGCCTCCAGAATTTGGAAGAAAGTGGGGAACGGAGTGTCTTAACACTAGGTTCCCTCTACCTACCCAGCTGTGTATAGCGGGATATAGCGTGAGGCTGATTTAATTTGATATAGAAAAAAAACACGTAGTATTTATATTTAAAAAAAAACGTTAACTGCTTCCGATTTCTAAGAATATATTAATTAAGGTTCCTATAAAGTTGGTTTACAATAAATAAATTCACACACAGACACAGGTTGTGGGTTCGGTTCCCATTCGAAGAAATGAATTCGCTCGCTTTAGTAACGAAGCGAAACGTAGTGTTGAGTTTTACCACTCAATAAGCAATGCCTTCAGAATTCAGCCGGAAGTGGGGAATGGAGGTGTCATAGTATGGACGGAGTGTACACTAGGTTCCCAGTTTCCCTCTTCATACTGTATGCGGGAAACAGCGTAAAAAGATCTATAGTTGCCTTTTTTGTCTTCACTTACGTACTTACTTACTATATTTTTTGGGAAAATATTCAAATGTATATCTTAATTATATTACATGTAAATCAATGCAAAAGATTATCTAACTAAGAAACAATTATAAAATATCTACTCAACACTGATAATAATAAAACAAAAAATACTAACAAAAAATAAAAACAAGTCAAATCACAGTATCACACAATATTTCCTTCCACATAGAATGTGCGAATCGTGTTAGACTAAGTTATCTCATTGTTTTCTTTAGCATTTCTATTCTTCTAAGTCGGGACAGCACGAGATTGCGAAACATAATACTCTGGGAATATATGGATATGTAATTTGTTCTCTTATAATTCAAAGGACTTAATTTAAGATTGTTTTTATACTATCTTCTTTAAATCTTGAGGTAGAATAGGAGGATCGGACATAATTTAAAGTAAAGCCTAGCCTACTTTAAGAAAGAAAGCGAATTATAAACGTATTGGATGTGGGCTAGATCATTCAATTGGGAAAAAAATTATCAATAACACGTAATTGATGATTTTTTTCCCAATTGAATGATATAGTAATTTAATTGAATGATATAGTTAAAGCGAAATAATCGTATTTAGGTTTGCGGTACATATTAAACATAATAATTACCTAAGTTACATATGATTTTTTTGTAATACTGTAAAAGAAATTTCATTTGTTTACTGTTACTTTGTTTTTGATTAAATTTTTTAGGATGAAAATTAATTAATTATCTCTTATTAATTAATTTTGAAACACAATAACTGCCGACAAAGAAGGTCCCTAATTAATGAAATAATAAAATGAAGGTTAATAAGGCGTTTTAATTAGAAGATTTAGATTCTTTTTAATTTAGAATCTTTATTCACCGAATGTAAGTTATAATTAGAATAAATTTTCAGTAAAAATTGAGATAACATTAAGTACAACTTACGGAATTTGATAAACTTATCTCTATATATAATAAGACAGTAAAAATATTTTGTCTGTACATTTAGTAATTTTGACTGAAATGGATAGAGGGACACTTAAAAAGAATAATAGAAAGCAAAAATATTTTTTTTGAATTTCTTGTCTGTCTGTCTGTCTGTCGACATATTTTTGTCCGCATTTTTCTCTGAAAGTACTGAACTGATTTACTTGAAAACTACCAATTGCTTTTTTTTAACTCAACTTAACTACTAAACTTTAATTCATCAAAATCGGTTCATTAAAAAAAAAGTTATCGTCATTTGAAAGAAGTAATTAATTCAACACAGAGATAAAGAACGATTTTGAAAGAAATATCAAGTAAATACAAAATTTTTTTGGTTGGTAAAAACTGTACAGGAGTTAATATGCAATTATTACAGTTATTTTACAAAGAATATTATGAATCCTTCAAATCAATAATTTAACATTTAAGGCTGTTTCTGAATGAGTAAAATAAATTATTCACTGACATCAGCACATTTAACAGAGTATATTATATAGGTAAAAGGAACATAAAGTTACAAAAATATATATGTGTAATAAATAATTAGCTTTATGTATATTTTATAAATATCAAATATCAACAATGATCGTATTTTTTTATTTAAAACAATCAAAAATTCTTTGACGATAATGTCGTAAAAAAATCATATTAGAAGTCATTAGAGTTGTCAATCAATTCTGCTTATTAAATTAATAATCATGTATTTTAAGCGGGCGAAGCCGTGGGCGAGCCGCTAGTATAAAATAATGGACTTATAATTACTTTTAATCCACTCTTTACGCACAATAAAGTACGCAATGCGCACAAAAGTAAAAAAAAGAACCAAGCAATAACTTGTTATTAAATCATTACATAACTGTAATGATTTAATTTTACTATTTTGTATTTACTATTTTATATTTTATTTATAAAACAATGCTTTTTGCACCTTCCTGTATTCTTGCTTGAAGTAAATCCTTTGATATTTATTTTATGGCTGCCTGTAAGAAATTGCTTTTAGTGATAAGGCCGCCATTGCACATTTGTGTATCTTTTAATTACTGTTATGAACTATATGTTTTATTACTATTTGTGCAAAAAAGTATTATTATTATTATGTTTATCTTTTATAATTCACGGGTTCAAAAGAACCCGGTCCTTTGCAAGGCTTGCGTGGGGACACAGGTCCAACACGTAGAGGCCCCTTAGAGAATATAAAAATGTTTCACTGTGACGCAACAGCCGGGATCCATCTCTGGGTAACCACAGGTAATTGCCCAGAGATGGTCGCCGGTTAATGCGTAGGAACTATGGAAAATGTGGAAATCTAAACTAGGACTATGGAATGGAATTTGGATGGACTGGCTACTGGGCTATTGAGTGAGACTAACGGACGTCCGCCTTTGCAATAGTCTCAAATTGCATGGTTGGCGGACGGTGACTCGCCTCCCACTAGATGGGCCCCCACAAAGCGGCGTAGTGCCTTGGGCGCAACATCGGCGTGGGCGCATCGCGTGAGCGGGTTTCCCCGCTATTACGCAGATTGAGCACTTCCACCCTTTCAAGCATATAGCTCTTGCGCTCCACTCTGCCGGCTAATAAAGGCAAGCCAGAGGCGGGGGATAGATTACAATTCCCCTCCGGAGGACTCAGGTCCGTGGGGTCGCCACTCCCCAACAGCTCGCCACAAGCTGCGGGTTTATTATTATTATTATTACCAAAGAATTGGAGTCAAAAGAATTAACTGAATAAAATCAAATAGCGGCAGTCTTAGAGTGACAGCGGAGGTATTGTTTTGTCTCGACAACTGGCGTTTCGCCAACCAACCATTCTTCGAGCTTAACGACTATTCCATTACTCTTATAACAGTAGATGCATGAATTATACTCGCATAATATATATACGTATAAAGATGAATAAATGTTATATAAAATTAGTATTAAATAGTAACATCAACAATACTTCAAAATTATACAATTGGTCTATAATTATTTTTATATAACAAAATCAATGCACGTTTTACTTTATGTGTAATATTTTTTTTACTTTTTAGTTCGTTGTTTGAAGTCGGTTTTTGTTTTGTTAAAATTTAATTTATTTTACGATTTTAAGTGATGGATAGACCTTACCTTATATAAGGTTCAGCTTCTTAAGTTAGTGATTGTCCTATGGTAGTTAGGTATCATTGTGCATACTAACATTTTGGCATAATGACAAGAACATAAATAAAAAATATTCGGGCGAATTGGGAACCTCTCCCTTTTTTGAAGTCAGTGGATAATGAAAATATCCTCTTTTTTTAAGTAGGTTGAATAGAAATGCCATGGATAAGGAATCTCACTTCTGACACCCATTTCAACATTGTTTTACCTTGTAACTATTACAGTATAATTATAAATTTTTAACACAAAAACAACTTACTTAATTTTAACCGGACTCCATAATCAGAACCTAACCAAACTATCCTTGAATTGTATCCTTTCAAATAAAAAAAGAATCATCGGAATCGTTTGGTGTAATATGGAGTTATTCGTCCGTTTGTCGCGCACATACCTAATGCAAATTAAAGACTTATGTGATTTTCTCATAGATACCTTTGTCAGAACGGAATTTAAAAAAATGGGACCACAAAGGAAGCACTAGCTTTCAAATGAAAAAAAGTCATCAAAATCGGTTCACCCAGTCAAAAGTTCTGAGGTCAAACAAACATAAAATAATAAAAAATACAGTCGAATTGATAACCTCCTTTTCTTTCAGAAGTCGGTTAATAAAAATGGTAACAACAAAATTACTAAAACATAATACACATAAAATTTTATATCCACAAAAATATAGATATTCATTTACAAAATTATTCATGACTCTACATTTAATACGTGTGGTGTGTCAGATACCATTTTGCCATCTGCTCCTCTATGGACATATGGACAGCGTATTTTTATAATATGAACAAGAAAACGATAATATATGCTATGAAATGGATGAGAACAGATATTTGTTATGAACGGTAGGACTGTTTCATATAAAAGATCATTAGATACTAAAATTAACGAACTCAAATTTCGTATAAATCGAGAAATTAGTATACTACTTATTTGGCTAGACTGCTTAAGCGTGATACAAAAGAGTGTGCGAGTTTATAACCGAATGTGTTCTAAATTTCAAAATATAAGTAATACTATTGGTGTAAGAATTACATTGTGATTGCGCGACGCGGACACCTTATCGTTCTTTTACGTAACATTTCTAGTGTGAACACGTGCATTTGTCGGAATGACCCAGTTTAATATCCAAAATATTTCACAGGGAACATTTCCGGAAATAAAAGGGATTTGAGCGCCAGTTTTATAGGATTACGCCCGGTTCCAGTAGTCCTTGCGTCAGACAGTGTAACGTACTTTCTCATTGTAGTTTTAAGAATATATTTTGTTTTAAGGCTCGTTGCTGATCACTGTCAGTTCAATAAAGCAAACATATTTTTCGAATTGAGAATTTTTTATCAATTAATCGAGAATATTTATTTGCGCTACATATATATGTCTCTCCGCTCTGGTAAAACTTGCGGGAAAATTTAATGAAAAAATACTTCGCTCTATTAATAAATTTTATTAGCATATTGATTGATTTAACATATGTAATTATACCATTAGTGTATGTTAAATTGCAATAATAATAATAATATTAACACTAAAATATTTTTTAATCAATTTTAAGTAATGGAAACTACATATCTCTAGCTATCTTTTACAAATTTAATTCAGCAACTAGTCTGTATCTCGGGAGTCATAATTATTACACGAGTTTTCGCTGGACGCCCCCGGGATTAACTCCAAGATTGTGCTCGGGTAAGCGATATATACCGGGATATTTATGGTTGACTTGATTTTTTATGGCTATAGGAAGCGGTTAAAGTATAAAAATTGTATAGTTCTTGATTCTTGCAAAGTATTTTAACGTTTTTTACTTGATATGATACGTTAAGAGATTTATAGATCTTCGAATTTTATATAGGTAAGTATTTTATTTATAGAAAATGAGAATTAAATACGGATATCATCTTCACTATTACTCATTATTTAAGTTAAAATAATTTTTGAATGCAGTTTATTATATTCAATTAAATTGTAGCTCAAGCGACTATTTATGTATGCAATAAAGAGTTTTATTATTTACTAGCGGCCTGCTCGCGGCTTTGCCCGGTTGAATTACATGATTATTCATTTAAGAAATATATATATTACAAACAGCCTTAATTATTAATTAATTGATTTGGATAAGTACTCACGATATTCTTTGTAAAATAACTTATATTAGCTCCTGTATAGTTTTTAAATTGGTAACATATATTATTAGTTAAATATATAATTGGTATACAGAATATACATAGAAAGCACGTTTTTAGGCATTTTTATATAATCTATAAAATAATCAACATTTTCGGTCAAGTTCAAGTCGTACTCATGCCCCGAGAGTTTCGTACCAGTTTCATGAATATATACACCAAAAGCACCAAAAGAATTACTAATTAAGTTGTCATTTTGTATTAAATTAAGTACAGATTAAAATTTGTTCCTAATGGTTTTTTTCTATGACACAAATACAATAAGTATTCAATTTTTGAAAAATAATTTTGGAATTTTCCTTTATACGTGCCGTAAATTTTAACTTCTTAACAAATTTCGTAATTGTATATCAACGGGAATTATCCTATAGTTATGATAGAAAATGCGACAAAAAACGAAGCATAAACTCTCATATTTCATCGTCATTTGATTGCGATGATTTAGAAGATAGATTTTCGTGCTCTAAGGGAATATAGACGTGAACATTGAGATATCTAACCTTTAACCGATCTTGTACAAAATAGTCTTGACAGACGGACAGACGGACAAACAACAAAGTTATTTTATAAGAATTTTGAGGTATGTACCCTAAAATACCCTTGGCACATACATACATGCAACATACAGATGCAATAGTGCAATGTCGGTACGTGTCGCTTGTAAGTTATGAAATAATACTGCGGGATATTTTTATAAACAGTGTCAGAGCATTTTTTCTTGAGACACAATTTTTTAGAGGTTGCTACCAAATGTGATTTTTTCTTTCGTTCGTTTCTTAAAAAATATTAATAACATAAACGAACGAACGGACTGAAGAACCTATTCAAAATATTTCTTTGAATATTAAGTCATTCTTTATCACTGTGTTAAATAATTAAGAATTAAGCTAGACTGTTACGAAGGTAGTCTTCACCAACAATTCAATTTAATTTACTTTGTAGTTAGTACTATGAACAATTGTACTTTAAAAATACGTAAATTTATCAACAGTTAAATAAAAAAGACGTTTCCAAAGTCATTGTTTTGCCCAGAATCTTGCCAGCGCGATTCAGAAAACGACGTTTTATGCACAGCGCCATCTATTGGACTTACAATTGAACTGTTACCATTCGAACATTGTTAGAAAAATACTACTATGTTTATGTTAAATTTACTATATGATGATACTGTAAAGTTTATTCTTTACTTTAAACATTTATTTGACAGCCTCGTTCTCGCATTCAACGGTGGCTTTCTACTCATATAATTCTAGAATATTTTATTATTGAATCTGTTCTTCACCACACAAAATAATATATCTAAATTAATTTATCTTGCTTACTAAGAGCAAAAATATGTTCCATATTTTTGACTCTTAGCAGGATCGGAACCCATAAACACAACAGTTATTTAGATACTATTCTATTTATATACACTAATTTTATGCTTTATACGTCAATTTAAATCTATCTTTAACATTGCCAACTAGATAGCTGTGTAAGCATTCCTAGACTCTTGAGCGTTGTATGCGACTGAATAATGATTCTACCTTATTGTTGTAGCTTCAGGTTAAGTAGAGGTTAAGATCATTTTATGGAAGTAAAGTACATTAAATATTTGAAAATAATACCAAGTCTGTAGTACTCTTACTTAAAACATAGAGGATTTAAGTAGTTTCTTACTTAAATCCTATATGTTGTATTTGAAGGGTAGCGGTAAATGTATATAAACTTCACCTTGTGTAATGTGGACGCACCTACATTACATTATATGGATAGAATATGTTTATATATAAATCTGAAAGGATATTCAAAATAGCTATAAAAAATTTCAATTAGTACTATACTAAACCCTACGTTTAGATAACGTCAATTAGTTAATTAGAAGCTTCACTCAATGAACCTAATAAATCAATTTAACTTAATGACTGTCAGCCAAGCGAAAATCTAATGCTATTATATAGGATGCTCATACAAAACAATTTATTAAATAGCACGAAGCGCTCGAGGCTGATTATGGGTATTCCAAAACTAAGGTATTAAGAGATATGTATACGGGATTCATTCCTCTAATGTTAGTCTCTCGGTAAATGGACGGTCAGCCCGGTCTTTGAGTTGACAGCTTAATGGATGAAGAACAACGCCTCGCGTTGAATCAGTTAATTGAATTACGTATTTCTTGTATAGATGAGATTTGTAAAGATTGTGTGATTTTTTTTTAAATAACAAAAACATAATTTATACTACTACCCTAATTATGTCATAAAATATATTCATATCACGACAATAACAAAATGCTTAAGCCGCATAAGTGTATCATACATCGATTCGACATTGGATTATGGCGAATTTGGATTACAGCGCAGGTTTGAACGCTTGCGGTTGGTACACAGCTTGTGCCGTGTGATCCCGGCCTAGAATAGAATCATCCTGTTACTGGTGGTGTCGTAACAGGCGACTAAAGTACGTCTGGTACAGTCACGTTGCCAGCAATGGCAATACCCATGGGCAGACTCGAGCGGATCATGACCATCCCCGGTATTTAAAACCGGCGTCAAGTAGTGGCTTTATGCCACTGCGTTTCGCATCAGGTAATGCCGGGCTCCGGCGCCCAACCCACTTTAAAGGCCGGCAACGCACCTGTAGCTCCTCTGGTGTTGCACGGGGTCGTGGGCGGCGGTAATCACTTACCATCAGGTGACATTGGAAATATAAAAAAAAATGGAAATCAAACTTAACAATGACAATACTTCATAAGCGTGTCTATGACACGACGCGCGACGGATAAAAATACTTAGTCTCAGATAAAAATATTAAGCTGCAATGTGTACATAGTAACTAAAATGTATTTTAACATGGCCAACATATATAGTAGGCACCACGACTTGATTAGATGTAATTATTTAGTTGTGTACTGAACTTGCAAGAACGTCTTAAATCTGTTAATCTTAAAATATACATTATTAACTCTGGGCCCTTCTCGTCATCACGTAACGAGCCGCAGGAGGTACTCTAGGTACTAGGTATGGAGGAGGCAGAATTATCGTCGTCTCAGAAATAATTCTTATTAATGTCAGTTTCCCCTTCATTTAAATATTAATAACAAATGAAATTCAATAGTATGTGATTTTATGAATAGCTAGACATCGGCTATGATTAATATAGGAAATTATATTTATTTCTTATATTAATCATAGTCGAACGAATGAGTGATGAAAGAATGGCAAAAAAGATTTATGATGGAAAAGTGAGCGGTAAGAGAGGTAGGGGAAGACCTCGGTTGACCTTCGAAAACACAGTATCAAGATACTGAAGGAAGGTCACGTAAAAAGCATGAGGACCCCCCGAAGGGCATGTATGAAGAGGTTGATGACCGTGGACGAGGCGAAAGAGGTATGTAGAGACCGTAGCGTTTGGCGCTCCGTTCGCGTGAAGCTAAGTAAGTAAATAAGTAAGTATATTTATTTGAAGACTATCAAATAAATAAAACATATTTATATGCATGTACATGCCAATATTTTTGTTAATATTTGACTATTCTATTCGAAATATAACAGAGTTAAATATTTGTTAATTATTTAACATTAAACTATCAACCGTATTAAACGTTAGATATCGTAGAAATTGACATTCCAAACCATTTATTATATTGGTTGTTAATGTATTTACGATAATATGTATGCTTGATTATATTGCGAACAAAGAGTTACCAAAAGATTACAAGATTTTTAGAACATCTTCATTTTGTCACTCTACACAATAAATTTCTATTAAAATTATCATCGTCGCTTTAAAACTATATCCAATTAAATAAGTCCATAACTACTCTTTTAATGGTATAGAATGTCAGGCTTGATATATATTTATTTACAGCTCATGCTCCATGTCATGAATAGTATAATTCTGACCAAAATTGAGTTGAGATTCGGACATGAAAATTATATTTGATATTCATAGGTTAGTGTCATTCGCAAATAACCTCAGGATAATAGAGCCTCATGTCCCAATCCTTTACTTGAGTTAGCACGTAAAATACATCTTTCCTGTGAATCTGACGTCCTTTGCCTCATTTGTAAGGGAATGTTATTCATGCACCTATTGTATTGTTTACCACTGAATTGATATATTTCCAATAAGTATCCATTGTTCGATTCACATTATATTGTGAACATTTTCATACTGAATATAACTTATGACGATATTCCCTTTTGTTCTTGATATATATTTTATTGGTTTCCTAAACCTTCTATGTATTTGAATATTCAAGTTTGTTTTATTTAAGATAAAGCTTAGATTTAATAAAGGTGAATTTTCACCAAGTGGAAAACATGAACTGGAGAAAGGAGAGGCATATTACTTGATTTTTTTTTGGATTTACTGTACAAAAAGTGTATATTGGCACATTTTCTGTATTTATCTTTGTCTATATTTTTTTGGTGCGTAGAATATACGCAAAAAAAACTTAATATTCTAGACATTAGACATTAGGTCCTTTTTACATACACTTTGGTCTGCCTGAATTTTGAGATAAGATGATGAGTGGCAGAACCCTACGCTGCGGTTTTTACTAGTAAAGGATAAATTAAAAAAAAAAATTAAATTAGCTTCACGCTGTATCCCGCACACAGCAGGATAAATGAAAATAATTTAAATTTAATTATTTCTCCGAATGACTTAGTTGTATAGTAAATTATGTATTACATATCTACATAATATCTCCTATTGTGATTTCCATTTTGCTCTATTATAAAGGAGTAAGCTGAAAGCTGTAATTAAAACAGCTGGATTTCAGGTTAGCCTTATGCTTTTAAAATAACATTTTTACTTGGATTTTTTAAGTCCTGCTTACGGTTAGTTCTCTTAACTGACAGATGCTAGTTCTCTGATAGCATCTGGTTTGACGTTTTCCGTTCCAATTTCGTGATAGACTCCTAAAAAATATGGATTTTTTGTTGTTGCAAAATATTTTTTCTTTAAATGTTTTAATAAGATGCATTTCATTTAGGTATACATTTAACAGGTTATTGGGTAAACGACGCCATTTTTGGATATTTATCCAAATATTATCTCTGTAATAAGTAAAAAAAGATTACCGGAAAGAAATAAAACAACATTCTATACCTAGCTTTAACGCTTAACGCAGATATTACAAAATCAAAGATAAAAGAAAAAAACACTGATAAAAGATAGTGTCCCTTTAATTTTCTTAATTTCATCATCATTTGTACATCATATCTCTTCATGATACAATTCTGTAAATTTAAATAAATATTGCTATAATATCAGCTAAACAAAACACTTACTTATGAACACATCAATCACTCTGTGTCTACTCAATTAACTTGAGTCGCGTAACACGTTCTCAGTATATTATATAGATAGCTATGTACGTCGGGACGTAACATGTGGATTGTTATGAAAGCACTTCAACTCCTTTGGTATTGAAACTCCCAACAGGCGTTGTAGACAGTGGTATTGTTTTTGAGTCAAAAATGTTCAGCTTAGATGTCGCCGTCGCCGTAAATGTGCACGAAACACGTGTTCAATAAAATATTTTTAACAGTCGGAATTAAAATTTTTATAAAAAATGGTGGCAATTTAAAGATTTTTCCATATAAACTTTCAACCCTTTATTTGAATCCTTAGGGGGTGAATTCTTAAAAACCAGGAAACACGTGTTCAATGAAATATTTTTAAGAGTCTGCTTTTCAAATTTTATAAAAATCGGTTCAGATTATTTTTTTTTTCCATACAAACTTTCAACCCCTATTTCATCCCTTTAGGGTTAAAATTGTTCAAATTCCCTTCTTAGTGGATGTCCAGAATATGAAAATAAACATCTGCCCAAATTGCACGTTTCTACCATCAGCCGTTACGGCTCTGCGTGCGTCTTACCTTAGTCAGTCAGCACAAGTCCTTTTATATATATAGATAATAGTACCTACTATACGTATGAAAATAAAAATGTATTTAAATTTGTTCTCTGTTTGTGAAAGTTATTACCTGCACAGTAGATTATGTAATCAAATTATAAATTTAAGGAAAGAAAATTCTGATGATTTCGTTACATTTTTCTAACTTAAGGTCTTGGTTTTACTATAGTGATTCTATACTCCTACTATAGTATAGCCATTTTCGGTTCATCTTTATACTTTAAAGCCGGTGTCACGACTAAACAATATAATATATTGTGCGATATTTTTTTACCTTTATATTTAGGCAAGACTTAACGCTCATGTTCATGCAAACGCACGTGAGCTTCAAGATCTTTTTTTTTTCAGCTTCACGCTGTATCCCGCATTTAGTAAGGTCGGCAGAGGGAGCGTAGTGTTAGAAGACTCCGACTTGCTTATTTACTTCCCACTTTCGACCAAATCCTAGAGACATTATATTTTTAATGGCAGTGCGAAGAACTTAAAATATTAAATATTTCGTTCCCGCTAGTGGCCCCACAACGGAACGCATATTAAGTACGTTTACTATTTTCGATATATAATATTAATTAATAGTAAATGTTTTAGGAAATAGTCAAAATAAATGTACCACAAGCGGGGATCGAACCCACAACTATCGCGCTTACAGTCAGACGCTATATCACCGCGAATCAGCGGTCAGACGAGCAATTATGTTACAAAATTATCAACTTTATTTGATAAAATAAATTTTGGTGTATTATATAATACATGAAGTAAAGCAATATTTACATAAACCTGTATATGCTTATATTCCCATATCATCAATTCCCATGCATAACGTATGTTAATGTGCTCAGGAGATTACAACACTGAATTGAAATGTGTAATATATTTAGATGGTTGAAGCAGTTTCTTATTTCTTGTGTTTAAATATTAGAGAAATTCTATTTTGACCTCGCTGTATCTGATACTAAGTAGCTTGTCTGTATACTAAAATTGCTTAGAAAAGCTATGATAATCAGAACAAATGAAAAGGACCAATGTTAAAGTCCCGATTTGGTTTCTTCTGCGATGTAATAAGTTAACTCAGTTCTCGCCGCAGCGATCAATTTGCTACGGACTTTATAAGAATGTCCCTCTTTCATTTCGGTTGATTACAATTGTCTCGCTGTCTATCAATCTTATTTGCCGAATGTAGCTCCTTTCTGCCAATTCAATCAATCGATTAATCTATTTTATGTTAAATTTACTATCCTAAAATTTTCAAAACAATTTCTTTTAAAATCCCCCTAGTTCAAACGAAATATCTATTGACATGACGACATAGGGTTCCGACTCTTATGTCTATGTTTTCGATTGTTATATGCATATGTATATTGTATATATTACTAGCGCCCTCGAATCCATTCATCTGGAATAAGATGTCTAGTTTACTTTCGCTTTAAAACATCCACATTTTACAACTCACTAATAACAGACTGTCAGTAAAAGTGCAATGGACACCAGTGAATCAAAGCGAGCGAAGTAAAAGTTTACAAATCGATTGCAGAGTTTTTTATTAAAAGAACATCCTCGTATACGAGTACACGGTGTACTGACCGAATTTTAATATTATTATGTGGATTGATCTCAATGGCTCCACACTCTTATCAGAATTCCTATTGGATCGTGAATACAAGCGAAATTTAGATAATATCAGCCTGCTTCATTCCTGTAGACGGATATTAATTTGTATGGACGTAGCCAAGATTGGGTTCATTCAGGTAATTATCTATCTTAACCCGACTATATTGCAATAGAAGCGTCTTAACTAGAGATAGCGATTACATATAAGCTCTGCTAAGTACCTATTCCATACAAGTATTATAATGGATAAATGTTTTATTATAAAAGTTATACGCTTTTCTACACAACATATGACAAGTAAAATAATATTTTATTGTTTTATACTTTTATTTTACCAAAAAAAAAAATACAAAACTGTATTTTAAAAATTTGCAATATAATTTCACTTAAGCTTTAAGCACAAGGTATATTGTGATGAATGAATAAGTATAAAGTTGCACAAAACATAAGACTCGTGAAGGTTTTCTTGTAAGTAGCGTAAGTAAGTACCTCTAATAATGTAATAACATTCTTACAGTGTTATTAATAAATTATCCTGATTAGATAATTCGCAAGTATTATCTTTAAACAAATGCCAAAAATGTCGTTTTCAGTTTTGGAAACAATTTTCACCAAGATCCTACTCATCTTTCTCATTATAAAATTATATTAATCCACGAAATAACTCTTATATTTCGTGGATAAATATAATTTTATAGGCAGGCATTTTCTACGAACAAAATGTTTACTGTCACATTTTCCATTTTTCAAGGTGCCTCGTTTAATTTAATTTTTTTACTTAAAAACCAATGCCACCGTATAATATGCATGTAATTAAATCAAAGTCAAGCTTACCAACCATTTTCAGCTTTAAAGGTACTTCATCCATCAAAAACACATTGCTTCACAAACGTCATGATAATTATATTTAATATTTTAAAAGAGCACTTTATATTTTACTGTCATATAATGCGTAATTTCGAATGTAGGTCAAATAGGAGTGTCTGCGCGCCATTTTTGCAATTTACTTTTTAACGAGTCGAATGTGTGTTCGAAGAGCAAAAGATGTAC
The DNA here is from genome assembly GCA_021202915.1 of Heliconius himera. NCBI lineage: Eukaryota > Metazoa > Arthropoda > Insecta > Lepidoptera > Nymphalidae > Heliconius > Heliconius himera. The sequence continues at coordinate 126,911 of JAJHJA010000317.1, forward strand.
CTAGTTCTTTCAGATCAAGTTTCCTTCTCTTTGTTCTCCATTACTTATATTGGGTATAAGCGATTTACTTGGAAACTATGTTCACGTATGTTTTCGTTAAATGCCTTATAATGATTACGCAGACGAGACGCCGCGCGCCGTACTGATATGGTATGGCTATATTTTTTTATACATATATTTTTCTTATATATCCAAGATTTAATATAATATCTATAATTTTAAACATAATTTCAAATGTAAATCGCTATTTTGAACTGAAAGTAGAATTACGTAGGAGCAAAAGATTATAAAGGATATTTCCGACCGGATTCACAGACCCCACATATAAACATGTTAATCTCGAGAAAGCATGGAACAACTTACGAACATTTGTAAACAAGTCTATTATCTTTATTTTCAGCCATCGGTTTATGTGGTATATATTACATACATAAATACTTTTTGTTATGTACATTCAAAATAGTCCAACTTATTGTATTGATAGATGTGTAATTTGTATGCTTTAAGTAAAAGGAAGTGATCAGTGATATATGTCTCATTTACTCTTTGTTCTCCACTTTCCGCTGAATTTTCGAGACATGACATCCATCACGTTTACAGTCAGACGCTCGTACACTACGTCACGACGGCCTCTACATACTAGTACATAGCGTGTCATAACCAGGAAGTATGAAACAGACTCGTAGCTAAAACATAATAACATTTTAAAAAATTATAGAAACCATGGTAATGATAGCACATGTCCCATTGTCGACCTAACACAATAATAACTTATTGTTTATCTTTGGTAATTAAACATTATTGTATGACTTACTCCACCAATAGGCATCTGTTACAGCGTACCTAATAGTCTAACATTTTATAATAAGACTTTTATAATGAATAATAATTTTGTATTGTTCATTATAAAACCTTTGTTATAAATATCCTTCAAGTAAAACAAACCATCAATCTTCGTTATCTTATTTTATTCATCCTCGGACACATCTGGGACTGCCTTGTGGGACGTTTCAGAGCTTTTATCAAAGTGTTCATACTTTATTGAATGTGTAAATAGAATTAATACCTGTTATTATAAAAGAAACCCTCGTAGCTTTATGAGTAGTAATGGTCATGGGTTCTATTCTCACTCGAGACATATTTTTATTAAAATTATTTTACTGCATGTTTCATCCATAACTTATTGTTCTTAAAAAGTTCTTAAAAATGCTCTTCGATACAAAGAAAAATCACGTTTAAATAAATTATTTTGCTGAAGTGGTGAACAGAGGGAAATAACAAAATTAAATCTAGTCATTGACTTAACTTTTAACTTCGCTAGCTTTGCTTTCGTGGAGAAAGCGCTGATACGGAATTGGCTTGTGGCTAACTTTAAATTGACGGGAAAAGAAAAATAATAGTTTGCATTTACGTTACTAAGTGAACTTAAGAGTATACGATTTAAAAAAATTTTAAATTAAATTAAATTAAATTAGCTTCACGATGTATCCCGCACACAGCAGGGTAGGCAGAGGGAACCTAGTGTTAAGACACTCCGTTACCCACCTTCTGCCGAATTCTGGAGGCATTGCGTGTTGAGTGGCAGAACTCAACGCCGCGCTTAACCTCGACACCAGAGCGAAGAAATGGAAATATAAATTTAAGCAAATATTTAATCTCCTCGAGTGGGGATCGAACCCACAACCGGTCGGTTTTGCAGTCACACCTCGTGCCGCTGCGCCACGACCGGCCTCAAAAAGGCTTTAAAAGTTTTGATTTTCTAAATCTAATAATATTTACTTTGCACACATATTACAATACATAACATGTAGATAGAAAAAATCCACTCAAATTCTTGCCTGTCTTAGAAATACAATATAAAACACAAAACATATTAAATTAAATATAAAGCGTACTAAGGCGGTTTTATTGTTACTACCAAAGGAATTTAATCTCAGTAAAATACTGGTTAGTGGAAAATAAAAACATACAAAGGATATAATAACAACCAAAATAACTTTTAAAGGAATTAATTAAATTGTTTCACAAAAAATCTATCAAATCAACTATGATCTGTAAGACGCTGTGAATAAAGACCTAACAACTCTTTATATATTAATAAAGATATTAGTATTTTACAATATTTTTTTAATAATTCAAACAATAGACTTAGAACATTATAAGTTGTACCGTGTTCTTAAATCGCTATGAGGCCAGTGCTATGACGTCACTTGAGTAATCACCGACGACGCCCCCTCTGATTGATCACATTGTAATCTTGTTTGTGACTTGACCGATGTTCAGTTATTGTTTCATTGATGCGATTTTCAATTTATTTTTACATTTTTATTCCTTACAGGCAGTGAGAAGTTAAATTAAAAATATTTGTGTAAAAAAATACAATTATATTATTAATTATATTAATATTTATGTAAAAAAATATAATTATAAAATATTTTTAATAATTTCTCAAATTATGTTTGACAAATTATTAAAAATATGTTGTTCTTTTTATATTTCAATATACATTTATCGATTGTCTCGAGCGACATGGTATTGTAAGCCATAAAAATTTTAAATTGCAGTTAAGATAAATATGATGATGGCTGATGTTTATATGATGGATGATATTGATGGTTTATATGAACGTGACCAACTGTATTGCAGTACCTATGTGGTCGTATAGCTCAAATGGCTAGATACTTGGCTAATATTCTAGAAACACTGTTCCAAATACTGTTAAGTTAACTGTACATAAAGCAAAATAGGAATTATCTAATATTAACCAAATCACTTTTAAAACCACAATCCAAACCACAATTTTCCCACACTACTTAAAACTTAATTAATATAAGCAACATAACAAGATCTTGTGTAAATTATTTTTTTTGTAAATGTTAAAACTGATTCGAGGTAATGATAAGAGATATAAATATTGCCTACACCCGCGTCTACAACCGCGCGTAGACGTAGGCCTACGTCATTGCTACGATCCTTACTATTACACTTTGTCGTAGCGTTGAGTTTTCACTCTATGTATTGTTTCTGTATCGAAACTTACTTTTAAAGGCAAAGTTACATGAGGGACTTGAGTTTGTTACTTTTATTCGATTATTAAAACTTGCTATTGTGACATTATATAGAACATTTATTTTGACTTTTATTATTATTTTTGATACATAAATAATGTAATTAATGTACATGAATCAAAAATTTTAAATATTTAAGGTAAATTAAAAATAAATAAAGTAATATGATCGTTATTTTTATTTTATTAGACGAAGGAAATTTATGAAAGAAAATGTAAATATAAATTAACATTCAAGTACAAAGAATATTTTTCTTTGCAATTGAATTCATAGCATGTAGCTTTTGCAAAGTAACTAACTCTGAGATCAATAAGCCAGAACTTGTTCGTAAAATATACCTATATCGTTTTCAAGCAGAGCTTACTCGAACGTGCGGTACGGTTAGGGTAAGATTCGTTCGAAGATAAACATATTTATGCTGGTTTGTACTCAGTTCGATGTTCTTACTAATACTATATTTGGTTGCAATACGCGTGCTCTCTTGCAAATGTAATATTAACTTTTTCTTTACATAACGTTAGTTTGTTCCAATCGAGATACTGAATATATATTATGAAAGAACTGATACTAACTTAGCTTTTAAATTGTAGTAATTATGTTAAAATGTTCGTTAAAAATTATATTATATCGTCAAGTATTTTTTTAAAACGGTGAACTGTTAAACAGTTCATATTCATTCACATCCATCAATCAATATAACTAATATAATATTTTCTAGCTTCACTGTTTTCTATTAAACAAATAAAGAAAGCGAACACATTTTATATCAATGACTGCGTTCAGCTCCGACCAAGTTTAAGTAAGTTCGTAGTTAATTTCACAGCGTTGTAGAGTCGTGTTTGAGAAACATTACCACGATAAATTTTAGCTAAGTGAAAAGAAAAAAATATATATATTATTTAAATATATAATTATTGCAATCAAATCCAATATATTCCATGTTTTGATAAGAAAATTATTTACGCCCTCCAAATAAAACGTAGATTCGTTAAACATTAATGAAGTATTTAAAAAAACAAAAACATTTGTTTAGTAAAAAAAACAAATGAAATTGAGGCCAGTTGTGGCGCAGCGGCACGAAGTGTGACTGTAAAACTGACTGGTTGTGGGTTCGATCCCCACTCGAGGAGATGAAATATTTACATAAATTTATATTTCCATTTCTTCGCTGTGGTGTCGAGGTTAAGCGCGGCGTTGAGCTCTGCCACTCAACACGCAATGCTTCCAGAATTCGGCAGAAAGTGGGGAACGGAGTGTTTTGTGCGGGATACAGCGTGAAACTGATTTGTTTAGTGATAGCAATTAATATAAACGGCAAGTCTATGTAAGTAACAATTATACATATAATATTATTAACATTTTTAAAGTATTATTTCACACTTAGGAAAGACATTATACATATAATATTCAATTCACAAAATTTATGAACACAAAATATTCATACAATATTATTATTTCAAGAAAGAGCCCCAACCCTATTACAGACCGAGATGCGCAAAACAATGCACACTCGCTCGTTAATTAGCAAGGAAATGAGACTGGAGCCAAATTTCTCCTTCAAAGTGGAAACTTTAGTTCTAAGTCTGCGGAAAGTGATAGACCGAAAGAGGTACGCGCATTGTTGTTTGTGAGGAATGAACGTGGAAGTAGATCGCGACGTTATTAAATGTTTCGTAAGTTTAGTTTTTGAACTATTTTAATTCAGTGGTGTTATAATGTAAAATTTTAAGATCGGAGATAACGGATATATTTCCTATATTGATTTATTTTTAAATAACTAAACAAATGTCGCGTTAGCTTGTGCCTGCAAAAATAAAAAAAAATGTGTTTTTCTTAAGGAGATAATGAGAGAACCTAGTATTAAGACACTCCGTTCTCCGCCTTCTGCTTAAATCTCCAACAGTGTAGGAGCGGAACACAACGCTTCGCTTTGTCTACCAGAGCTGGCAACTACAAATAATTAAATATCATCATTCTCCGAATGGACATCGAACCCACAAAAATCACCTTTACGATTAGACGCTGTCTCATTGCACCAGGTTGGCCTCTACTTTAACACTAAATATGCGAAAAGTAATATATCAAAGAGGAACATTATAATCAATTAGTAACGGATCCCTACAATTACATTTTGAAAATACTGAAAAAAATCACTATGGCAGAGTCAAGTATTAGAATTAATTTGAAGTTTATAACTTTATTTTGCATTTACAATGCGATACACTATTTTTGAAGTTCTTAAATATTTAATACTATCATTATGTGATCTAACAATGTTTGCGTTTAATACATGACATTTATATGTATATATTATGCATGATACTTCACTCAATTTATACATGATATTTCACTCTATGTTACATTATAATATTAAAACTTTCAATGTCAATGGAATTAATTGTTCAAGAATTAAAAACAGTATTTCATTTGAATTTACTTAAATATCTACATGTAAAAGTTAAAAAAATATATGATAACATATAAATAATGAAGCCGTTTCTATTCAAAGTGAAATAACCGTAAAAGTAACCACAGTAATATATACTTTCATTGCGTAGCTAGCTTTGACACGTGCCGTTGAATTCTGTCTGATATAAATTTTCTTTAATGTCAATACGAGGTAAGAATGTATTCACAAGTGTCATATTTTATCGGCAAATATATAATTTTTCCAACATCGTATTTGATTTATAAATATTCTGATTGCCAATTCAATTCAATGCAGGTTTATTTATATAGGAAAAGGTTTATCGAAGTTCGGTTTCCCAATCAAGCAGATAAAATTTTTAATTTGTTCATTTTTTCCCTCTGGAACAAGGCAACGCCTCCAGAATTTGGCAGTAAATGGAAAGAGGAGTGATGGACACTAGATTTCCAGATCCCCTTTGCTTACCCTGCTATGCGCCAAATAAATGGTTTATATTCTTGTAAAGACCACCCACTCAGCCAGCTATAAGCTATGCTGTCATCACTTAAACCAAGTAATTCAAGTTTACTTATAAAGATAAATATTTCACGGCTTAAAACACATTAAGGTCTTTATCTTCAGTGTATTTCACACTACTACCTAAGCCCCTAGAAAGAATAATGTAATTAATGTGTGATATTAAATTGTTCAATTTAATATCAAACAAATCCCGTAGTACTTAACGTAAACTAACAAACAGAATATTAAACCTCAACTAATTTACATGAAGCTGTTGATCGTTTTGCATTCCGACAACGCGCTTACCGAGCATTTAAACAGGAATAAACTTCATTCTAATTAATTTATCATGGTAAGAAGTTTATTTATTTCTACAGTACATACATATATTATTCATATAATTGTAAGGACTACAGCAGACAAAGGAGAGCTCAGCAGAGACAATCTATTACTGAGCGTCACCGAAGGCGACAAATCGGATATGTATAGATGATCAAGGAAAAGTCATTTTCATCAACAGGCAAAGGACAATTTAAGATTTCGCTGTAATTTGGAGATACTTGTAATATACTTGGTCATCGTGGAATAGTTGTACATCGAATAAACGAGGTGATCGTAGGTTTGGTCACCACTCTAGAATCTGAAGAATTATTATAATGTTTACATTCAGCACACATTGGTTATAATTCAAGGTAATTAGTGATTTACTGTCAAAGTCATTAAATGGATATTTTTTCGATATGTTAGACAATGAAAATATCTAATTTCTAGAGTTTTTTATAGCAAAGAACTAAGCGATGGAGATCGAGGATTTTTTTTTTATTATTTAGATCTCAAAATTCTTCTATCAAGCTGAAACTGGAATTTAAATAACTGCAGTGGTTAAAGTTGCTGCAGTTTAAATTTTAATATTTTTTTGCGATTTTTAAATATTTCGCTGCTACTGTGGATATGTAACCTGAAAAATATATTTTTTTAAATATAATTTACGTTCGATAACGACATTAATGACATGATGTCTCCAGAATTGAGCAGAAAGTAGAGGACTAAAGTATTGTAGTGGGAAAGAAGTGTCTTAATACTAGATTGCCAGGTTCCCTCTACCTATCCTGCTATGTGCGGGAAACAGCGTGATGATGTATAGAATATCTTAAGTAATAATTAAAATAACCTATGACATTTATGTACATATATGTAATATTATTAGGGTAACCATTGATTCTTTAATAACATAATTTTGTCATATTTATTTTTATTCTTCAATGTATATTTTAAAAGAATATTCTTGACGTATATAATTTTATTTGATGTTTTTAACATCTTTATATTATTATATAGAGTTGATATTCTTATAAGAGTTGTAAAAGTTGCCTGAATATTATATTTTAAAATCACCTTTACGTTACGATCCCTACATACCTCTTTCACCTCGTTCACTGTCACATTGAATAAATTTGTAATTTTCATTTGTGGCTGAAATATATTGGATCAATAAAGATTATATTGTATTTTTTTTAAGAATAAAGACATAAATATTTAATTACAACAAAAGCTAGACAAAGCGCGAGGCTAAGTTTCGTCAATCAATACGCAATGCCTTCAGAATTCGAAGAAAAGTGAGGAACGGAGTGTCTTAACACTAGGTTTCCTCTGCTTACTGCCGTGTGCGGGATACAGCTTTAACTTCACAAAAAAAAATATCCTTTCTTGTCATGCAGTAAATGACACACTCATGTCATTCATTTATTTAAATAAAATTCATCTAAAATAAATTTTCAAAAGCATTAAAATGTCCTTAAATAAAAATGAAGTCTAGTGCTCTTTTAAGCAAAATTGAAACCTTCTGAATGCTAACTTGTAACCTCTCGTGATTTTTATTTTCCATTTATGAATAAAAAGGCAATTATGGATGATTCTCAGTTTTGTCCATGTTCATTTTTAAATAAAATAAACGTAATAAAAATATGAAAAACATTATGAAAGCAAATTACGGAAAGACAAATAAATATGTGATGAGTAAAAGCTCGAATAACATACATACGAAAAACATAACATATAATTAATAAATTTTGAAAATTTATATTATAATTATTTAGTATTTGGAAAGTACTTAGTCTTAACTAAATTTCTGCTTTTGTAACCATTCTAATTTATATTATTATTCTATAATAGTAAACTTATGCCTTTACCATATTAAGAACAGTTTAACATATACCCACTCATGATAAAGTAGATAGAAGTATTTTCTTGTTCTAATTTCGTTGGCTGTATTTAAAAATGTATAAAGTCAACTTGTTTACATCACATCACAGTGACAGCCCTGCGCCCGCTCTTGAACTCTTAATCAGCTTTACATAATAAATGTTGGGAATTAGCTGTTGTCATTTCAACTGTGGCGTAAATTCGCGCTGTAGATGATGTTGAGTAACAATAAGAAGTTTTATTGTCTTAGCAAAGAGTGTGTTGCCTCAGTTTTCACATTTTTTCCACTTGAATGGGAAAAGATAGCTGTATTGTTTTTAAAATATTTGCATTTGCTAAGCAGATGCTTAGCTGATGCTGAATCCCGCATGTAGCAGGGCACGTAGAGGAAGCCTAGCAAGCTGTAAATATATTCTAGTTCTAGGTAATAGCTACAGAAAAAAGTATTAAAAGAAATGTAAAAGTAATAAAAGGTACGGACTTTAAGTCTGTAGTGTAAGAATTAAAATTAAAAAAAAAGCTGTAAATATTAAATATTTTATTTCCTTGAGCTGGAATCGAACCCACAACTGCGCCACGATACATATATTAACATACGTGCTGAATTGTTTTAATCACATACTAAATAGTAAAACACAACAGAAATCATTATTATATCTTCATCTTATATTCTATACTAACGGACGCGGCTTCGCCCACTTTAACTGAAATTATTAAATATATTTATGGAATTATTTTTAGTATTCAGTAGGATTAGTAAAAAAGTATAAGCCTAAATAATCAAAATAAGTTCAAAAAGAATAATAAGTGGATAAATATCTCAATAATTATATGGTTTACGTAAATACCCTAAAAAGTCACTCAATCCTGGAGGTCGCTAGATTTAGCTTCAAATTGTAGTAGAATAAAATAAGGTATTTTTTAATATATACTCCACATTGGAATATATAAAAAATATTTTGAAATATATGCAAATATATGTATATGCTAAATTATTAAAAGCTACTTGAATTGAATCAAACCAATAGCTCTTAAGCTAGTACTAGCACTGTAGGTACAACGTAGAACTATACCGCGATGCCGATAATTGCCGGGACCGTACTCAGTAGGGTACGATCTTTACTGAAACTAAAACTTATAATTAACTGTCACATGCAGGATCACAACAATTAGGAATATATTATGAAATATGTTTGTGTCAAAATTGCTTCGAACAACTTGCCTAACTTAGTCTCTACAAGGCGTCATTTGTTGAGTATGTTTTTTATTTTTATCTTAAAATACTAATTTTGATAAAAGTGATATTATTAGACAAGAATTTGTACCAAAATAAAATCATAGACGATACTTTTCAAATATAGTTACATTATATTATAGTTACATTAGAGTTAAAACAAAAGGAAACAGAAACTCCGATAGAGCTATTATAAACTACTTCATTTTGACATTTCTCTTTTAAATAGATTTCCTATTTATCATAAGATAATCGCTCATGTAATTTTATATCACACTTACACATTACGATCTCAATAGAATTTTAAAACCAAGTAAAATATAGCCAAATTTAATATAGAGAAGGCTCTAGGGACGGCCTACAGCCCTCTGGTGTCACATACTGATATTGTGAAACTTTCTTCCACTCAATCTTCATAAAAAAATGAGCGCAGAGTTTGTTCGCTACAAAATGGAAACCTTTTGGAGTGTTCATTTAGCATATATATCTGTATTAATAATATAACTTCAATTATTGTAGAGATAATGTCGACACTATTACAATGTTCGATACATCTGTTATGTGTTCAAATTACACTCAAGGGAATAATTATATTTATTGGTACAAAACTCACCTATTTCTGCTGATGCAACTTTTTCGGAACATTTACATTTTATATCGATTATATGTTGAAATGAAAATTTTCTACTCAAATAACGTTGTGATTTTTTTAGATTCATGCAGTATCCCTCACACAGCAGGGTAGGCAAAGGGAACCTAGTGTTAAGACACTCCGTTCTTCACTTCCGCTGAGTTCTGAAGGCATTGCGCATGGAGTGGCGGAACTCAATGCCGCGCTTTTACCTCGACACCAGAGCGAAAATGAAATGAAAATATAAATTAAAATAAATACTTCCTGGGGATCGATCACACAAAAAGTCGATTATACAGTCACACTTTGTGCCCATGCGCTACGACCGGCCTCAAGTCTTACCATTTTCCAAACAAACGGAAATGGACCTAAGGATGAAGAGGAATAAGATAAAACTTTCTAATGATCCTTAAGTGAAGTCAAGCGAAAAAAAAACTGCCAGTCTGGAAGCGCACGGTATTGCGGCTTCTTATACATGCAATAAATTCAATGTCTGAAATGTGCTCAGCTTAAATTTAGTCATCTTGGCACGTTCTGAAGGAACTGCGGATCATTTGTATCAGGTATACATATAATATGATCCAGGCAACGGCTTAATTACTTGTAATTCTATAGAGACAATAGGTGTTTATCTATTCTTGAGTTTAAAGCATCTCAGTTCTGAAATTACTAACACAAACGTAAACAACTTAATATATTTTAATTAAGAATGTAATCTAAGTTTAATATGTTATTTTACTTGCCTCGAGGGAAAATCTCGCAGCTATCTATAACCGAACGTCACCGAAGGCGACAGAGCTCGCCTGAATATGTATAGTTGACGAATGAAAAGCGATTACTACAGATTATTCAACAGGGAGACCCATTAGATTATAGCACCTATATATACATATCTATAATGTATGAATATAGCGCCTATATTAACTTTTCTCGATAAATAATTAAATCACAATTGTCCAGTGCAGTTAGATTTAGATTCCTTTGAGCAAGTAGTGTGATATAACACTAAATTAAAAACAACAATTTATATATTATATATATATATTGGGCCACAAATCTTTCAACGTTCAATTTAGGAGTATATTCTGAATCACCAGCCTCCAATACCGATATATTCAGAGTCAACCTGTCATCATCATCCTTGGTTAACCTCCTTCGTGTCTCCTTGAATACTTAATAGATAATTTTTTTATAAATTTAAATTGTAATATAAATCGTTTCAATTGATATTAAGCAAGTAATTAACTAATTATTTAATGTGAGTCTTACAGGTTTAAAATAAAATACAACATGTTCATATCATAATTTATTTACGTATCACATTTCATTTAGTGAATTAAATAAAACAAAACACCGATTTACTGGACATTAAAGATAAAAAGATAATTTTGTGCTAAGAATTGCAATTATCTTAAGTGAAACACAGCCATAGATTACCGCCTACAGTTATATACATTTAAAGTAGCCATCAGGTTATAACATTTTCAAATGAATTTTTACTTCAAATATTTTAATTGTAATACATAATCTTAAAATACTCCGTTTCCCACTTACCGCCAAGTTTTGGAGGCATTGTGTGTTGAGCGGCGGAACTCTACGCCGCGCTTTACCTCGACCACAGTGCGAAGAAATGGAAATATAAATTAAAATAAATATTTCACTTCCTCGAGTGGGGTTCGAACCCACAACCAACTTATCATAATTACGCGTTTACAGTTACAGTTTGTGCTCCTGCGCCGCGACTGACCTCAACACTAGGTTCCCTCTGTATACTCTGCTGTGTGCGGGATACAGCGTGTAGCTGATTTTTTAATACTAATATAATCTTATGCAATCTTTATAAATAGAGTCGTAGTCTCGTAGTACTTAATCGTAGTCGTATTTCTTCTTCTTCTTCTCATAGTATAATCTCTTTAATATAAATTTTCTGTGTGGATTCAAAGTAAAAAATATATTTACATTTAACTTTGCGCAATGTATAGAATCAAACTAGTTGAGGAAAATAAAATTAATTTAAATTCATAACTTAAAAGCTTAAAGTTCTTTCACTCATTCCTCCTCCATACGTCAGTACAATTTTTGAATATATTACTCAGTAAAATCTTTAGTTAAATAATATGCAGGACAAAGCTTAGAATTTGCGAGTAAAAATTTATTCGTATTATTTTAAATTATAAAATTATATAATTTATCTAATTAAATATTTTTTTATACAAATATATTTGTATATATTTTAATAAACAACTTTTTAAAATGTACAAAAAAGTATAAGTTTATATAATACTTATGATTTCTTCTTTATATCTTTTGACATTGAATTAAATTCACTTTGAAAGTTTCATAGTTTGAAAGTTTCTCTAATTGTATTTTTTACACAAACGTTTATTTATACATCAAATATGACTTAGATATGGATTATTTATATAAGTTTTAACTATATTACCTTGAGGACGTTCTTTTATCTACACTTGTTCTAATATCACTTGAAATATATTCAAACCTAGTAGTATAAGCTCACCGCCTTTGATATTTCTCTAAGAGTCCAAATCAGAACGACAATAAAGCTTTTGTTTCCAACGAATGTACCTAGAACAAAACAATAAGAAATATAAATTATTCTTCAGAGACGTCGTGGCGCAGTGGAACAGCTTCAGATTGTAAACGTGATGTTTGTGGGTTCAATATCCATTCGAGGGAATTATTTTCATTTCCTTGTCCTAGTAAGAAAACAAAGCGCGGAATTAAAGCACTCGCAAACACACAACGTCTCAGAAAGTGGACGGAGTGGGAACGACACCGATTAAATTAAAAAATATAAGAGAGAAAGTATTTTAAAATATTTTGATTCGAAATAAGGAAGCAAAATGTATAATAGTAAAGTTGAATTCATTTTAATGTATAATATAATACATATATTAAATATATTTAGAAATGTTACTATTAAACCTCTAATTTCCCCGGAGTATGAAGCGATAACCTGTGACGTTCTATTGGACAGTGTTTTGTATGTTCTAATAATGGTCGGCATTCTAAACTAAATAATTTTCTTTTTATAAACTTACAGAAAAGTCATAAACCTTAGTCCTAATATTCCAAATCTCTGTACTCTCATTGTAAAAATCTCTTAAAATATTGATATCAATCAATGTCATAGGTTCACTGTTGTCACGATACAAACGTTAGCTCTACAACAAGCTGAAGAAGGAAGAATTTTCTTTAATTTAAAATTAAAACAAATTATTATAACCAACAATACCCAAAAATCATTACATACCTCCATTAGACACATACTTCGACAACAGCGTCCGCGCGTGCACAGCGACAGTAGCGGCCGCGTCTCTCCGCACCGGCGGCTCCACAGGCAGCGTCGCCTCGCACCGCACCCGCAGCGCCCCACTCGCCGCCGCCGGTACTGCCACTCGCAACACGCGCCAGGACGCGCGCAGCCCGCCCGTGCGGGGCGCACTCAGCTCGAGACGGTGCCAGGGCTCCGTCTGTTAAGTAATATAGTATAAGTACAAAAATAAATATTACTGAAGATTATAACTATTAATAATAATACAGCTTTACTCTGTATCCTGCATGTAGCAGAGTAGGCAGAGGCAGCATAATACTCCTCTCATTATTTTTCGCTGAATTCTGGAGGCATTGCATGTTGAGTGACGAAACTAAACGCCACACTTTGCCTAGTTATCAAAGCGAGGTATTTTAAATATATAAAATATATAATTTCCTACAGTGAGTGAGAGTAACTTACTTACGAAAGCTATAAATTAAAAAGATTAAATGCAACGAACGCAACTTTTTAAATAAACACTCAACAGCCTATCTAGTATTTACGCTCAATCATGTTTCATTTTACCATTTAATGTGTTGGTTAAATTGCTTGATTACAGCGGACGAGCAAATTCACATTCATAAAGATTTTGTGCATCTAGTTCAATTTAATTCTATTCTTTATCATATATCATCATATATCATATATCAAATAGACATTAAAATATTACCGGCTCGGAAGGCAGTTCTGCTGAGAAAAACAGGCAAGAAATTCAACAGTTGCTCTTTTTATATGAGATAGTGTAGTTTGAAAGTACAGGAAAAAGTAATAACGCGGTGGTTGTGAGATCAATCTCCACTCGGTAGTGAATAAAATATTATGCATTCGGACAGAAAACGAAGGACGTCGCGTCCTGATTTTTGCCTGCTCTATTATAGGCGTGATAATACGTGACATATAGTTGCAGTTCAATGGAGTCACGTAATATATTTTATCATCAGCATTTTTCAATAAATCAAAAGTCAAGAACAGGCTGATTTTCTAATTGATTATCCTTTTAACATTTTTAAAGTGTTATTCTACGCTTAGGAAAGAAATATACTTCTATAGAAAACGCATAAAAAAATTTATACGTTTTCTAAAAAAGAAATATTGCTTTAGATTATCCTTATTAATTGAAGCAAAGTGTTGCAGGTTACGTCAAATACAGATAGAATGAATCTATTTTATATTATCTATCTATTAGATCGGGAATCGCTATTAATTATGCAGTGGAGTGAGTGGAGTTAATGTATGCAAGTCCATTAAAAACTTCATAGTACTTTTACAATGTTAATATTAGTTTTTTCATACTAGCCATACAGACTAGAACCTTGTAGAGTGTGGTAGTGGTACATTTGTGGAGGAGATTTGTTTAAAATAATACTTGCACACTTAAACTCAACGGTAATCGTAATTGTTTTTTGTTTTTGCTAAATATGAATACAACAATAACAATCAACTGATAAATTTGCGATAGTAAATGCTTTTTATATTCTCTTTACTAATAATTATATTTTATTTTTTACTTTTAAATTTCAAATCACTATAGAATACATTTTTTTACACAAAATATTGAGTACCTATGAATATTTAAATAATAATAAATGCATTAAAAGCTTTGAAGGCAATATTTAACTTTAGAAAAATATTTACCTATAATAAAATACGACTGTATAAAGTACACATACTTTTAGTTTATTATTTTATTATGATACATTTATGTAAAAGTGATTTATCACTATTTGAAAATGATTTTAGAAAAATGAAAATAAAGAAGTCATTACCAAAAAAGAACATGAAATTAAGCTGTCAGGCAAAAATGTTGTTTGAAAGTTCATCTAACCCATATTATAAACGAAAAGTTTATAGCATTTTAATATACTTTCTTCCTATAGTTTTATAGGCGTAGTAACTTTGTAGACTACGCCTATAAAAGTTTTTCGAGTTAAATTTTTCACATTTTCAACAACTCAACAAAAACTAGATTTACTCGTACATTCAAACTGCTCAGTAGTAAAATACGTATATCATTGAGATAATCATTAGTATAGTTGTGGATTTGATCCCTAGTCGAGCAAGATAATCACAGTTATCATTGCCCGACTAGGGATCAAATCCACAATTATTGCATTTACGGTCAAACTCTATCCCATTCCGCTACTATAGCTTCAACGAAATAAATGATTGCAATAAATTTTAAAATTAAATAAATTAAATTAGCTTCACGCTGTATCCCTGTATTTCTAGCTTGTAGCTAGCTGTATTTCTAGATTGCTTAAAAAGCCCACAACTAAAATAATTTTATACAACTGTCTTGTAAGATCAATGTTAGAGTATGGGAGCGTTGTTTGGCGTCCTCATTTTGCAACACATATGCTGCGTATTGAACGGGTGCAAAAGAGATTTGTTAGACATCTCGCGTATTCTTTTAATGGAGTTAATCGTGATAGGTACTCTTATACAGAGTCATTAGATTACTTTAAAATATCCGATCTAAACACTCGGAGAGACGCTATTGACCTGGTTTTCTTATATAAATTGGTAAATTATCACATATATTGTCCGCATCTTCTCTCAAAACTCTCTTTTACTATACCCCGTAAAATACCTCGGAAACCAATCCGTTTGTTTGCACAACCGCGACGGAGAACAAAATTGGGATCAAACTCTCCTATTGCAAGGCTTACCTCACTTTATAATATGAAATGTAGTGTATCCACGGATATTGACATCTTTAAAATGTCTAAAACAGCTTTTAAGAAAGCATTACAATGTATGTAAATTATGTTATAATTGATGCTCCTGGTAATATTGTTTATATTGGTTTATAGTATATTTTTATATAATTTTAATCCGTTTTTATATATTAGCAAATCTATGTTTATATAAATTACTGTTTCACGATTGTTCACAACCACTTTATTTTGCATGCAGTGTTTACCTTTAAGTGGCTGTACATTAATTGTTTTTAGTTTTTAAGTTAGATTTACTTGAAATGTAATAATGTATGAGCCGTTGGTAAACTTAATAAAATAAAAAATAAAAAAATAAAATCCCGCACACAGCAGGGTAGGCAGAGGGAACCTAGTGTTAAGACACTCCGTTCCCCACTTTCTGCCGAATTCTGGAGGCATTGCGTGTTGAGTGGCAGAACTCAACGCCGCGCTTTACCTCGACACCAGAGCGAAGAAATGGAAATATAAATTTAAGTAAATATTTCATCTCCTCGAGTGGGGATCGAACCCACAACCAGTCGGTTTTGCAGTCACACCTCGTGCCGCTGCGCCACGACCGGCCTCATTTTAACTAAACAACAAAATTACAATTTAAAATATGACGAGGATCGCTGAATGTGCAATCTTTCAATTTACCACCGCCGACGAGCTCAAACACAATAATTGATAGTACCTTATCCGGTCAGATTGGTTTCTTGATTCCATTAGGAGAGGAAGAGGGCAAACAGTTAAATCGAGTTGGCCTATCTCTTGAGAGCACCACCTATGTTATAGCTTCACTTCTACTTTAAAGTTTAATTGCAGAAACCCATACGCGCGACATATTAACCCTATTTGCTTACAGTTAGCTTAAAAATCAATTGTTTTTACTAAAAAAAAATAGTTATATAAAATTTGCAATCTTAGGCACGAACACACTTCATAAGTGTACTTACTCTAAAATATGACAATTTTGTATCTATATAAATCAAACAATAAAGTATTGTAGTTCTTATTTATAATTGTATGTATGTTAGTCGTAAGTATAATTTCTATTTAAATTATATTTTTTTTATTTTAAAGGTGTCGTTGATCAACCACGGAATTATACAGGGTGCGGCACATAAATCTCCCCTCTTTTGGAAATAAAAAAAATCTAAACCTTTTGACATAAATTCAAATATTTTTTATTGAAATATTGTGCATATAAATATATATGCACAATATATAAATATATTATAAATATTGTATTTTAAGCGGTCGCCCGCTTAAAATACATGATTATAGCAGTGGGCGAGCTAGTTTTCAATAAAATCGTGGCACAACATCGTAACGGTTTAAAATGACGTCACATTATTTTTGGCGTTGCTCTCAATGAGCCCTTTCAACTGATATTCATATTATAGAAATGCCTAAAAAATTACTATTCTGTTACTTTGGATGGTCCACCATATTGGATTTAGAATGATGTCACATACCTTATCGTGCATTGTCATCCAAACCAAACGTGTATACAACATTTCAGCTCAATCAGTTGAAGATATCTACTTCAAAATTGAGGTCAAAGATTTCACCCGAACTAGCATACATACATTGCAAGTTAAATAAAAGCTTATAATATAATATTACGACATACGTACCTTTACAATCTCATCGTCTATGTACCAATTAATATCAGAGGGCGGCAGGGAGTAGTCAGAGGAGCAGTTGAGTAGTATTTGCTCGCCGGGACTCACTAGTTTAGGAGCACCAATTATTGTGGGGTCCTTGTCCGGCAAAGCTGCAAGGAAGATGAACTTCAGTTTGAGGATTAATACAAATGAAATCCTCTGCTGACGACTGTTGTGTTGGTAATAAGTTAGATTGCCTTTGGCCCGCAAATTGTTAGAAAACATTGGGTTTTTTTGTCGAGTAACTGGAAAAATGTAAGAGAAAATCTAAAAGCCTAATTGTAGTTTTTTTTCTTTATATTTTACATTTGTTAGTATATTTCAATTTAAAATGGCAATTGCCAGTAAAGTACATGAACTAATGAATCAAGTAAATATAACACAAATGTCAGATTTAATCATAAAAGTGACTTTTGGACGCTTTCTTTATCTGCATCGATCTCAAACATGGCTTAACAGAAAAAATAATATTTTACTTTTATATTAAATATTGTTGTTTTTGTATATATTTAATGTATTTAATTCCATTCTCATATAAATGACTCCGTCGAAAAGGAGATCAATAAGAATATATCTTAATATAGGTGAATTACTTAATATTAGTGATTTGTATCAGGCTTGTACTAAGAATAACAAACTGTTTCAAATTCTGAGCGTACTTATTCCATATTCTCCAAAAATCTAGTCTAATCTACTCAACATTCACTACCGCGTATGTACGAACGCACTACGAGTATGTGAATATTTCAATACCAAAGTTCCATTCATGGTTTTGTAATGACATGAATAGACAACACTCAGACGAAACTATACTAAACTTAGAAACTTGATATTCGGCATGTTGGAAGGTAGGTTATGGAGCGGAAGGGAAGCACTAAGAAGAGCTTTCTAGAAATTAATACGAGAACAGTTATTTTTAAATTTTCGTTTAAATTCTACACAAAAAAATTACGTGCCAATTAGCACAATTATAATTATGTAAAGTTGACTCACCAACTACAGTCATATGTTTCGTTTGTCGCGCTATCTGGAACTTGGGCCCCTCTGTGGACACCTCGCAAGTGTACGCGGCGCTCGCAGCGACGGGTGGAGGCATCACGCGCACCGTACACGAGTCCTCTTGGCACTCGCCGCCTTGTACCATTATACCGGTTACATTGAACAGGTGGATTGGAACCTGTGGAGATATTAATTGTTTAGTACAACACCTCCTATAAGCTACAATACGAATATCAAAGTTAGATAAAATGTATTCTAACAATATTAAGAATAAGGGTTCAGAAGTTTGCAGTAAAGTAGTAGACTTAAAGAATTATTATTAAGGATGGCCTAAGCCTCTTATTCTTATTCCACAATTCCACATAGAGCTGACGTCTATACTCTTAGAAAAAATCATTTTTATCAGCTTCACAGTGTATTCAGCGTAAAGCAAGGTAGGCAGAGGAAATCTAATTCAAGGCATTGCGTGTTAAGTGACTAGATATAAAATTATTTATTTATTTGAATATTTGTAAAATAAATCTAGTTAAATCAGTAAAATAATCAGCTCTGCTGTCGAGGCAAGGCGCGGCGTTAAGTTCCGCTACTCAACACGCAATGCCCCCAGAATTTGGCGGAAAATGGGGAACGGAATGTCTTAACATTAGATTCCTCTGCCTACCCTGCTGTGTGCGAGATACAGCGTGAAGCTAATTTTAATACTATTTATTTATTTATTTATTCTTTATTGCACACATTTTTAGAAATAAAAAATACATGTACAAAAGGCGGGCTTAACGCTAAAAAGCATTCTCTACCAGCCAATCTTGTTGTGTGGGAGATAATTGTGTAGGTGTGCTCGATAATTTAAATTAACAGTTAACTGTGCGAAGAAAAAAAATACAATATAACATGATATACACAAAATACAATAACTTACAATACACATACACAGATAAACTATAATAAAATAAACTACACAAATAGTATATACGTTTATAAATATATAATAAGAATATACTAAAACTGTATAAATATTTAATATATACATATGTATAAATAAAATTACTATGAATTTACAAGAATAATTGTCTGAGTTGACCTTTAAATGGTTCCCGGGAGGGAGCTCTTCTAATAGACTCGGGTAAATTGTTCCAAAGTCTGATTCCAGTGACCACAAACGAGTCGGACATGAAACCAGACTTGTGAGTTGGGATGGAAAGTGCAAGATTAGTTTGTGATCGTAGAGATTTATCATAAAAGGAAGAAAGGAAAGAGAAATCATAAGAAAGGTAAGGGGGAGAGTTAGGATTGAACAGAATGGAATAAAGTAGACAGAGCAACCTGGTCTTTCTACGTCCAGCTACTGTGAGCCATCCAAGCTGCTTCCTACTTGGTGAAATGTGGTCATACTTGCGCAGGTTATAAATAAAATGTATGCACGTGTTTAACAGCCTTTCAAGTTTGTTTAATAGGTCGTTATTTATATCCAGGCAGCAAGCATCACCATAATCAATAATAGGAAGTAACAGCGTGTTAACTAGTTGGATTTTGGCTTGCACTGACAAAAAGTTTTTCGGTCGCATCATTGAATGCAAGGAAGCATAGATCCTGTGAGAAATATCAGAAACATATACATCTCAACACAATTTGTCATCGATAATAATACCTAAGTCCTTAACAGTTTTGGAAAACTTTATAACAGTACCTTGGTACGCAAGCTTAGGTAGAGAGTTGTAGTCGAGTTTGGCGAGTTGGCGCGAGCTACCAATAATAATTGCCTGACATTTATCAGGGTTAACTTCAACGCCATAGTTAGCAGCCCATAACGATATTTGCCGAAGATTAGTGTTTAAAGTGCAAATAGTATCTACAATATTATCCACGCAAGTATGTACATAAAGCTGCAAGTCATCTGGGTAAATATGGTATCGAGAAGTTATAAGGGACGTAATAGAATTGATAAGTACTGAGAATAGAAGAGGTGAAAAAATACCGCCTTGAGGCACGCCAACATTCATATCGTGCCAGTCAGAACTAGTCTGACCTACCCGAACCGATTGTTGACGTCCCTGAAGATAGGACGAAAACCAATTTAAAGCTGAATCTGAGACATTAGCATTAGATAAAAGAGCAATAAGAATATCGTGATCTACGAAATTAAATGCGTTACTAAAATCTATTAATATTAGCACTGTTAGATTCTTTTTTTCTATTGCAAATCTAATGTCATCAGTAAGTTTCACTAAAGCAGTAGACAACTACTGCTTTGCTGTGTCCAGTTCTAAAACCAGACTGTAACGGATTTAATAAGTCATATTTAAAAAAATGTGTGGATATTTGCTCATAGGCAATGGATTCTAGGATTTTGGAGAGGAAAGGAAGGACAGATATAAGACGAAAACGAGACGGTAGCGTAGGATTTGATATCTTAGGAAGTAGGAGAATAAATGCCTTACGCCACACCTCAGAGAATTGACATGAAATAAATGAAAAATTAATAATATGTGTGAAGACGGGAATGAGGATGTCTATGGTTAAAGTTATCATATTGCGCCCATTATCAAAATCATTATGAAATCCTAGACAAACACTTCACATTTACATGTTTAGAAGAAGTAGGATTAAAACATGTAAATATCAGATTTAAGTAGCGAGATTTAGTAAGCAGTTTACAAATCACATTTGAGAGAAATACTGGAGTTTTTCAAAGAAACTTTTTTCATTATATAAACTTACTTCTTGCGTATAAATGAAATTCTTCTAACTCTACATAGGTAATACGTAGAGTACGTTATGAAGCGGCTTTGTTTTATATAAAGTCCTTAAAAGGTATTAAAGTTTTCAGGTAATTTTCTTTTCTTTTTAATTAATATTAACTAGATACATATATTGTCATTGTTGAGGCCAGTCGCGGCGCAGCGGCACAAAGTGTGACTGTAAAACCGACTGGTTGTGGGTTCGATCCCCACTCGAGGAGATGAAATATTTACTTAAATTTATTTTCCATTTCTTCGCTCTGGCGTCGAGGTTAAGCGCGGCGTTGAGTTCTACCACTCAATACGCAATGCCTCCAGAATTCGGCAGAAAGCGGGGAACGGAGTGTCTTAACACTACGTTCCCTCTGCCTACCTTGTTGTGTGCGGGATACAGCGTGAAGCTGATTTAATTTTGATTTAGATACATATATCAACATCAATGTTGCTTTAACACATAAACGTCTATCAACGTCTTCAATTTTCACATATCAAAAATCTGGTTATTTGAATATTATAGTGAAAAAGTGCTCAAATACATATCAAAGCCACCTTCTGTGAGGGTCTGTATCTGAATATCTCGTCCATATTTCTGTACCATTTGACGGAGTGTAGTCTCTGATCGTCCATTTGGAAGTGACAGCTGAGTTCAGCTGCTCGCCGAGGGTCCGCGTACAGTGGGACCTTCAGTTGGGTTATTTCATGAGCTGATGTTAATGCTGAAACAAATTATTTAGAAATTATTTTTTGTTTTATATTTGTTTTATATTTACTTGTGCTACATAAATCTATTAGTCAATAAGTCTTACTTTATATTACGTATAGTTCATATTTTACATGTTGGATGAGACACTTTTCTTTGTTTACTTGAGCTGATTGAACCCACTTCCATAGCAACTCAACACCGTATTCAATGATAACCATGATAAAAAAAAATCCGCTTAGTATTTATTAAAATCGATAATTATTTAGTTCAATACTTATAATATTGGATATTTTAAGTAATGGTTGTGTATTTAAATTCGGCACAAAGTTATTTATACGAAAAATATAGTTTTATATAGATACAAATTAAATTTAATAAACCAAAAAAAAAACGCTATTTGTGTTATTATATAATGTTTATCATGAGGAATATTAAAGCAAACTAAATTGTGACTACTCTGCCAAAAACACAACAGAGTAAATTATATGTATTATCAGGATCCATCCAAAGCTAAATAAAATATATAATAAAATAAATCATCAGTTTGGAACACTGTTTTTATTACTCGGCATTTCATTTAGGCCGTTTTCAATTAAAACGTAAAAAATACTTATTTCGTGTTGTCATTTAAAATTGTAAGACGCAAAATTATTTTTTATACAACGGCTTGTTTCAAGTGATCCAATGTTACATTATTTTATGATGTGACTTCATTCTCTCTAGGCCTTTAAACAATGTTAATTTAATTTTTTTGACAATTCGTTTTAACTTGTAGTATTTAAGAGCTCCGTAATTCATTATTAATATAACAACTTGAAACTTGTTTGTGAAAATATTTATTTTTCATTGAACATAATATAAATAACTAATTTATGAAAATAAGATATATCTTCAACCCTTTTAGCATATAGATATAGGGGTAGTGTTAACATTCCGCTTTATTTTTTATACAAATTATGTAATCATGGACCTACAATATACAGAAACATAATAAGTCGCTACACTGCTACTAAAATATTTATTTATTTTATGTAAATCTAACATTCGCATAATGAACAGTAAACACTTAAACTGGTATTGCAATGCGACGTACTACGAGGACGTTGTTCTTAGAGAAACATCGCGTATGTAGAGTGCCTCCAACATTTACACAAACGGCGCAGCGTCTGATCGTATTCCAGAAACTTAAGCTTAATGGCCTGGCATATAGAAATTTCGGCTTTTAATTTCGGTTTAAGTTAATAATATCTTCATTTTTTTTATTGGGGTTGAGTTAGATGAGTCACGCTACAAAATTAAAATACATTGGTATGATTAAAATTTTTATTTATACTTATTCTATAAGAGTATTCTGAGTGTGTTTTAAGAACAGAGTCCAGAAGTATTAAAATAGTACGTAGTACTATTTGCGCCTCTCAGCACGTAATGCCTCCAAAATTCAGCGGAAAGTGGGGAACGGAGTGTCTGAACTGGCGTCCTCTGCCTACCCTGCTGTGTGCGGGATACGGCGTTTTCGAGTGTGAATCAAACCCACATCCTGTCGCGCTTACACTCTCACTTGTGCACCTGCGCCACGATTGGCGTCAAAATTCCCCTAAAGACCGGCCAATGACATTATGCTACAACAATAAAGAATACATTTGTATATTTTTGTTTTAGACATTATCTATTACTAGAGGCAGCTTCGCCCGCGTATTTGCATCCTTAGGGGTGAATTCTAAAAAAACCCACGGAACACGTGCTCAGTAAAGTATTTTTAACAGTCTGAATTTAAATTTTTCTAAAAATCGGTGGCGATTTTAAGATTTTTCCATATAAACTTTCAACTCCTTATTTGAACCCTTAGTGAGTGAATTCTAAAAAACCATGAAACACGTATTAGTGAAATATTTTTATGAATCTGAATTTCAAATTTTATAAAAATCGGTGCCGATTTAAAAAAAATCCATACAAACTTTCAACCCCTATTTCATTCCTTTAGCGTTAAAATTTTTCAAAATCCCTTCTTAGTGGATGTCCAGATTATGAAAATAAACATTTATCCAAATTTCACGTTTCTACCATCAGCGGTTACGGTTCTGCGTGCGTCTTACCTCAGTCAGTCAGCACAAGTCCTTTTATATATATAGATTTCCAAAATAAGCTAAGCGTAGAATATGTTAATATTATACACAAATATGTACCAAGCAAAACGTAATAAGCGAGTAAAATAAATGTTTGTAAAGTTCAATCGCGGTCGGACTCGGTAAACATACAGTTAATTCGGTAAACTTATTTCGTCACTAAACAATATAATTTGTGAATTTTGTAATTTGTGAAAATGTGTATATTACATAATATTAAATATAAAATTAAATATAGGTATGAAATAAAAATATCTGCGATGGGGATTGATATAGTCAAAGTGGTCCTTCTCTATATGATACGACGTTTAGGTAACTTTAAAAAAGTTTGCCAAGGTTACCAGAAAATTAAGATCAAAATGTTTAATTTATTAAAATTTATAATAATGTAATTTAGTACAATACAGCAACGCAAAGACAATATCCATTAAGCCTTAATTTACAAAGCCAAACAGCGTTACTCAAATAACAAGAAATATGTACAGAGAAAATGTCATAAGCGGTAAGAAATATTTGCAAAGATCATAAGGCTCGACACTAACATACAATTACCTGGGTTCACTAATTATGACTTTACTATGAAGAATATTTTGATAAATAAATGTAATTTTTCTGGGAAGTTTTTTATAAGGTAAATTAGAAGTATTTCTATTATTATTATTGAGGCCGGTCGTGGTGCAGCGGCACGAGGTGTGACTGCAAAACCGACTGGTTGTGGGTTCGATCACCACTCGAGGAGATGAAATATTTACTTAAATTTATATTTCCATTTCTTCGCTCTGGTGTCGAGGTTAAGCGCGGTGTTGAGTTCTGCCACTCAACACGCAATGCCTCCAGAATTCGGCAGAAAGTGGGGAACGGAGTGTCTTAACACTAGGTTCCCTCTGCCTACCCTGCTGTGTGCGGGATACAGCGTGAAGCTAATTTTAATTTAATTTTTTTTTTTTTTTAGAAGTATTTGTGACATCTGCATGGCGATGTCATGCGGTTCTGATCACACATGAGGGATCGAATACCTAGAAGGGTTACACATAAAAAGTTTTCAAAAGTGTCTAAATAGTTTTTTTTTAAATTAGAAATTATTAAAAATTACGTTATAAAATAATGAAATAATATTTTAAAGTACATCCTCATCATTATTATAATAAAAAAATACAAGAAACTACCTAAAATGTTAATTATTTTTCAGGATCATTAGTGAAGATCGTAAAGTGAAAAAATGAAAAAAAAACAGAGTAATTTTATAAGAGCAAAAATGGTTTGTAAAGTTTCATAAAATATAAATATTTTATTATATACAATAATATAGTGATATTACGCGCTATGCTTATTTCATATCTTAAATATCTTTTCATTTTAAACAGCATAATTAATTTAGTGCAAGATCGAGTATGATCACACCAATGGTCTGAGTGCTAGTATACGAGTATAATGTATCTACATCACAGTGGATGTCTACGTCAAAATAAAAACTAATACATAATTCTTAACGATTTTATCCCTTTAGAATCCGAATTCTAATATTTTCTTAACGTACCTTCATTATACTTTGATTTAAATAAGTGAGTGCATTTTGGTTTGAAGGATTCATAATATTCTTTGTAAAATAACTGTAATAATTGCATATTAACTCCAGTACAGTTTTTAAAATAGTTACATATATTATATGAACGAACCAACCAAAAAATCTTTGTATTTACTTGATATTTCTTTCAAGATCGTTCATTATCTCTGTGTTGAATTAATTACGACTTAAACTTAACTGTTATGATTTATGAAGGCAATCTCCACTAACAATTCAATTTTGTTTACTTTATTGTATAAAATATTATATAATATATATATTTATCAACAGTCACATAACCCATATGTTTCGTATGTCATTCTTTAGCCAAAAAACTTACCAGCGCGATTGCTATATAATATTCGCAGGCAAGCTAATGCCTGCGAATGTTATATAGCAATCGCGCTGGTAAGTTTTGCAATGAGTTCATTCAAATGACGATAACTTTTTTTAATGAACCGATTTTAATGAACTACACTTTAGTTGTTAAGTTGAGTTAAAACAAAGCAATTGGTGAAATTTTCAAGTAAATCGGTTCAGTACTTTTAGAGAAAAATGTGGACAAAAATATGGACAGACAGACAGACAAGAAAATCAAAAAAAAACTTTTTGCTTTCTATTATTCTTTTTAAGTGTCCCTCTATCCATTTCAGTCGAAATTACTAAATGTACAGACAAAATATTTTACTGTCTTATTATATATAGAGATTACTACTTATATAAAAATATATAAGCTTTCGCTGAGCCTTTCTCTGTTAAAAAGCTCAATTTTCTATCTTCTATATTTTTTTTTACATATAAAGCTTTATTAGGACGTTAATTTGGTCAAATTTGCCCTAATAACACAATACTTAATTATATACAATAAGCTTTAACTTTACTCATATTTATTACTTATGAAAGTCTGTTCTGTTTATAAAACATAGTCTACATTTTTCAAACAAAATATATTAAAAAATAATATTAAAAATATTTTGTGTGCAATCAAACTAAAGTAAAAGGCTTTTAACTTTGTGCCGTGTGATCCCGGCCTACTGACTGTATCGTACGAGGCGACTGTTGATACTGTTGATACTGTTACAATAATTAAGCTTTTATTATCGCTTGGTTCTCTAACCTACCTGTTGTATGGCGTCGGTAAAGAAAATTACATAAATAGAATAAAGATTCTGTTTTTTATACTAACGAGTAAAAAAATATTTGTAAAAATAAAAACCCCGACTGCATAAAACTAAAAAAAAAATAAACAAGCTCAATAGTTTATTAGGATTAACAGTCGCGACCTCTTTCAATTATACGGGGTTCCTGATAAAGATTTTATTGATTAAAGAATCACTTATAGGTCCCGACTGTTAATCCTAATAAACTATTGGGCTTGTTTATTTTTTTTTTAGTTTTATGCAGTCGGGGTTTTTGTTTTTACAATTTTTTTTTTATTTTTCACTTTTTTGTTAGGATTTATTAAAGTAATGATTAAATTATTAGCTTCACGCTGTATCCCGCACACAGCAGGGTAGGCAGAGGGAACCTAGTGTTAAGACACTCCGTTCCCCACTTTCTGCCGAATTCTGGAGGCATTGCGTGTTGAGTGGCAGAACTCAACGCCGCGTTTAAACTCGACACCAGAGCGAAGACGTGTGGTAGAGTCACGTCGCCAGCAATGGCAACATGCATGGGCAGACTCGACCGGATCAATACCACCCCCGGCATTTAAAACCGGCGTTAAGTAGTGGCTTTATGCCACTGCGTTTCGCATCAGGTAATGCCGGGCTCCGGAGCCCAACCCCCACCCCTCCCTGGAATATGATAGCGGCACTCAAAGACAAACTACCCCAGGAGGGTACCAGCTCCTCCGGTGCTGGAGAATCCCTCCCTGAGTCTCAAAACTCAGGCCGCCCTTCGAATTCTGGGGAGGGCACAGTACCGCGCAATAGACAGGGCAAACGAGACGTACGCTCCACGGCAACCCCTTCCACGCTTAACGTGGATTTTTGCAATATCAGGGGTCTACATTCCAACCTGAATGCCGTCCACCACCATCTCGAGACGGCACGGCCGGCCTTGTTATTCCTGACGGAGACTCAAATTGCCCGACCGAGCGACACAGCCTATCTCCAATACCCCGGCTACAAAATAGAACATAATTTCATGCCTCATGCCGGGGTCGCTGTGTTCGTAAGGGAGGACCTAAGTTTCCGTCGTCTTGCCCATTTTGAAGGTCGGGACCTGTCTACCATCTGGCTCCGTGTTGACTCGGACGATCGTGCCCGAGTCTACGCATGCCTTTACAGGTCCCATAGTGGTAATGCAGAAACGGATCGGCTCATGGAGCACATTAAATCGGCTATCGACGATATGCTCTCACAGATCCCCTCCGCTGAGGTCGTGATACTTGGCGATTTTAACGCGCACAATGCCAGTTGGCTTGGTTCACGCACCACCGACCACGCGGGGAGGGCTGCATTTGACCTTGCTATGGCGAACGGATTGTCCCAATTGGTTGAGTCGCCTACGCGACTCCCGGATGTGGACAACCACAATGCCTCTTTATTGGACCTTCTGCTGACTTCACATCCGGAACAGTACCAGGTTGTCGTCGATGCCCCTTTGGGGTCTTCCGACCACTGTCTGGTACGGAGTGTCGTGCCCATTAAGCGCGGCAGCTGCAGATCACCCGCAACTCGTCGCGTCTGGCACTACAAGTCAGCAGATTTGGATGGGATGCGTACATTTTACTCATCTTATCCTTGGGGGCCGGTTTGCTTCTCTTCTGATGATCCTAGTACCTGTGCCGCTGCTGTTGCCGACGTGGTTCTGCAGGGCATGGAACTTTATATTCCTAGCACTGTAGTGCCAATCGGTGGCAAGTCACAGCCTTGGTTTGATACGTCTTGCAAGCTTGCTGCCTCTAGCAAACGCGAGGCATATCAAATCTGGGCTGAGGCACTGGTTACTAAGGATCCGGAGGTGAAAACCTCAAAAAGGAAGTATAACCGAGCCTCTAGGTTCTTTAAGCGGCAAATTGCCAGAGCAAGGTCCGAGCATATCGCCAAAATTGGCGAGAAGCTTGAGAGCTACCCGTCTGGAACTCATCAGTTCTGGGCGCTCTCAAAGGCGGCACTTGGCAACTTTAGCCAGCCTTCGCTTCCGCCATTACGCACGGGAAATGACATCTTGGTCCACACGGCAAAAGAGAAAGCCGATCTCCTGGGCGCTCTCTTTGCCTCAAACTCGACTTTGGATGACCAAGGAACAACGCCGCCGTCCATCCCGCGGTGCCAGAGCTCAATGCCTGAGGTTAAGTTTAACCAAACAGCTGTTAGGCGAGCTCTGTCCTCTTTGGACATCCACAAGTCGAGCGGGCCAGATGGCATCTCTCCCTTAGTGCTCCGTTCCTGTGCTCCTGAGCTGAAACCGGTGCTAACGCGTTTGTTTCGGCACTCTTACTCAGTCGGCGTTGTCCCAGACTCATGGAAGAGCGCTCTTATCCACCCGATCCCAAAGAAAGGCGATGGTTCCGATCCATCTAACTACAGGCCTATTGCTATCACCTCCCTGCTCTCCAAAGTCATGGAGAGCATTATCAATAGCCAGCTCTTGGTTTATCTAGAGGATCACCGATTGATTAATGACCGACAATTTGGCTTCCGCCATGGTCGCTCAACCGGTGATCTTCTAGTTTACCTTACCCATCGCTGGGCTGCGGCTATTGAAAGCAAGGGAGAGGGCCTGGCAGTTAGTTTGGACATGGCGAAGGCCTTTGATCGAGTGTGGCATGAGGCGCTCCTGGCTAAACTTCCATCCTATGGGCTTCCCGAGAATTTATGCAAGTGGATCGCCAGCTTTCTCACTGGGCGCAGCATCAAGGTCGCTGTCGACGGTTTTTGCTCAAAACATATGCCCGTGAACGCTGGCGTTCCCCAAGGCTGCGTGCTGTCCCCTACGCTGTTTCTTCTGCATATCAATGACATGTTAGAGGATTCTAGCATTCATTGCTATGCAGATGATAGCACGGTGGACGCTGTTTACTCCGGCCGAGCAAGTCTTTCTCGGGAAAACGCCGAACAGTGCCGAAATAAACTTGTGTCTTCCGTTGAGGCATCCCTCAACAATGTCTCCTCATGGGGTGAAAGGAACCTAGTTCAGTTTAACCCCCTGAAGACACAAGTTTGCGCGTTAACCACAAAAAAAATCCCATTCATCGTATCACCAGTCTTTCAGAACATTCCCCTTACAGCCGCGCCCAGTATCAGTATATTGGGCCTCAATGTTTCGAGTGACTGCCAGTATCGCGATCATTTGGAAATCAAGGCCAAGTTGGCCTCGAAGAAACTGGGGATCATCAACAGAGCGAGACGGTACTTCACGCCAAAACACCGTTTGGCCCTATATAGGGCCCAGGTTCGGCCTCATATGGAGTACTGTTCTCATCTCTGGGCTGGTGCACCCCAGTATCAGCTTGAACCATTTGATCGCATACAACGCAGAGCCATTCGAATCATTGGGGACCCAATAATCTGTGAAAGGCTTGATACTTTGGCTTTGCGTAGAGACGTTTCCTCGCTGTGCGTTCTCTATCGCATTTATCATGGGGAGTGTTCTGAAGAACTGTTTGACCTGTTACCTGCCGCCGAATTTTCTAACCGCACAGTACGACATAAGCTAAAATATCATCCACACCATCTGGATACGTGGCAATCCACTACTGTGCGGTTTCGTAGGAACTTCCTTCCACGCACCACGGAACTGTGGAATGACCTACCCGCGGCAGTGTTTCCAGGTCGATATGACATGGGTACCTTCAAAAAGCGCGTCTATCTCCACCTCAAAGGCCGGCAACGCACCTGTAGCTCCTCTGGTGTTGCACGGGACCGTGGGCGGCGGTAATCACTTACCATCAGGTGACCCGAACGCTCGTTTGCCTTGTCCTTTTTCCATAAAAAAAAAAAAAAAAAAGAAGAAATGGAAATATAAATTTAAGTAAATATTTCATCTCCTCGAGTGGGGATCGAACCCACAACCAGTCGGTTTGCAGTCACACCTCCTGCCGCTGCGCCACGACCGGCCTCAATGATAATCATGATATACCTTTTTGAAATCCTCGTATTAAGCTCTTGAATTTAATATCCCTATTGTGGTATTCGAAACGAAAATTATTTTTTTCACTAAGTCCAATGGGATCCCACAGCTGCCATGATTGATTTTTTTTAACGTCACCTATCTAAGAACACTCGGGCTGCTAATATGAATCTAACGATACCTCAATTGTGTTCAGAGGTTGTGGAGATATGAGGTAATAAAGAATATTACATACATACAAGATACGCGCGAAAAACATAACCTTTCCTTAGCAGTCGGGAATAAAAATTAAAATTACATTAGTAAAATAAATTATAGTATTTTTAAATTTTTTTAGTATAGTTTTGACATGGCTATCATACAGGAATGAATCACATGATGTACATTACTCCTCGTTCTAGTTTTTTTGGAGCGGAAATGAAAGTACTGCCCCACATAGCTGGAGTTACCCCCTGTGATACAAACGCAGAGTTTTTCTTTAGTTACTATAAGAGTACAATTTTTTAGTCTTTATTTTTTAATAACGGCCAGGTCTTATTATAAACGTGTCACAACGAACCACAAGTCGTAATCAAAAAGGAAAATTTTTCAATTTTATATTGTTTTCTTTATTTTAGAGACCAGTCGTGTCGCAGAGGCACAAAGTATGTCTTAAAACGTGACTGGTTGTGGGTTCAATTCCCATTAATGTTTTTAATTAAAGGAAATAAAATATTTATTTAAAATGAATATTTTCAATTCTTCGCTTTTGTGTCGAGGCAAAGCGCGTGGAGTTCCTTCACTTAATACGCGATACCTCCAAAATTTAGCAGAAAGTGGGAACGGAGTGTCCTAAGTCTAGGTTCCCTCTGCCTACCCTGCTATGTGCAGGATACAGCGTGAAGCTGATTTTTTTTATTTTACTAAATTTAACTATTGCGCTGCCTCTAAAACTAATAGGGACAGTGAGAAATATAAAACACCATACAAACATAGTAAGAACCGGTAACTGTATCATTCATTTGAAATAACAAAATTTTGAAGTATAATCAATATTTGACCCATTCATACATATATATTATCCACAAAATATATCGCGAAACAAAACTAACATAACTTACAGCGGAAAACAACATATTAGTAAAATATCCACAAAGCACACAGTCCAGTCCGTATATACCCGTCTGTATGCAGTTAATTACAACAGCGTGTAGTATTCCGGAATATTAAATAAACTACTCAAAGTTAAGTTACGGGCGCAGTTAAATTACTTAAGCGTTTATAACTAACAGTAGTTCTTAAAGCAAATAAGTTTATTGTTTGTTTTTGTTCAAAATTGCCTGCTTTATTCTTATATTGAGAAACAAATGAGATAGATTTGATTTCAACAAAAAACATTCATAGAGCAGAGGGTCTGACAGTAAATGCAATGATTTCAGCTCGATTTATCGCTCGGGGGGACAATTCAGACGAAAAGGGGGAATGGATTGTATTGATACGAGGTTCTCTGAGGAAAAAGAGCCATAGACGTTGCGTCTAAATGAGATATATTTACAAACAATATATAAATAAATATACATGGTGTATTAACTGACTGTAAAGCGATCACTAGCGTGAAACAACTATTTAACAATTTGTGAACATTATCAACTTAACCTCAATATGCTTTTCATTTTAGCACGTTTCAAAATATGTGATTTTCCAATATAAAGCAGCAATTTTAAAATTCAATTGAATATTTAACTAACAATAACAAATAAAAATATTATCACATTTTTAGGGTTCCGTATTTTTTACAGAAGTACTTCTGTAGATGAGGAAAAAATAAAACTATATATTTTTGGCTAGCGGCTCGCCCACGGCTTCGCCCGCTTAAAATACATGATTATTGATTTAATAAGCAGAATTGATTGACAACTATAATGACTTGTAATATGATTTTTTTACGACATTATCGTCAAAGAATTTTTGACTGTTTTAAATAAAAAAATACGACCATTGTTGATATTTGATATTTATAAAATATACATAAAGCTAATTATTTATTACACGTATATATTTTTGTAACTTTATGTTCTTTTTACCTATATAATATACTTTGTTAAATGTGCTGATGTCACTTAATAATTTAATGTACTGCTGCAGAAACAGCCTTAAATGTTAAATTATTGATTTGAAGGATTCATAATATTCTTTGTAAAATAACTTTAATAATTGCATATTAACTCCAGTACAGTTTTTAAAATAGTTACATATATTATATGAACGAACCAACCAAAAAATCTTTGTATTTACTTGATATTTCTTTCAAGATCGTTCTTTATCTCTGTGTTGAATTAATTACGACTTAAACTTAACTGTTATGATTTATGAAGGCAATCTCCACTAACAATTCAATTTTGTTTACTTTATTGTATAAAATATTATATAATAGTGCTTCAAAAATATATATTTTTAATAACAGTCATATAACCCTGGCGTTTCGAGTGTCATTCTTTAGCCAAGAATCTTACCAGCGCGATTGGTATATAATATTCGCAGGCAAGCTAATGCCTTGAGGTCATTCAAATGACGATAACTTTTTTTTTAATGAACCGATTTTGATGAACCAAACTTTAGTAGTTAAGTTGAGTTAAAACATGTGGACAAAAATATGTCGACAGACAGACAGACAAGAAATTAAAAAAAAATCTTTTTGCTTTCTATTATTCTTTTTAAGTGTCCCTCTATCCATTTCAGTCAAAATTACTAAATGTACAGACAAAATATTTTTACTGTTTTATTATATATAGAGATTAAGTCTAAAAAGCGATAACCTTAAAAGGGCAAAATTAAAGCCGCTAGTTAAAGTGAGGTATCAGATGAAAGGGCTCTGGCTAAGCGAAGCCTGAATTTCAGAAAAAGCTCGAGACCTCTAATTTTTGTACGGCGAGCATGACTCGTGCCTGTGCTGTTGTTTTTATCTAGCAAAGGTATTATGTACTTATAAACTAGATGAAATATACTTAGCTTATGAATATGATTGGGAATATTTAAAAAAGTATAAACACAAAATTATAATTACATAATTGAAGGGCCATCGATAAATATTTTTTTTGTTATAATTAATTAATATTATAAAACAAATAAGATGAATCTCTTAATGGCGCAGTGAGAAAGCGTCAAACCATAAATGAGATGGTCGTGTGCTCGATACTAACTCGCTCTGGCAAGACAAAACAAAACGGCATTGAGTTGAGCCATTCGACATGCAACATCTCTCTGTCTAACTCTACCTTGCTGAAACAAAAAACTGTGAAACTATAAACTAAATAAATTCATGAGAGTATCTTACTTGCACCACGTATCACCTCCACCGTCACACGTGTGCTAGTAATACTGCAATGATGGTCGCGCAGGGCCTTGTCGTTCGTACCAGCGTATTGCCTTAATACGTAACCCAATTCGAAGTTTAAACACTCACGTACATTTATATATTTCAATTATTATACTATTTTTGTCACCACGAAATAAATTGTAGATTGATAAAGGCTAAACATTTTTTTATTTAATATTTAATCTTTAGACGGCTAGTAGCGAAGAGTAGACACAGTTTTTTAAATAAAGCTTTAGGCTGGTCCCTACGACGTGATCGAAGACTTTTTGTATCTTTCTTTTAATTTTTCAATGTTGTAAGGATATCTTCAAAGAAATTTTAATCAGATTTAAAAACATCCTTTTTAACAATAATCTATGACAGTAAACTTACGCAAAACGACAATAAAAAGACTACAAGATTTTTGACAAAAGCAACAAAACAAACTTTTGGCTAATAAATTTGGAGTACAACTTAAAGAATGACAACTGACAACGTACAACTTCAACAATGATTTGACTAACTTAGCGATCTCTGCTCTAAACAGTGAGCCACTAATACCGTCCAAGGCTCCTCCCATGCCCAGGAGAAGAGAGAGCTTTTTGTCCGGTCCTTGAAGCATAAATTAAGTTCTAAGCACATCCATTGACAAGAAATAGTAGGTACTAACGAATCTTGATAACGCAAAAGACATTCTGTGGAGTTAAACACTAATTACGACGGGAGGAAGGACTACTCTGAGGAATGAATTAAATAGTATTTTGATTTCTTCGCTCTGGTTACAAGACAAGTCATGGAAGAATTTCGCCACTCAACACGGAACATCTCGACAATTCGCCAAAAAGCACAGAACGGAATGATTCGCGCAGGAAGCTAAATAAAAAGAATAATGTTCATTAAAAGTACACACATTAGTTACACAAGCTGCAACACATGACTAAACATTTCTAAACAGTATTTAAATGCGTTTTCCTAAAGCCACGTAACTTCAACTTTACAGTCGCCTTACACACAAATCTTTCATCTCTATCTAAACGTTGATTTCTGTAGCAGTTTGAACTGCACAGTGGAAATAATAGCAGTAGTAAAGTACAATCGTCGAATGGCCGAGTACCAGGAGCTCAGACACGGCGTTTTTTGTCACAGTGCTAAAGAATTAACTATTTAATCTTTTATCGACAGTTTGTGCGTCACAGACAAGCAAATAAAATAGAATCGAAAGGTAAAAATAAAAATAAATAAATCAGCTTCACGCTGTATCCCGCATACAGCATTTCTGCCGAATTCTGGAGGCATTGCGTGTTGAGTGGCAGACCTCAACGCCGCGCTTTGCCTCGACACCAGATCGAAGACATGGAAATATAAATTTAAGTAAATATTTCATCTTCTCGAGTGGGAATCGAACCCACAACCACACGGTTTTACAGTCACACTTTGTGTAGTTAATATTATCTTTTAACTAAATTAATATGTTGATAAAAAACTTATAATTTATTACAACTTGACAAGTCTCAAGTTTTAAATGGATGCGGTCTACTTTTTAGAATTCTGGCGCAAGAGTAAGGAGTCTTATTATATTACGTCTACATTTCAGTACATCTGCTCTGTCATTTGGCGCAAGTATAACAAAAGTTGACAAACATCATGGACAAATAAAACATTGTACTTTTTCGAATTCGAGCATTTAATCTTAGAAATGGTTTTCAGGTTTAGCTTATATGACAAAGTAAATTTAATTTATATTCGAAATTTAAAAAGTTATAGCTTTGATTGCAGCTTCACGTTCTACCTGGCTAGCACGTAGCTGGTAGGCAGAGTGAGAGACTAGTGCTACGACACTCTGCTCCCCACTTTCCGGCGATGAGGAGATTTTCAACTACAATAAAATAAGTTCAGTAATTGTTAGTATTACATTTGTCATAACAAAACAAAATAAGTTCGTACGTCAATTTAAAAAAAAATGTGATAAACGGATTATCATTTTCGTTAAAAAATCCAAAATCCCTGCGGTAAATATCAGTCGCGTCGCGAAAACACGTTTCATAAAAATGTATAAACATTTTCCTCTCAAACATTAGATTTCCGGCTTATAATAAAATTTTGACCATTGCTAAATTTTTTTCCATAGCAATGATATTTTTTTACATTTTACATTTATGTTTGAGGATGTAACTATGATGTTTACAACGTTCTGGTGTAATTTTGAGCCATTCTTCTGCTATGCAATAATATTCTATATTTTGAAATTAAAATAAAATTATATTTGATACTACCATAATTTATTTATTTCCTTTGTAATGAACAAAATTTGAATAATTATAATGATTACAATTATGACTCAATATTATCGTCTCTAATAGAGGAGAAATATATTATTAAAAAAAACAATCAATGTCAAGGTCTTATATGATACGTGACGTTAACAGTATATTTATTTTTTCAAATACATATAAAAACTGTCACTATTTCATATATTTTCAAATTTATTTCAATTTCGTAACCTAACTTAAAATATCCAAATAACATTATTAATGGAATATCCGAAAACAGTTTCACGTAAAATATATATAAACAAAATATTTTTGTAATGTACATAATAATATATTTATAAGATACTTACCGCAAAGCGCTACCAGTGTTAAAACTTTCATTGTCACGTTTTGAAGCACTGTTCTCAATACATAATATCTATCGTTGCACCTCACTAGCTTGCACACATCTGTCAAACTAATGACATATTCACAAAAATAAAATTATCATAAAAAAATCATTTTCTTCTCTTCATTTTAAACAGCACTTACACATTAAAGATATAACATCGTAATTCAATTAAATAAATCGTTCAAAATAAGTATTTTCAATCAAAAACTTGCAACAAATATAATATGTTGCTACAATCGCGTTGTTTACATGTTACCGGACGTCCGTATTCCGTTATAGAATTCCGGGCAGCGAATCGTGCTTCCCGCTCTGGGCCCGTTCGCTAAGTGTCCTTGGTTTTCCCGCTTTGGTAAGTAACGTCATGCGCAGTGCGATCTCTTCAAAAGGATCCCTAACATTCAGACTTTAATAATTGATTTCTAAGTGCAAGGAGGTGAAATTCTTAATGAAAAGTTTTAAAAAAAGAGCTTTATTGTAAGTATTTAGTAACCTTTCAAGCTTTACGAACTTTATAGAATATAGAAAACTATTACAAAAACATGTCGTTGTGAATAGAGAATATTAACTAGTATGCGGAGTAGCGGTTGCATCCGGTAGCTGATTAAGCGACCCAACAAACAGGCATCTTGTCGGAAGGCTGGCAGTGACGCGGTCAGTAAGTACATTATAAACTAACGATAAAGTTAAATAGCTGGAAACTAATTTGCGAAACTTTTGCCTTATTACCCCTACGGTTATAATTTACATAACACATAATCTAGATAATAGTCACGTTAAATTTATAAATATTAATAGGAGTTTCCGAGTTTTTAGCTATTAAATGGATAAGTGAATCTCTTAATTTTGTTATCAAATAGCAATTTGATAACAAACCATATATCTTATTGGTCGCGATTCTTGATCGTTTAAAGAAGTTAATGATGAAATCTGTAAAATAAAACTGAAAGAAAGAAAAGAAGAATCAATATATATAACTAAGTAAAGAATAACACAGATAAAAACTAATGTTAATCTTCTCAAATTGTGAACTCGTTGTTCAACAAAAGAATTCAAGAACACATTATTTTAACAGATCAAAGAAATGAAAATATTATTGAAATGCTAATATTTTATCGAGTGGTTTTCGAACCATATACTATGGTGTGTACAGTGCGTACTGTACTCTTCCCAAAGCGATATAACTTACAATTGATAACTGTTTTCTGCTCAGTTGGTTAAAAACATAAATAAAATTGTTTTTAAAAAAATTAATGAGCTTAACTAATAACACTTTAATAATTAAAAGTGTTATGAACTAGCGCGTTTATTTACGGTAACTAGCGTGAGTGTCGACAGAAGCTGTCACAGGCACAAATTATCTTTACCTCCACAGCTGACGGACTAATTAAAACAAACTCTGTTTAACTAAATCATTTAAATTAAAAAAAAAATAATTAAATTAGCTTCACGCTGTATCCCGCACACAGCAGGGTAGGCAGAGGGAACCTAGTGTTAAGACACTGCGTTCCCCACTTTCTGCCGAATTTTGGAGGCATTGCGTGTTGTGTGGCAGGACTCAACGCCGCGCTTTACCTCGACACCAGAGCGAAGAAATGGAAATATAAATTTAAGTAAATGTTTCATCTCCTCGAGTGGGGATCGAACCCACAACCAGTCGGTTTTACAGTCACACTTTGTGCCACTGCACCACGACTGGTCTAAAAAAAAAAGTAAAACTTCCAGAGCGATATGCTTACATTGCGTTTATTTTAACATAACAGAGAGAAAAAAAGGATAAGTCACTCCGCTCTGTACTCGTCGCCCATTTAGAAGCAGTGCGTGTAACAAATATGAAACAGTCGCGTTTACACTCAAACACTTTTATTCGCCACGACGACGCGGGACTCCCTGAAACGACTACGATGATGGCATACAAAAAATTACAGAAACAAAAATTACAAAAACGCAGAACACACATACAGAAGCAATAATAAAGATATTGTTTCATAGTTTATATATTTTATACAGTATTAACACATAACAATTATTCTCCTCAGGTATAAAAGAAAATAATTGATATATCGTATTAAGTATCTGAATTCAACACTTCACTACGTCTTGATAGAGCAAGGAAATGATAATGTAATATGTTTTCACCATAAGTTTACAGTCGTTTACGAAATCCCACTGAGCTGTGATGACCACACGCAGCTCTTATTGTGTTTTCATACTGACAGTCAAAAAAAAGTGTTCAATCCTCCGACAAACATATATAACAAACAGTAACTTTACGCTTATAAATGTATTAGTATCATTTTATCGGCAATCAAAATGTTCGTACAGACTCATACCTGAATCCTGCAGAAATTTTATATTTATTTATGACCGTATTACATTACGGGTAATGGAGTCTTAATTTTGCAATTACCTTATATATTTAGCTCTAAATCCACACTAAGAACTTGTTCGTACAAAAATATTTTTACATTATACTTGATTAATGACAAAGGCACACTATGTAGTGCTATTATTATTTCTACTTTGGTATGGTTTTCATCTTCAACGCTCGACATATACAGCCTCAGGCGAAAACAGAGAACGTATTGTCTTGATCTTTGGGTTATCTTTTTATACTGATTAATGCGAGATAGGTGTTGGAAATATATTCAAGTCAAAATAAAAAATATATATATTCTAGTGATTTTGAAAATAGCAACTGTTGAATTTCTTGCCGGCTATTCTCAGCAGAACTGCCTTCCGGACCGGTGGTAGCTGTTTTTTTTTGTTTATATATTCATTCGACGATTCAAAAGTGTTTATAAGAGTCTATTTGAGAAGAGTTTATTTTTTTATTTGAATTTGAATATATACTTCGTTTTCTTTTACAGTTACAGCTGTAGTTGTGACATATGGATACACTTAGTTTAAACTTAGATGTATTTTGCTCGTCTTTATGGCACAGAGAAAAGCAAAAGCTCCAATGTCCGTCGACCGTTTTCGACAACCGTCTCGTATGCAGTCAGATACTGTCTCGTTGCGCCACCGCGACTATGACGCGACGGTGTCTGCTAAGTCAACGCCATTTATAGAGTTGTTTTATAACTAAATACTCATTCTATAATCTAAATCGAAAAAATAGTAATGTGAAAAATGATTTATAAATGTGTAATAAAACAATATACCAAAAATAACTTACAGAGTGTAATATAAGCGAATAAAATGTACCTCAGACTATAACCACATTTTTAAAAGTAATGGTATAAGTGCTTACATCTTTCCAAATTACCTTGCAGGAGTAGGTACTTTTGCCCGCGACTAACTTTGATATACTTATATCAACTTTAGCTTTCCATAGTTCTTGATATTCTTGAACATTTAAAATAAATATTTGTTCAAATATATTTTAGTAGGATCACTTGGTTTACTTAATACTAGCTGATATTTAAAATCTAAGAGTGTTAAGTTTCAGATATTTTTTTTGCAAAAGGTAAAATAGATACATCGCATTTAATGTTTGTAAATGTGAAATGTAAATTTCTGTGTTTTGACGATTTATTTAATCACATTCATTAAGTTGTTGTCCACCGATAAGGTATGTAGATATCGTATCTTGTAATGGTTTGGAATGCTAAAATAGGGTTGTAGGGACACAGGCGTGCGACTCTAAATGGTTGTGGGTTCAATTTCCTCTCGTTCCTTTTATTATAGTCTGAGGTACATTTTATTCGCTTATATTACACTGTACTATAATATAGCATAAAACATCCATAATAAATTTGTTAGGAAGGTAAGAATGCGGCTATAATACATACAATCTTCTCATATCCCACATTGAAGCGGGACAAAAGAAAAGATTTCGACACGGTTACGGTCGACGAGGAAAATTTCAAAAAAGGAAAGAAGCTTACCAGAAATGAAATTACATCCTTTGGGATTATGCGTTTGTTTGAGAACATT
This sequence comes from Heliconius himera, assembly GCA_021202915.1. Taxonomy (NCBI): domain Eukaryota; kingdom Metazoa; phylum Arthropoda; class Insecta; order Lepidoptera; family Nymphalidae; genus Heliconius; species Heliconius himera. Next base: position 167,812 of record JAJHJA010000317.1, read on the forward strand.
TTAAAGTATATTATTTTCTGTTTTGCTTTGCCAGTAGAACGTGACGAAATTTCAGCTTCACGTATATTATTACAGCAGGGAGGAACTAGTGTCAGACAAATTTGAAACATTGAGAGTTGTGTGGAGAAACGGAACGTCCACATTCGTATAAAAGCAACGAAATATATATATCATAATTTAAATAATACACTATTATATCAAATAGTACACTACCGTTAGCTTTGTAGCAACGGAGTACCAACCTCACGCTAACTGACAACTTCTTTTGAAATTACATAGACTTAACTAGCCTGCAAACAATTTACTCGCAGCATAAATATTCACAAGTTTCCGTGAGACTTCGTGATCGAATTTAATTCCACAATTTAACTTTAACGAACTGCGAAGTTATCCTATTGGCATTTTCACTCACTGTCGACTAATAACTCATTAAGGAAAGTTACTAGACTATATGAAAAACTGTCATAAACTTGAAAAGTTATCATTTTACCAAATAATGGAAAAAAACTTGAAATTTATTGCTATAAGTTGAAATTCAGTACGTTTTTTACATGCTCATTTTTTAATAAAAAGAAACCTCGTGTTCGTTCGGATACAAAAACTTCATTCAAAGGTATTTTTATAATAAAATATAATATAATAAAAAATCTTCTAACATGAATAACATTTCATATTTTTGAAATAAAAGGTTTATATTTTTATTTTCATTATTTAGATGAAAATACATGAAAAAAGTTCAGTGTATTTTTCATTCTGACTTATATGGCTAAACTTGCTATTTAACACTGACAGATACCAAAAACAATGTGTTATACACTACTCCATATTTAATAATAATGCACATTATATAATAAATTAAAAAAAACACTAAAATATATAAGAGGCCGGTCGTGGCGCAGCGGCACGAGGTGTGACTGCAAAACCGACTGGTTGTGGGTTCGATCCCCACTCGAGGAGATGAAATATTTACTTAAATTTATATTTCCATTTCTTCGCTCTGGTGCCGAGGTTAAGCGCGGCGTTGAGTTCTGCCACTCAACACGCAATGCCTCCAGAATTCGGCAGAAAGTGGGGAACGGAGTGTCTTAACACTAGGTTCCCTCTGCCTACCCTGCTGTGTGCGGGATATAGCGTGAAGCTAATTTTTTTTTTTATTAAAATATAAAAAAATACAATCCTAACTATCTCGTGACATCGTTTTAAAATCTAACGCGGCTTCAAGTAATGCTAGATAGTATAATCACTTTAAGGATATGGCAGTTTAACTTATGTTACCTTCATAATACGTGACTTTCAGAAGATGAAGCCTGCTTCGACACTTTCTGAGGAAATTGATTGATGAAGTAGTATTATACATTTTCCAAACATTATTAACAATCAATTTGTGCGATATTGCAGCAAGAACAATGAAAAATATGGATCATATAAAATGTTGTAGCTTATATTGCATGTACATGAAAGAATACATTTTTCTTTTACTCTGTATCCCGCATATAACAGGTTAGGCAGATGGAACCTAGTGTTAAGACTCTCCGTTCCCCACTTTCCGCCGAATTTTCGAGACGCCGTGTTTTGTCTTGTTCAGAATGAAGAAATGAAAATATTAAATAAATCATTCTCTTAAGTGCGAATCAAACCCACGACCGTCATGTTTACAATCTTGCGCTATGTGTGCCAATATCCTACAACAGATTTAAAGTATAATTGTCGATTACAATAATATTTTTGAATTAAGTATATGTAAATAAAATTAAATAGTTTAGATATTATATATCGAGTATTTTCGTATTTTCTTAAAACTGAAATTAACTCTTTAAACTCACTCAAGGTTGTCAAAATACAATATATTAAACTAAGTCCCGACGAGTGTACATACTACGCACCATACCCTTTCAATCTCCTTTGGCAAATTATAGCGATTTCAAACATCGTCACAAGTTTATTAAGGAAATGTATTCTGAGGGAACGTCTTAGTAATCGTATCAAAATAACTACATCATTCTTTAAAAAAATATTCTTATAGTTTACACATTGTGCTTTTGTGTATTTATTTATGTAAAATCTGCTAAGTTAAAATTTTTTACGTTTCAATTTAATTAAATATTGATAATTGCGCCAAGCTATTAGGATCATATAAATTGTGTATAATAACGTTATAAGTTGATAGTTAAAATTTAAAAGAAAAAAAATATTCTCCTTTTTAGAGCGTTTAAATAAAAGCTTTTACTATTAATATATTTTTTTGCTTTTATTATATTTCCCTCAATTTATACGTATCTCTCTTGTAATTCAATGCCATAAAATAGTCGAATAATCATTTATTCTGGGAAAATCGATAAATTGGGAATAGGTGGGCGTAACGTAGGTGATGAAAAATCCGACCGACTCTCTAATTTATCTTTAAGTCACTTGGCTACCTGATATCGGTCTTAAATTTTTCCTGTGAGAAAATTCCAATCCAGTGAATTCTACGACCTACTTTTGTCTTTCTTTCGAGTAAAGATATACATAGATGCTAAAAATACAGTGGAGATAGCAAAATAGAAATTATTTAATTAATATTTAAATTTCTCTGAGTGGGAATCGAACACAGTTATAGCCTGTCCCTGTGTTCATTTATTAGAATTACATTTTAATAGCGTCTCCACAATGTGACGCGTCGCTTGTACTGAAAGTGTTCTAAACTATTCCCACTATTTGCAGAATTTGACAACAAAATTCTTCTCGTCTCTAGAATTTGTCTTTGCATACAAAAGCTAATTACTAGCATTTTTTAAAATTCTTTTATGTAATAAAGATAGAAACAACTAAGTAACAAATGCATGTAATATTATATTTATTTGGTAAAATAAAATATATGTCATTTTAAGATACTTGTACTACACTTAATTAAATATTAAACTTACTTCATTCACTTATCTTTATAGTCGTAATTTAAAAAAAAAATCATTTGAGGCATATTCCGTCTACGCTTTGTAAGTGATAATAACATTTTCATATTTCATTTTATATTAAAAAAAATGTTTTTCTATTTCATTTGAACTTCAAATCAGCCGACCACACACAAGAATACTATAGAATATTCTCCTCCTCTATACTAAATATTTGATGTACCGCATGTTTTATATATATGTGTTAGTCACAGTTCATAAACCACTCCTTTCAATGAAATAAACTTCTTTCAAAGGTTCGGTCGAGCGGAAATATGGAAGCATACATATCTATTGCCTAGGGTTAGTAAAAGAGGGTCCGTATTAATAATTCCTAACATTGCTATTAAAAATACATTGACCGTATTAAATCAGTCTGCTAGGTTTGAATATGACCTGTGTTGTACGATTTGTATCTCGTTTTAATTTTATATATCTAATTTAAGATATTCTGAAACTTATATTTAAATTATTTTATTATTTATTTATTGGACATTTTCTAACTTAGAAATATAGGTATTTAAATAGAAAAAATCTTCTTGCCTACTCTAAAGGAAAAGGGGTAACGAAAAATACTAATAAAAATTAAAAAAAAAAAAAAATAGCTTCACGCTGTATCCCGCACTCAGCAGGGTAGGCAGAGGGAACCTAGTGTTTAGACACTCCGTTCCCCACTTTCTGCCGAATTCTAGAGGCATTGCGTGTTGAGGGGCAGAACTCAACGCCGCGCTTAACCTCGACACCAGAGCGAAGAAATGGAAATATAAATTTAAGTAAATATTTCATCTCCTCGAGTGGGGATCGAACCCACAACCAGTCGGTTTTGCAGTCACACCTCGTGCCGCTGCGCCACGACCGGCCTCAAAAAAAAAAAAATATACTAATAATTTTAATTTATCTCTATTTTTGGAGAACCTATTATGGAGTCACTCCGTTATCAGCAATTTTGAGATTTATGTACATATATATTATGACATATGCTAAGATGCGAGTTGCACTGTTTTACTTAATTAATTCAGTATAGTACATACAGATACAATATATACAAATACATACATACTTATCTATACATACCCTTTTATAAAAATCCATATAATTCTGTAATTATAATACAAAACTTAAAGGAAAACACCAAGTTAAAAATGAGAGTGAAGATACTAAAGTTACAACCTTTCTAAGCTTAAAATGTTCGAAACTAATAGTAACAAGCTATTTAAGTTAAAGATGAAAATATATAAATTTTAAGGCACTAGTTAGTACTCGTCTTATCTTAAGCGTTTGTTGTTTTTTCACTTACATAATAGACTTTCAAGTAGAGTCGTCGTTTTAATTACTTTCTTAACTAAATATGTGGGACTAAATAATATGACTTTATAAAGTTGTGAATAGTATACATCAAACAACATCATATTTTTAACCGATTTTCAAAGAAAAGGAGATTATCAAGTCGTCGGAATCTTTTTTTTTATGTATGTTCAGTGATTATTCAAAGACGCCTGAACCGATTTGGATAATTATTTTTTTATTTGAAAAAGTATACCTCACAGGTGGTTCTATAGTAACCATGTCGAGATCTGATGATGTTAATACTAAAAAAGCAAGCTGTATATAAAATATTAATTGAAGGTGAAATATATTTCACTACCATTCATAAATATATATATTCCATTTTGTCATCATAATAATGAATAACATAAACTTTCCTTATTACTTAAGGAATATTTTTAGTGAGATTAAAGCTGCATATATATTACTACACAAAAGCTTTAAATAGAAAATTCCATCATATTTTATTTAGTAAAGTTCCACTATTTCCTTTAAAGTAAGTGACATGAAATGAAACTTAAAGTATACCTTTTATTACATATATTATGTTTAATATATAGAGTCTCAATTAAGACCTTCACAAAAGTACACAATCAAAGCTCAGGTATATAAGTTCTCATAGTACTCAAAGTTTGGTAAAATCAATTTGAACATTTCAAAGTTCTGTACGCGCACTTCGATAAAGTTCATTTAGCTGCCTTTAGAAGGAATTTGCGGTTTAATTAGTAAATCTAAGATGAGATTGACAACTGTGTTTGACAAAAGTAAATAATAAATTATTTTTAAATAGAAAACACATTTTTCACATGAAAACACATCATTCACAAAAGTCAATATCGTGCTTAATTCTGAAAATTATAATTTTTTATGTAAACTGTTTACAAATCCATTATAACACTTTTGTTTTTGTATAACATTTGAAATTGTAATTAAATAGTTGTATGTTCAATTCAAGTTTAAAACAATAATTTATAAGTCATTAGATGGAGGACCTTTTCGGGGATTGTAGTAATGTGGCCGAATACCGTCCGGTCCAGTTAGCTTTCCTGCTTTCCTGCAATTTGCAAAACTATTTCTATGCGACTGAAAGTTTGGACCATTTAATATGAAGTCTGTACGCCACGTCACATTTAGCGAGGCTTAATATTTTAAAAATAAATATACTCTACTAAATACATCGTTATTCAGATATAGTACTTACATATTAAATTAGTTTATATGTTTTATAAAGAATAATCATTCAATAATAATTACAATATTTTTTCAAACATTATCGCGTTCTTCGGACAAAATCAAAAATATTTAATAGAGAAATGTATTACTTGCTATAAAGTTCCCATCGGAGTTCAGCCGAGAACCGGCCTTTCGCAACATTATTGTAAAATTCATCAAAAACGAAAACACTGATTGACAGTCGATTTAGATACATTGTGTGTACATTGTGATGTAGTCGAAGTTGTAAATACTTGTCGCGGTTTGTTGACGTCTGAGACAAATAACAAAGTATCCATTGCGGTGTCTCTAACACTGTAGAGACTGATTTACGGTCGTCTGAATCTCTCCCTTTTCCAGTAATTCTGTTAATTAATAATGAAGAAAACAGTACAATATTAACATAAGTTGTCACTATAGCGCTAGCTACAACTGTTATACAATGGATATTATTAATTTAAACATGAACAATTGATGCCGAATTAAAAAATATTTTAGTTTTTTGTCATTGGACCATAAAATATTTTATAAAGTTAAAAACTTTAATATGTATTTAATTGAGTTAAGCCTCTATATACATATAATGATTAAATTATAGAAAAATTACTGATACAAAATTTTCCCGAAATATATATTCACCGAAATACACATTCATTACCTACCTAGTATTTCCGGCATCGGCGGTTTTATTACAAATTATACCATGTTTCAGATGCGGTTTTATAGCAATAATTCGTATCCGTATTCGTAAACTCAAACGTCGTAGTATTTTCTTCTTGTTTTATAGCTTGAGGCTGGTATCAAAATTCCCGTTCTGTAAATATATTTCCAGGCTGATCCCAAGAGGGCTTAGAAAATCATTCCGAGACGTGACTACAGTTTTTATAGCCCTAGTGAAAACACTTATAAACATGTTTTAGAATGCTTACGTTTACTGAATTTACGTTGTATCGACTATTTCAAATATATACATATGTATAAAGACTAACACTCTCGACTTTCGGCTATCTTTTAGGAGTATACATAATGTGAAGTGTTTTCGAGTTACAATATCAATTACAAGTACAACCCTACCGTCTTTATCAATTAACAACTATATTAAACACAATTTATACTCTAAAGAGTTATTATATTTCCTTTCAGAACACAATCGCTTCATAAAACTATTGTAGTAGTATGTTATTTTTTTTTTTTATACGAGTAATAGCATAAAAATATGAAATCCCATTTTATCTATATAATAGAATAGATGAAGAAATGAAATAGTAGATGTGAATTATAATATACATACATACATATGGTAAATGAATTCAGCCACACTGAGACGTCGTTCTCGGTCGTAGTTCAAACAAAGACTCAGTGTGTTTAGCTTGACTTAAAATAATGTAAGTAAAAAAATTGAATTAAAAAAATATTACCCCTAACTTGTATTTACAATATTAAAAGAAAGATTTTTTTTCGAAAAAGATGATGATTAATTCATAAAATAAATAATATTTTCATTGAAAACATCAATATACTTTAATTCAATTCATTTTCATTATTGTTTCAAAACCGCTTTTGAAACAATAATGTTTATCACAATGGCGACACGACACGTACGAGTACGTTGATTGTGACACTTCGGTAATTCTTTAACGGAATGTAAATCAGCTTCACGCTGTATCCCACACACAGCAGGGTAGGCAGAGGGAACCTAGTGTTAAGACACTCCGTTCCCCACTTTCTGCCAAAATTCTGGAGGCATTGCGTGTTGAGTGGCAAAACTCAACGCCGTGTTTATATTGTGTTTAAGCACGCGTGCTACTTTCTTGTTAGACGTTTGTGCTTGTTATACATATATTAAATAGTAATATGCTTATCTCGACGTGTTTATATTCTTATTTTTCATATATTAACTGATAAATACAATAAGTATATTACATTTACATATAATAAAACGTTCTTTATTTTCACATATTTTAAGAATTAAGCTTACTTTATTACTACTTTATAATCACTTAGACCACTTACACTATATTTGCAAATTAACTTTATTTGTCTTCCGATATTTTTTAACTACAATATAGTAGTGAAGAAAATGTAACACAAATTTAGCATCTAATCAGTAGCTTCCATTTCACACACCATTGACTGGTCACTTGTTTTTTTTTTTTAAATTTAAGAAAATCAATAAATGATAGTTTCCTTAATTAGAACACAGACAATTATCCAGTTAATTTAACATCGCGGTGATGATCTCTTAATTGAAGCATAATTAATTAGAACATCTAATTAACATGCTATATCTACATATATATGCCTCTTATTTTAATTATCATGGTTTCGTGTATTGCTTTTATCATATAGAACAACAAAGATCGATTTACTTAATGTGTTTAGAATCTCTGAAACGTGTGTAGTGTAGATACTTATATTAAATGTTATATACTTACTTTTATAGGTTTTTAAAATTGTTAGTCTTTCTTCAATTATATGGAAGTAAATAATTATTTTATACATAATACAATTCTTACTTGTGTATATGACAAGTAAACTGTCACGTAAACGCATTATTGATGTAGTGATGTCGGACCATATTGATATTTCTTAATTTCTTAAAAAATGTACACACAGCATAAGAAATAATATAGATATAGCTTAATATATTAGATTTTCTTTCTTATTCCTTATTTCAAAAGATGATAGGAATAGAACAGCACTTGTAGGTAATATGAACGTAACAAAACAAAATAATATTAGTAAATATAATATTTCACGTTATTCTATACTGAACGTCTTATATTATGTAGAATTGTTCAAAGAACAAAGAAAAAATATTGGCATAACGCAAAACACAATACGTTTGTAGAGGCCATTCTATATAAGCAAGCGAAATGATCGACCTACTGTGGTGAAAGGATTTAGCAGTTGTCCGACCCCTAGCTCGACCGTGGCGGAACAAAGGCTCTCGGCTACCACCAGTTTGATTTAGTAGATGAAAGCACACGAGCTACGGTATTTATGATGATAACTGTGGCTGAACTTTAACGTTTGGTTTGTATCGTAGTTTCTATTCAACATACAACAGACTGAGATGGAATTTACTCAGAATTATGAATCATCTGCGCTTAAATAAATAAACAAGAGTTAAAGAGCCTAGTTGTTTTATTTATCTTTGTATACTTTTCAAATAGGCACCCATCATCCTTATTTTCATTCGCCCTTGCCTCTATCTAAGTGAATCTCTCGCACTAATTATATGTAGGTAGGTAGAAAGAACACAGTATTTCTTTGATATTATTATTATTTCTTACACTACACTTTTATGGATCTGTACCTTTTATTATGGAATACATTTATTTTCATAAATTATGCATTATGTTAACACTAGGCTCCCACTCTAAGCGGGAAAAAGCGTAAAGCTGCTTTATCTGACTCCACTAAGGAGATACAATTTACTTAAATATATTTTCCTCTCAGAATATTATCTATATAGTTCCAATTTCTTAGTATTATAAGTTTGAATATATTATAATCACCACGTAAAGAAATCCACACCGCCGTGATAATGCGATATTTAATATTTTGATTTTCTTCTTTCAATAGTTAAAATTGAATCTGTGAGAATATCGATATTCAATAAAAGACATTTCTTACCTCGTAAACCGTCTTAGGTGCACTTTAAAGCAGTATTATCGCATCTGTTTCTGATAAGAATCATCATAAGAAATCCACTTAATCGACCCATGGGCTTAAGTTGAACTTCGAATGAGTTGAGTCCACTTTATACTACTGAATTAACTGATATAAGACAAACTCGAGTCCAAGAGTAATTTAGCTTTTTTAGAAAGTTTTTATATTTATTACTAAAGGGAATTACTACGAGATTGTATAATTACTCAAACGTACTCTAAACATCCAAAGTATCAAATAGAAAGCGAAGTATCGGCAAATTAGATCAGTCAACCTCCCTAAACTCTCGTCTCGTCTCGTTTAACCCGTTACGCTTATTTCTATCTCTATTGTGAGACCAGTATAATTACCAACTTTCCGATAGCAATATGTTTGTAATGTGTATATTATTTTCATATAGAAAAGGAATTTGTCAGCGTAAACCATTTTTAACTCTTTTTACAGGAGTATTATTTCTATTTATAATCTCTATATACAGGGTGGATGTGTCAGCACCACATTAAATGAAACCACAGTTTTAACTACTCTATAAAAGCCTAATATAATTCAGAAAAAAATAAATTCCCAAAAATGAAAAAGTTTTTTTTTCAAACAAAATAAATAATAAAATTGTCATTTTAAAACAAAACGTCATTTGTAAGGATGACGCACGCACACATAAACCTATCAAAGGAACACCGCCGCACACGCCTCATTTCGAAATCGAGTCGTATGTATTGGCGATAAAGTTCAAAGTTGTTTGACCTTTAGTAGTATTTTTGTAGTAGTAAGTGTTTATGTTATTGGAATCTATACGTAATCGCGTCACACGAAATACATGTATGGATAAAAATTGTAAAATGAAAACTGTTGAGGCATCTTGATTAATTTCTTTAGGTATAGGTTTGAAATATTTTACCTTATATGCTGTTTCTGTAAATGGAGCGCTGCCTCTTCCACCCTGTATAATAAGACAGTTAAAATATTTTGTCTGTACATTTAGTAATTTTGACTGAAATGGATAGAGGGACACTTAAAAAGAATAACAGAAAGCAAAAAGATTTTTTTTTAATTTCTTGTCTGTCTGTCTGTCTATCCGTCTGTCTGTCTATCCGTCTGTCTGTCTGTCGACATATTTTTGTCCGCATTTTTCTCTGAAAGTACTGAACCGATTTACTTGAACCAATTGCTTTGTTTTAGCTCAACTTAACTACTAAAGTTTAATTCATCAAAATCGGTTCATTAAAAAAAAAGTTATCGTCATTTGAATGAACTCAAGGCATTAGCTTGCCTGCGAATATTATATAGCAATCGCGCTGGTAAGATTCTTGGCTAAAGAATGACATTCAAAACGTCTGGATTATATGACTGTTGATAAAAATATATATTTTTGAAGCACTATTATATAATATTTTATACAATAAAGTAAACAAAATTGTTAGTGGAGATTACCTTTATAAATCATAATAGTTAAGTTTAAGTCGTAATTAATTCAACACAGAGATATAGAACGATCTTGAAAGAAATATCAAGTAAATACAAAGATTTTTTGGTTGGTTCGTTCATATAATATATGTAACTAATTTAAAAACTGTACAGCAGTTAATATGCAGTTATTACAGTTATTTTACAAAGAATATTATGAATCCTTCATATCAATAATTTAACATTTAAGGCTGTGTGTCTGAATCAGTAAATTAAATTATTCACTGACATCAGCACATTTAACAGAGTATATTGTATAGGTAAAAAGAACATAAAGTTACAAAAATATATACGTGTAATAAATAATTAGCTTTATGTATATTTTATAAATATCAAATATCAACAATGGTCGTATTTTTTTTATTTAAAACAATCAAAAATTCTTTGACGATAACGTCGTAAAAAATCATATTAGAAGTCATTATAGTTGTCATTCAATTCTGCTTATTAAATCAATAATCATGTATTTTAAGCGGGCGAAGTCGTGGGCGAGCCGCTACTTTTTAATAAAAATGTCAATTCAAAGCGCGGCGTTGAGTTCCGCCACTCGCCATGCAATGTCTCGAGAATACGATGGCAAATGGGGAACGGAGTGTCTTATCTTTGTATGGTATTGTATTATCTTCGTGTCGTGTGACAGCGTCTGATTATAAACGTTATAGTTGTGGATTCGATCCTCACTCGGGGTAATGCATTTTCATATCCGCGCTCGTGACACAGACAATGTGCAACGTTGAGTTATTTTACTCTCTACCTGTAATGTATCAAATTCAAGAAGGACGCGGAGAGCAGAGTGTCTTTACATTAGATTCTCTCAATCTATCCAGCTATGCGCAATAAAATATGAAACTAATGTAAATATTCGAGGTTTATATTTAATTTAAAAGTAAAATTGATTTACTAAATATACTAACTAATAAATTTGGTAATTCATATATTTCTAATAATCTAAAGATATATTTCCAATTACTATATCTTCGCCCGCAATACCATTGTGAAGAGTCGGCCTTAGTGCTATATTTGTCACCAGCGAGGGCGCTTGTGAAATTGTACTCATATTGTAAAGGATAATCCTCTTGAAGAATTCATCAGGTTTAACTAAAGTCCCTATCAACGCGAGCCTTGCCACCTATTTATCACTATTATGTTTTTCTATACCTGGAGTAAATATATATTTTTTTTATTTTGACATATATTTATGTTATTTTTATTCTGTATTTAGCATGTTTTTTGAGGTTTTAGTAGTAAGCCGGAGTGGCTTACCTTATGCATGTAAATTATTTATGTATTTTCTATTCATATAGAAGTCAATTTTTTATCAGTTTGTTTGATAATTATTTGCTTAGTTTAATAATTAACTTTGTTTGAATGTTTTATTTCAAAAGTCTTATTATAAACATAAATTTATAATAATAGGTGATTTTGACTACTAAATTCATCAAATACTTAATATTATTATAATACGTATCAAATACCATCATTACATTAAAAAAAATATGAAAGTTTGAATTTAAGCCTCAGTAATATTTATATTTTTCGAAAGCTTCTAAAAATGTTTCCAAAGGAACGCTTACTTGCTAGTTAATGAGCCAACGTTGTGTTGATAATGTCGCTGGTACTTAACGCTTAATTACTACGTGGGGAAGGAACAATATAGCAGGCAGGAGTGTGGGGAGTTTGTAGACAAGTTTTGAATTGTTACTGTGGCTGATGAAAAGAAAATCACTTTGATTTAATTAAGGACACTGTTAAATTATCAAACAATTGTTTTTCCGTTTTTAGTACTCGCATTGTGTAATTCTAATAATTAAGTTAAAATATAAATTATTCAGAAAAAAATATGTAATTTTTTGGCAAAAAAATAATTTCAAACAATGAAAACAAAACCATTTCTTGCTTCAAAGCTAGCACTGAAGCTGGAAGCGGTCATAAGAATAAGTGAGATGAAAAGCTTTTGATTAAAACTTTACACAATATTTGATTTGTTCACAATTAGATAGATTTTCGAGCAGTTACAATACACATACAATTTATTTGAAAAAAATATCACTTTAAAGATTATTTAGTCTTCTAATAACTGTTAAACTCGTTTAATGGCTTAGATATAAACAGTAAAAGGATAAAAAAAAATCTAATACCTATCAGTAGAAAGGTCATTACGCGTTCGAGAGTCCAGGTACAAGAAAGAGGAGGAGCCGCTGACCATTACATATCCGCTATTCAGTCTGACTGACCCATTTAAACTAAAAGTGCAATGTCAACAAGACGGAAAGTAAATTTTATTGGGATCGATCCTGAAGATGAAAGATCTACTATTCGATACTTCTCAAGGTTTTTAATGTTATAATTGTATTCACATTTGATATAATTAAATGACTTGAATTGTAACTTTTAATACATTTAATGAATTCACTATAAACACATTATAAAAATTTATCGATGTGTAGATATACCATATATTTTTTTCTAAAAATTAAAAAAAAATCAATTTCACGCTGCATCCCACATACAGCAGGGTAGGCAGAGGGAATCTTGTATTAAGACACTCCGTTCCCCACTTTCCTCCGAGTTCTGGAGGCATTGCGTGTTGAGTGGCGGAACTCAACGCCGCGCTTTGCCTCGGCACCAGAGCGAAGAAATAAAAATACAAATGTAAATAAATATTTTATTTCCACGAATGGGAATTGAACCCTAAACCAGTCGATTTTACAGTCACACTTTGTGCCTCTGCGCCACGACTGGCCTCATTTTTTTTTCTATATTATAAATATAAATATAAAGAATATTGGCATCTTGTTTTCATCTTTAAAAACTTCAAAAAGTTAACAAACACTTAAATGCTAAATGAAAATACTAAAATGTGTATATAATAAAAAAACACATTTAATAAGTAATAAATATTTCGAAAGTACTTTTCAGCAACATCGACGTCTGACTCTCACGGTAACCGTTCCTTTGCCACTCATGTCTTTAGTACGTGACTTTAGTTCACTGTATGCATGAATAAGGTAGCTTATCTCAAGAGATTTTATACAAAGATCACTCAGTATGAAAAAACTTTTCTCGGGCCATATTTCGCAGAGTTGCAAAATTGTATCGATTCACATCACTAAAAAAAATGTATAACTATTATTAAAAAGTCTATCTTTTACAAGAAAAAATATTTTGAATTTTTTTAAAAAAAATATTTTGACTTTTTTAATTAAAGGTGGAAGAAAGTGAAATTCTCATCAAAGCACACCTTCAATCACTAACGCCCAATATTAATAACCTATCTCCAACGTCAATCTTCGATTGTTCCATATATCTATCCAATCTAGAGATAGGATAGATATGGAACAATCGAAGATTGACGTTGGAGATAGGTTATTAATATTGGGCGTAAATGAATTTACTAAAACCTACTTAAGCATTCTCTAAGAAAGTAATTTCCAACAACTCAATCACAACACCGTGTTTCCATGAAGTACGAGTATTTTAAACTTTTTTGCATGAATTTGATGTTCATTTTCATTCATTAGTTTATTTATATTATTATTTTAATATCACTACAATCCGTGAAACATAAAACTGAGAGTAACTGAATTTAGGTATAAATACATATGTATTTGATTTTAAATATTAAAATTAAGGATCAATTTGATGCTTAAAATGTTTTTATTTAATGAAATATAATATAAGCCTTTGTTTCCAGAGAGTAAATATCATTGTCTACGTTCAAGTGGTTTATTTGTTAAACGTCAAGTGCATTTTCAGCGACCGTCCCTTTCTTCCGATTGCAATTCAATCAATATATCGGTTGTATGTCCATAATTGGGCACATACAGAAATGATGTCAACTTTATAATATTTTTATCTTCATTTAGGTCTCACAACCATTAGTACCACTGAGTAACGAATTGAGTGCTTTTCTTCAGTAGATGTGAAATTAAAATTTGCTTGTACATCTCGTAAAGAATTTGTTATTTATATAAAGTATCGCTAATTTGCTTAAGATCATCAAATAAAAGTTCTTTTTCATTTTACTTTACTGACTTGTAGATCTATGATAAATGGCATTTTAATTTAATTTTCTTTACCATATTCTAAGAAAGTTTTCTGTTATCTTACTCAATAATCTAGCGAAATACCCATAATACATAATACATAGCGGTTTTTTCCAACAGTTTAAATAAATGCGAGCAATTTACAGAGTCGTCAGGCCTAAAGAAAAGGCCTGGTGACGTCTAAAGTGACGTAATTTCAACTTTGCGGGCCAATCACGACCTCCATATATCTCGTCGAATACAATGCGATGTTCTAGATATAAATATGTATGTTCTTTAATCTAGGGATTAGCTAATGCAAAGTGTGTAATATATGAAGAGTAATAAATTACGAATGGTAAAATGAAAAGTTTATATGTTCGGAAGTTTTATAATAATTATAGGTATATTATAATTTTTCTCACATTTTCATAATTTTTCAGTACATAAGAATGTCACACAGAAAATACTTTTAATAATTCTTTATATAAACAAGCATCTAACAATATCATAAATACTTTTATAAAATTACTCTCCATATTGCAATTTTTAACAACCATTAAGCTCTATTAGTTATTTATTACACATTTTTGATGAACAAATACTAAAATAAACACAGCATAGATACATACATTCATTAAAAAATTCCAACTAGAATCACATTTACATGAAATTGAAACAAAGTATTAAAATTCAATATTAAAGCCTCGATGAATGCACGGTAATATTGCAAGTCGGCGCGTTCATATTGAGTTCGTCATATGCGCCATTAATATACAATGATTTATGTCACATTCATTACAAGACGGATTTTTTTAGTGATTGCGTATAGCACGTGACGGGGATATGACGCTCCTCAATGTCAATATTGGTAATAAATCACGGAGGAGGTTTTATTTCAGACTTTTGGAAACATCATTTTGTTTATATATATTTCACATACTGATAAATCTGATGAATGATTAAAATGGTTATATATATTTTTTATTAACCATAACTTTGTCACGTCGGCGGGCACACGTTATTATATTGTTTGTGAAATATTTAATTTTATAGTTCTCAATTTGTCATTTCATTAATATCTTTTTGGGAAAATCAAAATTCTTATAAAACATTTAAGTTTCAAACAAAGCTTTCTAAAAATACCTTTACATTTAGAAAAATGTCTATAAAATATTATTACAAGTATATAAATATTAGTGATCTCAAGAGATATCTCAAAAATATACTGAATTCGTTAAAGAAACTGCCCAAAGCTGTTGAACCGAAGTTTGGTAGAGCTAAGTCCTCCGAGAGCCCCGTTACGGGTGTCAGTGGACTTAACTTTGACTGTAGAGTTGGAATTCAAATACTTCAAGTTAATATGTTACAATACTTATTTAGAAAACGTATAAAAATTTGAACGCAGCGGGACTCGAACCCGCGCCTCCTGGGAACCGACCAGGCGCTCTGACCACTAAGCCATGCGTTCTCGCCAAGCTACGTCGAAATTTTTATACGCTTGTTACAATTTATTTATGTTGTTAGCATCTCTGTAGGGAGATTTTTACAAATTTCCGCTACCCAAAGATAATTACTATGAATTATTGTTTGGCAAGAGAGAAACTATTTTTTAATATTTTTAAACATTTTTAAAGTGTTAATCCACACTTAGGAAAGAAAAATACTTATTTAGAAAACGTATAAAAATTTGAACGCAGCGGGACTCGAACCCGCGCCTCCTGGGAACCGACCAGGCGCTCTGACCACTAAGCCATGCGTTCTCGCCAAGCTACGTCGAAATTTTTATACGCTTGTTACAATTTATTTATGTTGTTAGCATCTCTGTAGGGAGATTTTTACAAATTTCCGCTACCCAAAGATAATTACTATGAATTATTGTTTGGCAAGAGAGAAACTATTTTTTAATATTTTTAAACATTTTTAAAGTGTTAATCCACACTTAGGAAAGAAAAATACTTATTTAGAAAACGTATAAAAATTTGAACGCAGCGGGACTCGAACCCGCGCCTCCTGGGAACCGACCAGGCGCTCTGACCACTAAGCCATGCGTTCTCGCCAAGCTACGTCGAAATTTTTATACGCTTGTTACAATTTATTTATGTTGTTAGCATCTCTGTAGGGAGATTTTTACAAATTTCCGCTACCCAAAGATAATTACTATGAATTATTGTTTGGCAAGAGAGAAACTATTTTTTAATATTTTTAAACATTTTTAAAGTGTTAATCCACACTTAGGAAAGAAAAATACTTATTTAGAAAACGTATAAAAATTTGAACGCAGCGGGACTCGAACCCGCGCCTCCTGGGAACCGACCAGGCGCTCTGACCACTAAGCCATGCGTTCTCGCCAAGCTACGTCGAAATTTTTATACGCTTGTTACAATTTATTTATGTTGTTAGCATCTCTGTAGGGAGATTTTTACAAATTTCCGCTACCCAAAGATAATTACTATGAATTATTGTTTGGCAAGAGAGAAACTATTTTTTAATATTTTTAAACATTTTTAAAGTGTTAATCCACACTTAGGAAAGAAAAATACTTATTTAGAAAACGTATAAAAATTTGAACGCAGCGGGACTCGAACCCGCGCCTCCTGGGAACCGACCAGGCGCTCTGACCACTAAGCCATGCGTTCTCGCCAAGCTACGTCGAAATTTTTATACGCTTGTTACAATTTATTTATGTTGTTAGCATCTCTGTAGGGAGATTTTTACAAATTTCCGCTACCCAAAGATAATTACTATGAATTATTGTTTGGCAAGAGAGAAACTATTTTTTAATATTTTTAAACATTTTTAAAGTGTTAATCCACACTTAGGAAAGAAAAATACTTATTTAGAAAACGTATAAAAATTTGAACGCAGCGGGACTCGAACCCGCGCCTCCTGGGAACCGACCAGGCGCTCTGACCACTAAGCCATGCGTTCTCGCCAAGCTACGTCGAAATTTTTATACGCTTGTTACAATTTATTTATGTTGTTAGCATCTCTGTAGGGAGATTTTTACAAATTTCCGCTACCCAAAGATAAAAATTTCGACGTAGCTTGGCGAGAACGCATGGCTTAGTGGTCAGAGCGCCTGGTCGGTTCCCAGGAGGCGCGGGTTCGAGTCCCGCTGCGTTCAAATTTTTATACGTTTTCTAAATAAGTATTTTTCTTTCCTAAGTGTGGATTAACACTTTAAAAATGTTTAAAAATATTAAAAAATAGTTTCTCTCTTGCCAAACAATAATTCATAGTAATTATCTTTGGGTAGCGGAAATTTGTAAAAATCTCCCTACAGAGATGCTAACAACATAAATAAATTGTAACAAGCGTATAAAAATTTCGACGTAGCTTGGCGAGAACGCATGGCTTAGTGGTCAGAGCGCCTGGTCGGTTCCCAGGAGGCGCGGGTTCGAGTCCCGCTGCGTTCAAATTTTTATACGTTTTCTAAATAAGTATTTTTCTTTCCTAAGTGTGGATTAACACTTTAAAAATGTTTAAAAATATTAAAAAATAGTTTCTCTCTTGCCAAACAATAATTCATAGTAATTATCTTTGGGTAGCGGAAATTTGTAAAAATCTCCCTACAGAGATGCTAACAACATAAATAAATTGTAACAAGCGTATAAAAATTTCGACGTAGCTTGGCGAGAACGCATGGCTTAGTGGTCAGAGCGCCTGGTCGGTTCCCAGGAGGCGCGGGTTCGAGTCCCGCTGCGTTCAAATTTTTATACGTTTTCTAAATAAGTATTTTTCTTTCCTAAGTGTGGATTAACACTTTAAAAATGTTTAAAAATATTAAAAAATAGTTTCTCTCTTGCCAAACAATAATTCATAGTAATTATCTTTGGGTAGCGGAAATTTGTAAAAATCTCCCTACAGAGATGCTAACAACATAAATAAATTGTAACAAGCGTATAAAAATTTCGACGTAGCTTGGCGAGAACGCATGGCTTAGTGGTCAGAGCGCCTGGTCGGTTCCCAGGAGGCGCGGGTTCGAGTCCCGCTGCGTTCAAATTTTTATACGTTTTCTAAATAAGTATTTTTCTTTCCTAAGTGTGGATTAACACTTTAAAAATGTTTAAAAATATTAAAAAATAGTTTCTCTCTTGCCAAACAATAATTCATAGTAATTATCTTTGGGTAGCGGAAATTTGTAAAAATCTCCCTACAGAGATGCTAACAACATAAATAAATTGTAACAAGCGTATAAAAATTTCGACGTAGCTTGGCGAGAACGCATGGCTTAGTGGTCAGAGCGCCTGGTCGGTTCCCAGGAGGCGCGGGTTCGAGTCCCGCTGCGTTCAAATTTTTATACGTTTTCTAAATAAGTATTTTTCTTTCCTAAGTGTGGATTAACACTTTAAAAATGTTTAAAAATATTAAAAAATAGTTTCTCTCTTGCCAAACAATAATTCATAGTAATTATCTTTGGGTAGCGGAAATTTGTAAAAATCTCCCTACAGAGATGCTAACAACATAAATAAATTGTAACAAGCGTATAAAAATTTCGACGTAGCTTGGCGAGAACGCATGGCTTAGTGGTCAGAGCGCCTGGTCGGTTCCCAGGAGGCGCGGGTTCGAGTCCCGCTGCGTTCAAATTTTTATACGTTTTCTAAATAAGTATTTTTCTTTCCTAAGTGTGGATTAACACTTTAAAAATGTTTAATAATATGTTACAAGTTAAACTATAAAAAAAAACTCTTTATTGTTGTTTAGAAGAAAACGTAATATGTAAATTTGAGGCTTCCATGGTTATTTATAAATTATTTTCTTTTCTATTTAAATTATTTTCATTTCTTGGGTTTGGTAGACAAAATGCGGCGTTGAGTTTATCAACATTTAGCACATATGCCTCCAAAAATAAAGCGAGAATTAAGAGCGGAGTGTCTTAACAATAAGACCACTTTGCTCACCTAGCCACGCCGAAAAAAAGCTGAAAGTGCTAAAATATACTAAGCACTTGTAAATAATATTAAAATGATATAAGTGACACATACTACCATACAAAGAAATAATTAGAATCCTTCTTCATTTGTACAGACAAGTTTCTAAAAACCTTGTAATCAACTTTAATTTCTGAATCAGTCCTGCATCGATTCACTGTATTGTTAGCATCAGTTTCAAACAAATGAATTTTATATGTAATGTGGATGTTGATCTTGAACATAAGGGTCCCTCCATCCAGTTGTGAGAGACGGTAATATTGAACATTAGAAACTTAGTTTCAAATAAAATTAGGTAATCTATTGAGGCCAGTCGTGGCGCAGCGGCACGAGGTGTGACTGTAAAACCGACTGGTTCTGGGTTCGATCCCCACTCGAGGAGATGAAATATTTACTTAAATTTATATTTCCATTTCTTCGCTCTGGTGTCGAGGTTAAGCGCGGCGTTGAGTTCTGCCACTCAACGCGCAATACCTCCAGAATTCGGCAGAAAGTGGGGAACGGAGTGTCTTAACACTAGGTTCCCTCTGCTTACCCTGCTGTGTGCGGGATACAGCGTGTTTTTTCTTTTATATTTATACTAAGTCGGATCAATAAATATTTGTCTGTACTTACGCGACGGTTATAAAAAATGTGACTTAGCTATAGTTTTGTAGACCCTCGTCTAGTATAATATTTTATATAGAAAGTATAATACTTTAAGTGAGTTAGTTTATTTACATATGCGTTACAAAATTAATTATTTATTCAGAAATTTTACCGGCAGATATTCAATTTGCATAAGCTATTAATGTTTACTTTCAATACGAATATCGCATAGATTGTAACAGATATTGGTCACGGTGATATGCCGCAATGATAATTCAAACATGAAATACTGTCAGGTACAGCAGTGACATACTTCATTTATCTGATGAACACATTTTATCAGTGTATAAAATGTTGACTTATATTATAATGAATTAAATATTTAAAATGTAACAAGGGATAAAGGCTTTCTGTTCCATTATTCATATTATTTTTTCTATAGACAAAACGCTTTAGAAACTCTATAATATTTGATGTTACTAATGTTATGTAAAGTAAATTATTCTTACTTTTATTATACTATAGCGTAAATTCTGTTTCTTTGCTCGGAAAAAATTAAGTGACCTCATCGCTTTACAGACATTTATTTAGGAAAACGACATACATATAGTGGTATCGTTATAAAGTAAATCTGAAATAGGGATAAGACTAAGAAGTGGGACTCGAGAGAAACATTTCAAAACGATTTCGATTTCGACCGGTTATGGTTGTCCGGTTAGATAACTTCCAGTCAAGACCTCTCTACATGAAAAAGGATGGGATTACTGACCATTACGTAGTGTGTAATCCTACTTACTTTATAGACTTTTAGTAATATTTACCTTTTGTATATATAATATGTTTTTTATTTCTTATTCTTTACTATTTTTGGTATTTTAGATATAATTGTAAAGAGGGTGACAATTTTCGAAACTACAATGCGAAACTATATCCCCCGATTTTGTTATAATTAGTGTTTTTGGATTGCTTCCTATGGTAGCAAATTTATAGATGTATTCACGTCAAAAATTGAACAGATTTCAAAATTATACTTACATAATAGTCCGAGATATTGAGTGTTGAGTTTTGGAACTTTGTGCCCAAATTTGTCTTTACATAGCAGAATAATAAAAATTAAACTTTCCCCAGAATTGTGAGCAGCCACATAAAAATCGTGCTCAGCCCGACGCTAATCCAATGCGCCACGATAGCCTCTACAATTAATACATTTATATGCATTTTATACTAGGTGGAAGCGTCAGCGCTCCTTTTACGGGAACAGCATATAGGGCAAAATATTTTAAATCCATATCTAAATAAATTAATCAAAATACCTCAACAGTTTAGACGTAGGATTTTTTTCATTTCACGATGTTTATCCATATATGTATTTTGTGTGACGCAGTTACGCATAGATATCAATAACGTAAGCACATACTATTACAAAAATACTACTAAAGGTTAAACAACTTTGAACTTTGCCGCCAATACCAACGATTCGATTTCGAATGAGGCGTATGCGGTGGTTTCTCTTTGATACGTTTATGTCTGCGTGCGAAGTTCTTGTCAAATGGCGTTTTATTTTAAAACGATAACTTTATTATTTATTTACGCCCAATATTAATAACCTATCTCCAACGTTAATCTTAGATTGTTTCATATATCTATCCAATCTCTAGATTGGATAAATATATGAAACAATCTAAGATTCACGTAGAAAATAACTTTTTCATCTTTGGGGAAAATAATATATTATACTAGGCTTTCATAGAATAGTTAAAACTGTGGTTTCGTTAAAAGTGGTGCTGACAAAAAAACTCTGTATAATGTGTTTTCTTACATAGGACATCAAAGTGACTCATCACCACGTTTTTAGTAATATTTATTTGTTCAAATGTATATTAATAATTACACTATACAAAATTGATAAAGGAACATAAAAGTTTAATTGTATTACGTAACAAAATACTTTTATGCTTTATCATTGAAGTTGAACTTTAAACTATTGAAGTAGTGCACTAACGCCCAATATTAATAATGTATCTCCTACGTCAATCTTCGATTGTTCCATATATCTATCCAATCTAGAGATTGGATAGATATATGGAACAATCGAAGATTGACGTAAGAGATAGATTATTAATATTGGGCGTAAGAGGCTAAGGATACTGAAAGTTTACAATGTACACTCACTGTGGTAAGTGCTGTGTACAATAAATTAAAGTCTTAATTACTTAAAGCAAACTAAAATTTAATTTCTATGACCAATAATATAAATGGTTCACGCTGCGCCTTACGTTTCCTGTAAATTTTGCCAAAAATATTAATCAAATCAAACCCTTATAAGATCACTCTGTTGTCCGTATGTCTGTCTCTCTGCCTCTTTATCTGTTTTTACTATAAACAAGACAGCTGTGAGGTTAATATTTTCATTTCAGCAATAATGTCGGAAAAAATGAAAAAATTGACGGAAAGTGGGAAACGGAGTGTCTCAGCACTAGGTTCTCTCTTCCCCTACACTGCAACTCGGGATACAAGAATAAGCTATAACAAAATAATAATAAAAAGATAAAAATCAATCTATTATTCTTTGACCAAATCAACTATCTAATGGAATTATCTCTTTGGTCTATTAGATACTGTTTTACTGCTCTTTTATTTTATGATCACACTTCGACGATAATGTATTAAAAGTGGCCACAAAATATCGTTGTTAGATACGATCGAATGGTTTTTAGTTAATATCGCTATATAACTTTTTTATACGCTTAAGTTTTCATCAAAATTAGTGATTTTCACTTCCTCCTGTCGGAATTAGGACAGGTGGTACACGATCACGGCTGTCTCTGTAAATCACATTGAAGACTTATTAAATATTTTTTAAAGTGTTAGTCCACACTAAGGAAGGAAAATTGAAAAATCTCCTTACAGGGATGCTAACAACATAAATAAGTTGTAACAAGCGTATAAAAAATTCAACGTTGCTTGATGAGAACGTATGGCTTATCAGGTCAGAGCGCGTGGTCGGTTTCCGGGAGGCGCGGGTTCAAGTCTCGCTACTACGTTCAAATTTTTATATGTTTTCTAAATAAGTATGTTTTCTAAATGAGTATAAGACATATTAAATTTTGAAAAAGGTCATTTGAGAATATTTTCTTATTTCATACTTTTTGAAAGCGATTATCAGTAGTCGGGTTTTAATTTTTTAACTTTTTCTTTACGTTTAATAAATATAATTTACCTGACACATATTTTCATATGTAATGAGGCAGAGATTTAATATAGTACGAGAAAAATCTGCGCCAATAAACAAACGCAAAACATGCAAACCATAAGCCAGCTTTTGACTCAGACAAATTACATGTACATACTCGTATATCGTATTTCTCGATTTGTATTTCTAAACGTGAAGGTCAAAGCCCACACTAAGCGATAGTCTTAGCTTGCTAAGTGTTGTTCTATTAAATTACCTTTTAGTCCAATACTAAATATCTTCCAGAGATAAAGAGAAGTTAGTTATTGAATTTCGGCCTATAAATAGAACACTAATATTATTAAACTAATAAATATTTCTACGATTTGAAATTATACTTTAATTTACTTTAATTTAACCTGTACTTAGCACCGTAGACAGAAAGAACCTGTCAAGTCACTCCGTTCTCCACGTACCTGAAATATTTAAGACATTGCGTGTCTCAATATCTCAAATATTTCTGGTACGCGGAGAACGGATATTTAATTTAGACTTATATTACCAGACCACCTTAAAAATAAACAATTTCCGTACATAATTTAGTAAAAACAAAACTTGGTGCCAATATACTAATAAATAATTCCAAGCAAAAAGAAATATTATTTCTAAAAGTTCGTGTCTGTAAACATCCTCTTATAGCCCAAGTGAATTACAACATAAAGTATTTATGCCTTTCCGGGGATATGTAACACGCCGGCCTCTATTGGATGATAAACATATACTAAATATACGCACTTTATAAGAAGCATTCGTTTTTAAGCGTAAATTTCAAATTTATTTATAGTAACTTTTACAAAATTATTATTTGAATATTTCATCATAAATAAAATATTTTACTTTTATTATTAATAATAGTAACAACATTCAAATCATATTCACGACCTTCTATCCTACGCGCTCCAAGTACGCCGCAATGATATTGTAAATACGTATGTATGTAAGTAGAGGGGAGACTTACTGTACCCACAAGTCTCCAATTAATTCAACATTATAATATTACCTACATCATTGAATAAAGGCGCCTCTTCTAGTCCTCACGTCTCAACAAAACCAAATAGTGACTACAGAAGCATATAATAGGACATCTGCAGAGCGGTATGTACTCCTATAGAGGTACGTTAAAGTCAAACTAATATCGCATACGATGAGTTAGAGACGTTGAAATTAAGCATTATTGTAGTTCCCGTTATTAGTTAGCGAAGTTATTTTAATTACAACGCGGTATTCAATTGTTTCAGTTGCTACATTGTACTTGTGATGTGTTGCAAAGTAACAAAAAGAGACTACTTAGATTTATTTATTGTACTGTTTGCATCTACTCGTATGTACATATGTACTAAATTGAACCCGTTTACAATCTCCCAATATCAAACATAATATTAAATGATTTCTGCGAATAGATACACAAATAAGGGTATCAGGTTATGTTTATATAGAGCCTAGAAGTGAGCACCGCAATACAATCGCATCTCAATAGCAGCACATCGCATACAAAAGACATAAGTGTATTTTTTAATCATTTCGTCTCTGTCTGGCCTTTCTAAGCGATCTTCTTCTAAACCACCCAACGGATTTTGATGCGGTTTTCACCATTAGGTAGAGTATTTCTCAGGGAAGGTTTATATATCGTTTATTATATGTATATTTTATTGTAATTTGACATAAATATGATAAATGTGCATAAAGTCCTACCCGTTGAGACACTTTCACGCATGCGCTGCTTTAATGGTAAATCCTACATGAAAATAATGTACTAGAGTATTATTCCTCTTAATAAGATCTACAAAAAAGTCAGCGACAGCATATTTGTATCTTCTAAGGATAACATACAGTGAGTATATTTCTGTCTAAAAATAGTAATTTGAATATATTTTTTATTGTGAGGGATGTTTGTCCATAATGGTATCAATCCTTATCCTTTTAAATACTTTATTAATTTTCTACGTAAAACGAAGATAAAATTTGCTCTTTACACTAATTTGAAATTACGAATAGTTTTAGAGAAAAACGCATTTAATTATTGACACATCACGCCAGCTATAAACCGCAGTTTTGGCGCAAGTTTCACTTATTACCTTACTCTCAGCATATAAATAAGTATATAAGTTACGTTAGCCATTTAATGGAGATCAAAACTGTCTTTTACTGTTTTTCATTTTAATAAGTACTTTAGAAGTTGTTACAATATCAAAAAATCCTTGCTGCGAAACGGCTCGCCACGCGCCATGCGTCCCCCCGCGCCCCGCGACGCGTCCGCCGCGCCCGTCTCCCCGCCTGCCTCTGTAGCGAAGTAGATTTAGATGCGATTGTACATATTGGATAATTAGAGTTTAATATATTATTTGAGCGCGATATATTTAGTTTCACCTTTTTTGATTAATAGAATAGTAGGTAGTCTTTTGTTTATCATTTCTTTCGTTTAAGTATCCTGTTGTTTATTTTGTTTACTCTTCTTCTGTTCTTTTATTATTATTTTTTACCTTTTTAAACATTTCCTTTTTTAATTTAATTATGCCACGAAAAAGTCGTTCATAGGTCGTAGAACAAGAAATGCAAATAAAAATCGTTTAAGTCTTACTAATGAAAGCGTAGAGGAGACGGAAATTAGACGGTAATTTAAATATATTTTCTTATTGTGTGTCCATAATGATATTAATCCTTATCCTTTTAAATAAGTTCTTAATTTTCTACGTTAAACAAAGATAAACTTTGCTCTTTACAATATTTCGAAATTACAAATAGTTTTAGAGAAAAGCTATATCGACTCATGTTTAACCCTTACTTTCAGTATATATATAAGTATAATAGTTACCTTTTGGCCATTTCATATAGATTAAAATGTTGTTTACTATTTTTCATTTCAATAAGTTATTTAGAAGATTAGTAGCACAGATTTAAAATTACGGTACTAAAAAATTCTTGCAGTGTAACGACTCGCCGCCCACCACGCGTCCCCCTGCGACCCGCAACCTTTTGCTTATAAAAATGGATCCGCCGCACCCGCCTGGCTTCTTTATGGTTATACTACGCCGCAACAGTGATTAACCGAAAGGAGAGTGCAATAGTAGTCTTCTTCGACGTAGCGCGCGTATCCGACCGCGTTGGCACCCGGGCTTACTTCATTAAGTGCTCAGAGCCGGCACCCCCCAGCACATCGCGTATGTCTTTGCCTCCCTGCCTCAGTGACAGGACATTTTGCGTGAGAGTTGAGAGTTCAAGGTCTAGCAGCGACTCGATCGCTGCCGTTGTTCCCCAGGGCAGCATTTTATCACCTGCTCTCTACGCACTATACACTGATGACATCACAACGCCCTAGCGAGTATCACTCAACGAGAAATCCTGCAGGTGGTCCAGAACCTCATATTCCGTCGAGTGACGCAGGCGCCATACTAAGTGAGGAACACCACGCATCATCGCAACATAAAAATAGAAAGCCTGGAAATGTGTACCACATTGGTCGTCTCGCGTCCAACGCATTCCGCTGCGCCAATGTATCACCTGCACCTAAGGGGCAGCACTCCGTGGCATACCCGGCCGCCCGAGGTCAGACGTAAAATTACTTCCGAGGGACTTTCTATTCTCCTCCAAATCCGACTCATGAGCCTTGCATTGAACCTTGGTCGTTTAAGATGGGCCTCCCTCAGGAAACCGAGAGTCTCTCCTGAGTGAGTTGATCTCCTAGATGGTATTTGATAATCCTTCCAATTTCATACTGTGTCAACGCCCAGATGTCGTTCGGAGCTACTACGGAGATGGGCCAGAGAATGCTTCAATACTGCACCTGGCTTTATAGCAAAGTTAATTTAGAAGCGATTGCACGTATTTTGGGGTTATCCAATAATTATAATGTATTTCAACGCGACATACTTGGTTACATCTTTCGTTTAAGTATTTTTGGGTAAGATAATAGTAGGTAGTCTGTTGTTTATAATTTCTTTCGTCAAAGTTTTCTATTGTTTGTGTCATTTGTTTAAGTGAGGTTTTTCAAACAATTGAAACATCCTTATTGGAACTACGAAAACGCGGGTTGAATTAAGGTTTAAATAATTTTCACATTAGTAATCTTAAGTGTTTTGCAAACATAGGTACATTACATGAATAATTCCGTAGTTAAGCGGGCGAAGCCGCGAGCGGGTCGCTAGTAACATGAATAAAGTAGGTCTGGAATTACAGCTTAAGTACAGACTGTATCGTAATTTCATAATATAATATCATTATTTTGTTATATAAATATGATAAGAACTTCGGATAAAGGAATATTTTAATTATTTTAAACACATTTTACATTAGGTTCATTTTTTGTGCTTAAAAAAAAATGTAGTAACGAAGTAAAATTTAATTTCAGTAATCAAAAGAATGTTTAGAAAGACACAAAAGTATTACCACCGTGGCTCGACCACCACTAAGAGGAAGTTTTTATTTTAATTATTTTTAAATAAGCGCAGCGTTGAGCTCAGATGTTTCCGCGAAAATTGACTGGAAAGTGGAATACAGGTGTTTTTTTATTAATAGCTTACCTCTGCTATGTGAGATAAGAGGCAAAGAAGCTTTTTTAAATACTAAATGTTCCTTAAGTATTCACATCTATTAATGTTGCTTAAAGGCCTCAAACACACTCTTTGTTTATCTATTTTATTATACTAGACTAGAGGGCGCGCGCGGCTTCGCCCGCTTATTAGGAGAGAATTCTAAAAAAACCACGAAACACGTGTGCAATAAAATATTTTTAACAGTCTGAATTAATTTTTTTATAAAAATAGGTGGCAATTTAAAGATTTTTCCATATAAACTTTCAATCCCTTATTTGAACCCTTAGGGGGTGAATTCTTAAAAACCATGAAACACATGTTCAATGAAATATTTTTAAGAGTCTGAATTTCAAATTTTATAAAAATCGGTACAGATTATTTTTTTTTTCCATACAAACTTTCAACCCCTATTTCATCCCTTTAGGGTTAAAATTTTACAAATTCCCTTCTTAGTGGATGTCCAGAATATGAAAATAAAACTCTGCCCAAATTTCACGTTTCTACCATCAGCGGTTACGGCTCTGCGTGCGTCTTACCTCAGTCACTCAGCACAAGTCCTTTTACATATATAGATAAGCTACCAATAAAACAATCTTTATTTTATTTGTCGTTACTTTTGCGTAACACACTTTACGCAACATATGTAAAGTAATGAACTAACATAATAACATATAAAAGCAATATAAGGCTTGAAGAAGAACTGAAAATTGTTGTTATCATAACGTCGACTTAGAGTTGGCGCCCCTTGAACTTGCGCTCAATGAATGTCACTTTGACACGATTCAATTTTCTGCGACAATATCAAAAATATAACAGACTTTGAGTAAAGATTCATTTAATTTTATACTTATATGTTAATACAATTTTGGACTTCATTTTTTTGTTGGCAGAAGTAGAAAAGTGTTAAGACACTGCGTTCCCCACTTTCCATCCCATTTTCGGCATAATCCGTAATTAGTAGCGGGGTAATGAAACATTTTTTGAAATAATTATTCGCCTAATTGGGGACCGAACCCACATTCGTCGCGTTTGCGGTTAAACGCTGTCACTGCGTCATGCGGGCCTCCATATACATACATAATTATACTCCGCTACAGTTGGGTGAACAATAGAGAATGAGGGGTATATTTTAGGTTGATATTTAGTTTTTTCAATACAGTAATATAGAAATAAGCCACTTAACCAATAGAACTTACTTAACCAACTTACCTTATAGTAAATTTCTAGACTTTGCTTTGTTCTTTAACACTTAGGAAAGAAAAATACTTATTTAGAAAACGTATAAAAATTTTAACGTAGCGGGACTCGAACCCGCGCCTCCTGGAAATTTCTAAATAAGTATAAATTATTTTAGTTCACATAGTACAGTTACTTATCTTACACATCTCATTTTCACAGCTATTTTCACCCATCTCAGTCAGACACATAACAATATAATAAAAATATGAACTCACAGCTATCCAGTCAAGCATATTTCAAGTACATAACGTAGGCTGGCGCCTGGTGCCTACATCTGGCAAACATGTAAAAAGCACGAGATTACGCAAAAGGTAAACACGATTGGTTCGAGGAAATGATGTTGATAAAAATATGAAAGTGACTAATAAAAACTGAAATGTAATTGACGAATGTGCTCACATGTCATACATCAACACACTTGGCACGCAACGTCTTCTATGAGACCTCCACTACTTGAGATGATGTATACAACCTTGGGAGCGTATCATCATTGGCATCCCGGAGTGAGGTCTACGAGCCACGAAATTGCTAGCAATTTATGTGGTTCGAGGGGACCTGTAATGGGCGGAGATCGTGCTCTATTGTGTTACGTAAATGTGTTTATATTCATTACCCAATATAAGATATATTGGGTTATTTTTCTTACGTCTTTATAATTTCTTATAGATATAGGAAACATACATATTTTCTTACATAAAAAAATCGTTTATGATATCAAAAGTACATAATTAAAATATCCAATACTTTTCCGCTTCATACTTTTACTGTAAATCCTGGGGTCGGTTTAATTTCCTTATCAGAATGAACAAAAGCTAATGGATTTATGAACTTTCATTGAAAATGGAGGAAGAGATGATAACATAGTATTGACATAAACGTTTCAACTTTGTAGCTACGGCCGCCGTCTTCAACCGACAATACTTGTAGTTCGTGTAAACAGCAAATATCTTTTAATTGAATATAAACTGAAACTTAAAAATATGAAAATTCCTACGGAATACTTTAAAGAAATTCCTTGTGAGTAAGAAGCTTCTGTCTCAAGTGACCCATAAAACGAAGTCCATTATTGTCCGCTCTTGGTTAGCAACTTTAGCAATGTATAAAAATAATAAGAAAATATAATACATAATCTCTATATATAATAAGACAGTAAAAATATTTTGTCTGTCCATTTAGTAATTTTGACTGAAATGGATAGAGGGACACTTAAAAAAAGAATAATAGAAAGCAAAAAGATTTTTTTTGAATTTCTTGTCTGTCTGTCTGTCTGTCGACATATTTTTATCCACATTTTACTCTGAAAGTACTGAACCGATTTACTTGAAGGGTGGTGGTGCGATACACAGTTATCTACCGTTGGCAAATCTTTGTTTCAGAGAGCCCACCACCTCTGCGACGCTGAACATCTAGGGGACGAGCTTCGCCAGGTGAAGAATTCCCTTCATCAGAACAAGCTGCCAGTTCCCCGCCAGCGTTGTCAGAAGACCAACAAGCCACCCACAGTCGAGAGACAGCCAGCACTTCTACCATATGTGAAGGGGGTTACAGACAGGATCGGCAACATCTTAAGAATTCCATAAAAACTATATTCAAGCCTAACAAGAAAGTGAGCCAATTCTTGAGACCAGTGAAACATTCCTTTACAGTGTGCAGGTGTATACAAACTAGATTGTGACTGTGGCTTGTCATACATCGGTCAAACAAAGAGGAGCATCGATGTTAGGGTGAAGGAACACATCTCCGATGTCAAGAATGGGCATGTATCAAAGTCAGCTGTGTGTGAGCACACTATGAATAAACCTAGCCATTACATAAGGTTTGATAAACCCCTAATCCTCACTAAGGAAAATAGATATATTCCTAGAATGATCCGGGAGGCTATTGAAATATAAAAACATCCTAATTTCAATAGAGAGGACGGCTGGAAGCTTTGTAACACTTGGGACCCACTTATAAAATCTTTGAAGTCTCAAACCCACCATACCACAGGGCAAGATACAGTTAGCTCATTCTGCAAGAATCCAGGGCAGCCAGGGCGAGGAAATTAAGAAATCGTTGGCGGTAGTTTGATATAATAATTATATCAACTGACAGACGAATGCCACCTCAGTCTACCCGTGACCACGGACTACTGCAAAGTGTTCGAAACGTCGGGTTTCCAAAAATGTATAAAAATACTAAATATACGCTATTAATCCGGTTAAAATAGTTTCATTTAAAATGTGTAATAATCGTGAAAATCAAAGAACTTATTATATAATTAATTTTATCTGTGAAAATCTTAACATTCATTGCATAGAGTCGTAACAGGAACAAAACAATAAGGTGACATTTAGTAACGGAGCCTCTTTACTTAACTAACTTACCTTTACTTTTTTTTAATTACTTACGCTATGTTGTCCTAAAAATAAAACATTTTAGCCACTAAAGTGAAAATTTCTCTTTCCAATAAAAATAGTGGTACTCTTGAAATTAAAAAAAGAACACGCAGTGCCCACCAAATTTGGTAGAAAGTGGAGAACGGAGTTATTTAATACTGGGTTCCCTCTGCCTACTCTGCTGTGTGCGGGATACAATGTGAAGCTGATTTTTTTTTTAGAAATTGAAAATCTTAGAATACATTTTTGTTTCGTTGTCTTCCATTTTTTTAATGAAAGCTTTACAGCATGAATGGAACTCTATCAATCATACATTTTAAAAGAAAAAACTTAGGTCATTATCAAGAAATAATTATTATTAATCATACGGCAGTCGTCTCATGAGACTAAAATGTATCTCTTGTGTTATCAAGGTATTATATATTTATAATATTCCTGTGCAATATGCCACGCGACAGCGTAGATAAGCCTTTGGAGGCGTTATCGCGTATTTATCAGTGGGCGTTCGGAAAGCATCTCACGCCTTGTTTGCAGTTACCTTTCTGTAGATGCCCGTTTCAGATATCCTGTTGACAGATAAAGCCAAGCCAAGTCGGGTTTCGTAGAGTAATACAACTGCTTTGTAAGTACGTGCCTACAGTTAGAAACTGATAAACCTTTGTTTTTTTATCTGGACCTGAAGTTTTAAAAAATATCTTTTGTAATTTTAGATATATCCGCCATTACTTTTGTTATCCACAACTATGTCAGGTCAAAATAATATTAAAGCTAGATTCTTTTAGAACTCGGAGTGTTCTTTAGTTACTGTTTCGTAAAAGACAAACTTTATGCCTGTTACAAAACCATTTTGACACCATAAAGGATATGACATCTCTTATAAATATTAATCTAGTAGACTTTATATTTTGTTTTGTATAAAACTTAGTGTATTTTTTAAACAAATTTTATTTTAGCTTATTTCTTTTAATTAAAAATACACAAACAATATTTAAACCTTTGATGCGTATAAACAAGATTCTCGAGGGCAAACTACTGTTTGAAAATTAGACAGACGCTTCCTATTCCTCACGTGATTCAATTACATATACTTATATATTTTGATAATGACAATAGTCTATATTTAAGAGCCTATAGAGGTTTTAGGAAAGTAGATCTTGTCATAATAATGGAAAAGCTTTTTACTCATCTGCTAGTATTTAGTATGCATAAACGTCAATAACCGCCTATAAATGGACGCGTACCACTTCGGTTTAGGCTCATTCCATTTACCATTCCATTTTGGCTGTCTTTCGTCTGTATTAAGTTACTTAGAAATTATTTTATCGGGATCCTTTTAGGATATTCAGATTAATGAATTTTTATTTTTACAAAATATTTCACAACGTAAAGTATCTTTTTCTGTCAGCTTCACGCTGCATACTGCGGCAGGATAGGCAGAGGTAGCCTAGTGTTAAGACACTCCATTTCTCAATTTCTGTCAATTTTTTAAGGCATTGCGTGTTGAGTGGTGGAACTCAATGCCGCGCTTTACCTGAGCTTGCTTTGATTTGCGTCGTGATTCGCACATACACCAGATTAGACACGAGAGTGATAAATTAAAAAAAAACATTCTCTAAGTAACGTGCAACTAACTATTAACGCGGAGGTTGTGGAAGGCTTAGAAAAAAGGAAGGCTTAGAAAAAAAATCAGTTTCACGCTATATCCCCTACACAGCAGGATAGGCAGAGGGAACCTAGTGTTAAGACACTCTGTTCCCCACTTTCTGCCAAATTCTGGAGGCATTGCGTGTTGAGTGGTAGAACTCAACGCCGCGCATAGCCTCGACAAGAAAGCGAAGAAATGGAAATATACATTTAAATAAATATTTAATATCCTCGAGCGGGGATCAAACCCACAACAAGTCATGTTTACAGTCACTCTTTGTGCCCCTGCACCACGACTGGCCTCAATATTTCTCAATATGTTTCGTTTTGTTTATTTTGGTATTCAATTTAAAAAAAAAATAAAATAAAATTAGTTTCACGCTGTATCCCGCACACAGCAGGGTAGGCAGAGGGAACCTAGTGTTAAGACACTCCGTTCCCCACTTTCTGCCGAATTCTGGAGGCATTGCGTGTTAAGTGGCAGAACTCAACGCCGCGCTTAACCTCGACACCAGAGCGAAGAAATGGAAATATAAATTTAAGTAAATATTTCATCTCCTCGAGTGGGGATCGAACCCACAACCAGTCGGTTTTGCAGTCACACCTCGTGCCGCTGCGCCACGACCGGCCTCGTATTCATTTTAACTTCTAACATTAACAAAAAATATATACGAGTTCTTATTTGCAATGAATTTATATAAACATCTTAAAACCTTTTTATTGCTAAGTTTAATTAAAATGGAAACAAAGCAACATTCTCATTACCTACTGTTTTATTCTGCTTACAAAAGAATAGACCGCGGTGACGAATAATTATCTTGTTATATGTAAATGAAACAGCTAATGAGCGAAACATATAAGAAAATAAACGGCTTTATAGCGAGCCACATTAATATGCACAGTTCAAGATTTTGCATAGAGTCGTTTACGCTTTGTCGGGAAAGGGTCCACAAGGCGGGGACAATGAAATAAATTAGGTTCCACTGATAATCTTTCGCAATCTCAGGACTAAATTAGGGCTAAATTTCAAACTTCAAAGGATTATGCGGTACGCCTTATTTTAAAAGTATTTAAAAAAACTGGTTGTTCATTTTTTTAATTCAGATATTCTTGCTTTATATGCATTATACAAGGAATTAATCATTAGAGAGATTTTCATTCTGGTATATTACCATAATTTTCTTCTTTAATTAGGAAAAAAATAAAAAAATAATAGAAAAGGACATACAAGGACAAGATAAGTACTTGGGACACAGCTACATCATTTTCTGTTAGCTTGTATTACAATAAAGAGTTGATAATTATTGACATTCTACAAATATATATATATATATATATATATATATATATATATATATATATATATATATATATATATATATATATATATATATATATATATATATATATATATATATATATATATATATATATATATATATATATATATATATATATATATATATATATATATATATATATGTTCCAGTATTCAATGTTCCGTTCTAGAGGACAATACCGCGCTAACGTCAAGTGGTCCGAACCCGAAGAGTTATGTGCATAACGCCTGCTCTGTGATTTATTCCGTTTTGAATTCTGACCACACTCGTGTATTGCTAGCGGAGCGTATACATTTTAACCAAAGATTTTTGACTGTCATTGAAAATTATATTTAATTTCATAATTCGTTTACAAAACTTTTTCTTCTTTTGTTTCAGCGCAATGAGGCGAACGCCTGAATCTGCTGAACTTCAGAAGATAATAATAAAGCTACAAATACTTCTGTCAACATTATTTATTTGAATTTAAAGTTTTTATGAAGTAAATGTTATTTTTATATTATTCTACTATATCTACTTATTTATTATACATTTCCTTTATTCTTAAAAAAAATAATAATTATAAAATAATAAAAGTGACAATATCATCAAAATGTAAGTAAAGTTATTTCGAAGAGACAGCGCGAATAATGGCTATTGTCAGAAATGTTTATTAGTTAACTAGCGGCTCGCCGACGGCTTCGCCCGTTTAAAATACATGATTATTGATTTAATATGCACAATTGATTGACAACTATAATGACTTCTAATATGATTTTTTTACGACATTATCGTCAAAGATTTTTTGATTGTTTTAAATAAAAAAATACGACCATTGTTGATATTTGATATTTATAAAATATACATAAAGCTAATTATTTATTACACGTATATATTTTTGTAACTTTATGTTCTTTTTACCTATATAATATACTCTGTTAAATGTGCTGATGTCAGTGAATAATTTAATTTACTCATTCAGAAACAGCCTTAAATGTTAAATTATTGATTTGAAGGATTCATAATATTCTTTATAAAATAACTGTAAAAATTGCATATTAACTCCTGTACAGTTTTTTAATTAGTTACATATATTATATGAACGAACCAACCAAAAAATCTTTGTATTTACTTGATATTTCTTTCAAGACCGTTCTTTATCGATATATGACTTAAACTTAACTGTTATGATTTATGAAGGTAATCTCCACTAACAATTCAATTTTGTTTACTTTATTGTATAAAATATTATATAATAGTGCTTCAAAAATATATATTTTTATCAACAGTCATATAACCCAGGCGCTTCGAATGTCATTCTTTAGCCAGGGTCATATAAAATTAATATTGCTATATAATATTCGCAGGCAAGCTATTGCCTTGAGTTCATTCAAATGACGATAACTTTTTTTTTAATGAACCGATTTTGATGAACCAAACTTTAGTACTTAAGTTGAGTTAAAACAAAGCAATTGGTGAAATTTTCAAGTAAATCGGTTCAGTACTTTCAGAGAAAAATGCGGACAGAAATATGTCAACAGACAGACAGACAGACAGACAGACAAACAGACAAGAAATTCAAAAAAAATATTTTTGCTTTCTATTATTCTTTTTAAGTGTCCCTCTATCCATTTCAGTAAAAATTACTAAACTACAGACTAATTACAGACTAATTACTACAGACAAAATATTTTTACTGTCTTATTATATATAGAGATGATCTCGCAGAGTAACCTGACCGCGCGATAAGGCAGCATATGTCTTTACACAACAGCTAACATTTCTATTATGTTCTAAATGTAACTCAGTCAATGCTCGCTACCATGAAGCGCACTGCTTATGTACGAGTATGTACAAATGACCTAAACGCGGATTCGCCCGCGTTTAGATAAATTATGTTCTGTAGTTTTTTTGTGAAAGTGGCACTGAAGTAAAACTTTGTCAAATGAAAGACCTCAATTCTGCTCGAGGCTATAAATATAAATGTTAAATTTTAGGTAACAAAATAGTTGCAGTTATAATCAACTGCAAGCAAAATAATCTGCGTAATCGCAGATTTTTTATTTACTGACTGTTAATACAAAAGTCAGAAAATAAAAGATTGTTATTTTAGTTACGTTTATTATTTTTTTTATTGAAAATTTTAGAAATCTAAGCTCTACACTCTTGTGTGTATTTTCTATTATTAAAAAAATGAAAACATACATTTTTGCTTACTTAGACTGGCTAAGTCAAATTAATCAAACACCTAAAAAAAATATTTATATACCTCAGCTCAACTGTTAAGAAATATCCCTTAAATAACAGACAGGTAACAGTCACTTCTAACATTATGTGGAATTTTATAAGTTCTCGAGTAAGAAGATACATCACAGATGTACGTAAGGATCAACAGAAGCTGATAGTCGGTTAAATACAAACAAAGTAAAGCTCGGAGCACAATGTCGAGCAATAAGTAGTAAGTAAATAGGAGCGTGCTCAGTAAGTTTCTTCGACCGTGAGTAGGTCGCATCGTACAACCGATCGTCTGGTAAGAACTGTTCAAAAGAACCGATCATGCGTGAAAATTGACGTAGAACTAGAGAAGAGATATTGTCAGCTCAATTCATACCTCAAATATATGTCGCATTAGAACTAAGAAGGTGTATCGTCTGATTGCTTCCAACAAAATGTTATTTACAATTTGCAGTTATAGTTTTGAGTGTGCAACTTGTAGGCTACGCTATTTGCTGCTGTAGCATAATTAAATTAATTTCGAGTTACTTAGTTTCATTATCTTAGTTTCCTCTGACGACGTTCTTTATTGTCTGGTTAATATCAGACAATAAGGATATACTATAAAATTTATTAATTCCTTTTGTATAATATTTAATAAATTTTCACATTATAAATATTTTAAATAAAATGAGAGAGAATTTCACATTATAAATATTTTATTTAAATTCTCTTTTAAAAATATTATTCTTTTGTGATTGCAAAATAAAAATAGTGAATTAATGTAACTGTTCTAAAACGACGAGTAGAGTAATGGTATTAGAGTTAGCTAGTTTAATAAAAAAATTACATATAATAAACTGTAAAGACTGTATTAAAAAGTAAATTATATTTTACCTTGAAAGCTGAAAACCGCAAAAGAAGATTACAGAATAATAACTAAAATAATCTACTATTACGTTGTAAATATAAAGAGAAACTATCAAAAGTGCTATAAAAAGACGTTTCATAAACGAAATGAGCAACATTTGAAATTGGCTTTTACAAACAAGGCTGCATCTCGTACAAAGTAGTGTCTCTAGCACTGCAGTATGTATATGTAAGTACGCTGCTTTAGGTGAAAACGTGAGAAGCGTTTCAATTTCGGTCTGATATCAGGTAGATAAGTAAGCGTCTTAGCCTCTAAAGATGTGGAGACGTGAACATTAAATGTTACTTGGTAAGGAATCTCGGGGAATATTTAAGTGCATTCTCGTGGTGTCGGCTGCTGTGCTTATTAAAAAACGGTGATAAGAATGTGATAATATTTTCGCTAAGTGTCGTTATACATTAAAGCAGCTTTATGCAGCTTTCTAATAAATTAGGACAATCTTAATGGCCTCAATGTTCATATTAAGATTTTGGGATTTAAGTATATATATGACCTTTGATTTTTATATTATGTTTGAATATTATTTTCATGATTTATAAAAAAACTGTATTACACT
Source organism: Heliconius himera (assembly GCA_021202915.1). Taxonomy (NCBI): domain Eukaryota; kingdom Metazoa; phylum Arthropoda; class Insecta; order Lepidoptera; family Nymphalidae; genus Heliconius; species Heliconius himera. The sequence continues at coordinate 206,008 of JAJHJA010000317.1, forward strand.
TCAAAGTGTAATTTAGATTAGTTATTATATATTTTTTGTTATTAGAGGTAAGACCCTAGTGGTCCCTGCGTGGTTTCGCCTTATTTAATGTTATTAAAGTGTATTTAGAAAAAAAAAGTGTATTTTTATTTTAGTATGGATATCTGTACTGTTGTGTATACGCTTAATAAATCATTGCAATCTTTTGGCATTTTATTTCATTTTTTCCCCAAAATTGTCGTATTTAATAGAAAAATATGGAAATTCACGGTAATTTTACACACAATATTCTAAGTGAAATTAATCGTCCACATATGGGTGGATAGTGCTATTTAGTCTATCTATATCAACTCAATGGGGTGATAACTAAAATTTCTGCATTTATTTTAAAATTCTACAAGCAAAAGTATTACATTGAAGAACCGACTAGATATAGAAATAGAGTTGTAAGGGAAAATAGAACATATTATTATTATCATTAATATAACCTTTGTACCTTCTATACATTATTCCTTTCACGATTCGAAATTGCGAAAGTTGTACACCAACACAATGTGTTACTCAAACAATAACAAGGAAGATAATTTTATCTCAATTCCCAAATAACTTGACCCTTTGTTTTGGATATCTATGTATATCTGCAAAGTATCTATTAAGTAATAGTATATTATCTACACAAAAGGAATGATAAAAATAAAATTCAATATTATGTTCTTCATCATATATAGCGCGGGAAGTTATGAGGAAAAAGGGTTTATCAATATGCGATAGTCTTTTAAGATCTCATTGATTCTAATATACATATGTACCTACGTAAAATTTCTAAGTGTCTAATGGCCAGGTTACACGATTAATCCTGAAATATACGCTTCCTATTCAAAATATTCGAAAAGCTAATACTCCTAATTATGTCAAAAGTTAAAGGAGTAATACAAATATCATGACTAGAATAAGATTGATGTTGGATTCTCTATAAATTGCTGTCGCCATTGGCTTTGCATTTTTTATATAGTAAAAAAAATCTAATTAAGAACTATCATATATAGTGATATTGTAACTGATATCTCAAACACCTTTAAAAAAATTATTTAATAAATAATGCCTTGGCTCGTGATGTGTCTAGTGGTTAGAATCGTTTATAGTTGTGAACGTGAAGAACCGAAAATCTTTCAGAGATTCAGAGGTAACAGTGTTAAGAATTTTATTCATGCCATTAGAAGGTATCGCTTTAATAAGATATTTGCCATCAGAAGCTGTTCTTGTGTCAGTTATTTAAATAACTGGAAACTCGACAATATGACATTGTCAAAACTTGAAGCTCGTCCGAAGAAAAGCCAAGAGCGCGTCCTATTTTCCTCTCCACTATAACTGCGAACTAGTTATAATAAAAGGAAGAAAGAGTACGGGCACCGCCCCGCCCCTACACCGTGAACTCCTACCAGAGGGGCTGCAACAGTCTTATTGAACTCTCCAGGACGTCTGTGTGTGATCTTTCTGAAGGTACTTGTTACGCTTGTTTATATTAAGATTGTATTGGAATAGTGATTCGTGATGTTGTTGTGAGATCAATATAAGTCATTGGAACGAAAGCACTACCGCAAGGCGGCCGATACGTTAAATAAACGCACGGCACACACCTCACAGTCGTGTCTCGAACCGTAGGCGGACACTACTACATACACCAGAGTTTTAGGACATAAAATAGCACCACACACCCGTGTGAGACAGGCGGACACTACTACGTACACCGGAGCTGGGACATAAAATAGCACCACACACCTACTAGTCGTATACCAAGTCGTAGAAGTGGTATACAATATGTCAACGACCAACGCCATACAAGCATAGCTTACGTATCGCGAGCATACTGCGAGACGGCATCAGCCACGACATAGTTAATGTCGCTATAACAGTTCGCATAAGCCCATCACGTTATAATAATATTGAATGTTGCTTGACGTCGCGGAGGCTCCGCGACGTCAAGCAACAGTCAATATTATAATATTGATCAAAGATAACTTTGATCCACAATATGTGTCGCTCCTACACATAAATTGCCTTTATAAGAATTTCGATCCTAAAAGATTGTGCCATTATAGGCTTCAAACTATTACATTATATTTATAATATATTTGGTACGAGTCTTTATGTGCATCATATATATTAGTACCATAGTACTTGATAGTTTCACTCGACCGCTGCCTTCCGAGCATCACCACCACCTATATAGACGGAACGACGGTCGCGACACCCGGGACGACAATACACGAACTCGTCTCGATTAATATGGTATTAAAATTATATAGTTTGTATTTTACATAATTAACTATGTTATTTATGTGTATTGCCATGAATATTTTATTTTATTTATTTATTTATTTTTAACTTATACTCAAGGTGCATACTGTTACAATATTCAATCTCTAACTGAATCACTGCAAGCGAAAAGTTTTTTTAAAATTGAATTTAAATAAAGCAAAGTTAGTATACGGATTAACCGCAGTTAATTTTGAAAGTTGTTTACTTGCTGCTCGTATTTGAAATACTTTGAAATGAGAATGGTTCATCGACTACAGCAGAAATAACTAACTAACGAACATGAGAGAGTTTTTTAAACTTTATCGTGTAATTAATTTTGAAATTTCCTCACTGTTATTCTGTTACTAGGTACAGTGCTGTCGTGCAAAATATAATATATTTTGTATATTTCAGCTTAAATCCTTAATAAGCCGTTAAAAGTAGATTAAGAAAGTATTTCTGCTGATAACTGAGCTAACGGCGCTCACACTGCAGTAAGTGCCAACTGTGGTGTACTAGATTTAAAGTTAATTGTGAAAAAGAAATAAAAGTAAGACCAATTTTAAAGATACTACCGTTCCAATGAAAACTGAGGAGTCACCAACATCGCATTTAGAAAAGTTAAATCAAAATTAAATTAAATCAGCTTTATGCTGTATCCCGCACACAGCAGCGCGGCGTTGATTTCTGCCACTCAACACGCATTGCCTCCAGAATTCGGGAGAAAGTGGGGAACGGAGTATCTTAACACTAGGTTCCCTCTGCCTACCCTGCTGTGTGCGCGGGATACAGCGTGAAGCTGATTTTTTATTCTTTTCCAATTAATTAAAGTTGTCTCATTAAAGGTATTTTTTAATCTTATCTGAATTCAAGTATAAAATCTATATAAACCAATTCTTCAATTTCTTTTAAAAAACACTAAAATTACTAATATAAACGACAGTTATAGTAAAAAAACCAAGCGAATATTATAAGAATATTGCAAACAACCGTTCATATATTATATTGGTGAGGATTTATGCAACAATGTATAAGTAATTTGAATAATTATATTATATACTTCATTTAATATTATTTGATATTGAATCTTATGCCAAATATATTAAAAAATAACTATACAAAGGTATAAGTTATATATATAAGTATTATACAAAGGTAATACGACATTATTACATTAATGTCGTATTGAGGCCAGTCGTGGCGCAGTGGCACGAAGTTTGACTGCAAAACCGCCTGGTTGTGGGTTGGATCCCCACTCGGCAACATGCATGAGCAGACTCGACCGGATTATTCCCACCCCCGGCATTTAAAACCGGCGTGAAGTAGTGGCTTTATGCCACTACGTTTCGTATCAGGTAATGCCGGGCTTCGGTGCCCAACCCACCTTGTCGGCCGGCAACGCATCTGTAGCTTTTCTGGTGTTGCACGGGGTCGTGGGCGGCGGTGATCACTTACCATCAGGCCATCAGGTGACCCGCACGCTCGTTTGCCTTGCCTTTTCTATAAAAAAAAATCATAGTTACTTCATTAGATCATTAAATTAAATTAAATTAGCTTCACGCTGTATCCCGCACACAGCAGGGTAGGCAGAGGGAACCTAGTGTTAAGACACTCCGTTCCCCACTTTCTGCCGAATTCTGGAGGCATTGCGTGTTGAGTGGCAGAACTCAACGCCGCGCTTAACCTCGACACCAGAGCGAAGAAATGGAAATATAAATTTAAGTAAATATTTCATCTCCTCGAGTGGGAATCGAACCCACAACCAGTCGGTTTTGCAGTCACACCTCGTGCCGCTGCGCCACGACCGGCCTCATTATTTCATTAGATCACTAATGAAATAAATTAACTTACCAGAATGTGTAACGTGTATTGATTAGGGGAACTCAACGCTGCGCTTTGCCTCGACATTAGAGCTAAGAAATGGAAATATAAATGTAAATAATTATTTCATTTCCTCGTGTGGGGATCGAACCCACAACCAGTCGATTTTACAGTTACACTTTGTGCCTCTGCGTCACGTCTGGCCTAATATGCAACACGGTCTACGTATTCACAACTACCTTCATATTTATGCAAAATCGTGAAATATAACTAACTACATTTCATATTTATATTAAAAAACTGGCAACCAGATGTTAAAATATATACTACTCGATTCAAGTGTTGTTGCAGTGCTGTCACATTACTGTGATGTATTTTGTTCACATTCTGCGAACTTCATATTTGTTTCAGTATGCTAGTTACGTGAGAATATACTTTAGTATAATATTTAACAATGAAAAAAATGGAAAATTGAATTGTGGAAAATTGTAATTTTTTTTCTTATAATTGTAAGTCACGCAATGTTAGTGTTAATTGTCTTATTAGAAATAGAATAAAAAATAAAGCCCTGCTATAGGCAGAATACAGCGTAAAGCTGAGAAAAATTAAATAAAATAAAAAAAATGTAATGAAGAAATGTCCAGACAAACTCCTAGTAACGGTATAAAGGTGCGTAAACGGTAAAATACAAAAAAAATACAAGATTATTTATTGATATCTAAAGATATATGTTCAAACATTGTAACAGTATGTACCTTGGGTATAAGTTAAAAATAAATAAAATAAAATATGCATGGCAATACACATAAATAACATAGTTAATTATGAATAATACAAGCTATATATATGGAATACCATATTAATCGAGACGAGTTCGTGTATTGTCGTCCCGAGTGTCGCGACCGTCGTTCCGTCTATATAGGTGGTGGTGATGCTCGGAAGGCAGCGGTCGAGTCGAACTCTTAAGTACTACGGTATTAATATATGTGATGCACATAAAGACTCGTACCAAATATATTATAAATATAATATAATACTTCGAAGCCTACGATGGCACGATCTTTTAGGATCGAAATTCTTATAAAGGCAATATATGTGTAGGAGCGACACATATTGTGGATCAAAGTTATCTTTGACCATTATTATAATATTGAATGTTGCTTGACGTCGCGAAGGCTGACGTGATGGGCTTATGCGAACTGTTATAGCGACATAAACTATGTCGTGGCTGATGCCGTCTCGCAGCACGCTCGCGATACGTAAGCTATGCTTGTATGGCGTTGGTCGTTGACATTTTATATACCACTTCTACGACTTGGTATACGATTAGTAGGTGTGTGGTGCTATTTTATGTCCCAGCTCCGGTGTATGTATTAGTGTCCGCCTGTCTCATACGGGTGTGTGGTGCTATGTTATGTCCTGGAACTCTGGTGTATGTAGAAGTATCCGCGTACGGTTCGAGACACGACTGTGGGGTGTGTGCCGTGCGTTTATTTAACATATCGGCCGCCTTGCGGTAGTGCGTTCGTTCCAACGACTTATATTGATCTCACAAATCAATCAACATCACGAATACAATTTTAATATAAACAAGCGTAACAAGTACCTTCGGAAAGATCACACACAAACGTCTCGGAGAGTTCAACGATGACTGTAAAGCTGTGGTCTGGTCGGAACTCACGATGTAGAGGCGGGGCGGTGCCCATATTCTTTCTTCCTTTTATTATAACTAGTTCGCAGTTATAGTGGAGAGGAAGATAGGACGCGCTCTTGGCTATTCTTCGGACGAGCTTCGAGTTATGACAATGTCATATTGTCGAGTCTACAGTTATCTAAATAACTGACACAAGAACAGCTTCTGATGGCAAATATCTTATTAAAGCGATACCTTCTAATGGCATAATATAAAATTCTTAATACTGTTACCTCTGAATCTCTAAAAGATTTTGGGTTCTTCATGATCACAACTATAAACGATTCTAACACTAGACACATCACGAGCCAAGGCATTATTTATTAAATAATATTTTGAAAGGTGTTTGGGATATCAGTTATAACATCAACTAAAGTAATTTAAACTAAAATAGTCAAACCGTGTACATATACATATTATTTACAGACTAATTTATTTTGTTTTAAAATCGCTAATGCCTTTTACTAGTATAATATACTTAAGAAGTGTAAAATGCATAAAAAGTGAAAATGTAGTTAGAATTACTGAAACAAATTATGACCAACGTACTCCATTAAAAATAATGTTAATTTAAACAAAAATAGTTCTTATTGCATTAACATAACGTTGTTCAAAAAATTCTCAGCGTGTTCGTTGTACCAAAGTTTGTGCAATATTTTTATAGTGAAATAACAATTTATCGTAGTAATGTATGCGATAGATCTAGTGCTAAGTGCATTCTAAGGACACATTTATTCTTTTCGGGTTGTTCTGAAGAAATTTAATGCACTTTAATTTTATAAATTCAATTCTAAATTAATGCTACGTGAAACATATTCTTGTTTAAAAAAAAGGGAGCACATATAATCTATTCAAAAACCTGTTCGTGAACTTTACTTTAGCAGTTACCGTATGTTGTGATTGTAGTTAGCTAGTTGGCGCATATCTACGTAGAGCAGTTGCTTGCAATTTTTTTTTTTATGAAAAAGACAAGGCAAACGAGCTTGCGGGTTACCTGGTAGTAAGTGATCACCGCAGTCCACGACCCCGTGTAACACCAGAAGAACTACAGGTGTGTTGCCGGCCTTAAAAAGAACATACGTTCGTACGTGACGCTTCTGTTAAAGTATTTAATAGACGCGTCATCTTTTAAAGCGTTTTCGTTGAACGCAGTTTTTATTTTGTCCAACATTGTCATTTATTTAAGCTTTAGAAGTCTGTAAATTAATGTAAATATAAGATTGACTAACAATCATAAAACAAAGATTTAAATTGGCCTATTGGTACTGTATGACGATTTATCTAAGTATATATATATATATATATATATATATATATATATATATATATATATATATATATATATATATCAGTCGTCGCGTGCAAGCGCAGCGAATCGGTCGATGTTGCGTCATGTCTGTCAAAATGTCTGTGAATATTATTAAATGTGCGAGTTGTAATGTAGTTATTTCGGAGGTGTTAGCGTTTATTCGCAATAAACATGATGTTATGGACAATGAGAGTTTAATACGGATTTGTGAGTCTGCTTTTTCTGAAGAGGACCTTGATAAGGCGAAGAAGTTATTGTTTACGTCCGTTAAGACAAAGCAAAAGTGTGTGTCTAGACGTAAACAAAAGAAGCAAAAGGATCTTGAAGATATTATTGCCGTATTTAAAACAGTGGATCCTGAACAGATACCTGTGTTTGTGGCTTATGATCTACATAAATTGCCGCCTATCTGTTTCGATCACGTAGATGTCACTAAGATATTGAAAGATTTGTTAATTTTACAAGCAGAAGTAAAGCAGATCAAAAATAATTATGTTACTACAGATCTTCTGGAAGAAATGAAACATAATTTTCAAACAATCAGGTCACCGTTATCGTTTTGCAACGATGATAATATTAATACTCCAAGAGGAGGGTATTCTGGAGACAGCGGACCGATTGGACTACCGTACGTGACGTCAGAGTTAACCGCTGATACGGACGTCACATCGCCGGCTAAAGGCAATAATAACGCGACCGAAGTAGTTACGAGTGCAGCGGCCACAGCCGAACACGGCCGAAGTGATAGCAATGATAACAATGATGTGACGAAGAAACTGACTTCTCTCTTTCGCTCTCGAGCAAATAACAACATTCAAAATAATGCTGTTCCGGTTACACTTGCGAGTTCGCCGTTATTAGGATGCACCACCACGAATAATGGTAATGAATTAGTTAGTAAAAATCAGCCGCAGGCTTTTGTCGGGAATTCCATGTTGAAGAAAGATGCATGTATTGAGAATAGACACAGTGACGGTTGGACTTTGGTCCAGCGACGTAAGCCGCTGAATCGTTTCATGGGTAAAACTGGGAAGGCAGTTTCGTCTCCCTTGGGAAAATTTAAAGCGGCGGAAACGAAAATTCCATTATTAATATCAAATGTAAATAAACAAACCACTGAACACGATATCTGTGAATATATTAAAAGCAAAACGCAGGAACTTGTACAGTTAGAAAAAATTATAATGAAAAAAGAAAAGCCTTACAATGCTTTTAAGTTATTTGTGTCTAAAAGCAAGTTGCAAGTCTATCTTAATGATAACTTATGGCCAGAAGGTATAACGTTTCGACGTTTTATCTTTTTTAAGAAACAGCAGGCAAGAGATAACCCTCTGATTATGCATGATACTTCTAAATAATAATGGACAAAAATAAAGTTATACTATCAACTTTTAATTGTAAATCCATTATAAGATCTACAGAGTGTGTACGACAATTATGCAAAACATCTGACGTTATTGCCCTTCAGGAGACCTGGCTTTGGCCCCATGAATTATCATACCTGGGAAGCCTGGATGACAACTTCGCATACACGGGGAAGTCATCAATGGATACCACGATGGGAGTCGTCAAAGGGAGACCTTACGGTGGAGTAGCATTGCTGTGGAGGAAAGGTGCTTTCCAGTCTGTGTCTTTAGTGTCGTGTAATAGTGATCGCTTAGTAGCTATTAAAATTGTGCATGATAACCGTACAATATTGTTGTTTTCCGTGTATATGCCATACGATAACAATAAGAGTGAAAGCTTAATAGAATTCAGTGAATGTCTAAGTGAAATATCCGCAATAATTGACAGTGAGAATGTCGAATCAGTTATCATGGTTGGCGATTTCAACGCACATCCTGGTGAAAGGTTTTCGAGGGAGCTACAGAGTACATGTGCCGAGCAATCATGGTATTGTATGGACTTTGAACTATTACCTAGTGATACACACACTTTCGTTTGTCAGGCTAGTGGGTCTCAGCGGTGGTTAGACCACTGTATAGTAACGAGTGCATCGAAAAATCTATTTATAAAAGCGTTTGTAATGTACGGAGTTTATGCATCTGATCACTATCCTATTACTTTTGAATGTGACATTAATATTGTTAAGCCTAAACAAGTAACAACTAATGTTATTTATGATAGCGTGAAATGGGGTGAAAGAGACGATATTCAAATTACTAAATATCAAGAATTTTGTTATTCAAAATTAAAATTAATTGACTTGCCATATGAATGTAGACAATGCTCTGTTAAAATATGTAAAAACTTTAATCATCATAAATTGATAAATGATATGTATAGTAATATAGTGTGTATACTAAGAGAGGGTGCATATTGTACGTATGTAGGACGTAAAAAAGTAGGAAAACATAAACGAGTGGTAGGCTGGAACAGACACGTGCGGGCAGCTCACCAAGAAGCTCGATTATGTTATCATGAGTGGCTACTATATGGTAAACCCATAAATGGCAATAAATATAATAAAATGTGTAATTCTAGGAAATTTTTTAAAGCTAAATTAAAATATTGTTTAAATAACGAACAACAAATAAAAATGGATATGCTGGCACATAATCATGCATCCAAACAATTTGGTAAATTCTGGAAATGTACCAGTAGACTTGATGTAAATTCGAGCGTACCTGTGAGTGTAGGGGGTTTCACTGAGCCGGGAAACATTGCCAACGTATTTCAGCGGCATTTTAAAATTGTGTCACCTTTATCAAGCGCGCAACGGATGCTCGGCGCTGAGTCTAGTGCTGCGAAGATCACTAACGTATTCACGACTGAGAATGTTGCATTTGTTATCAAAAGTATGGTGAGAGGTAAGTCTCCAGGGCATGATGGTCTCAGCGTCGAGCATCTTAAGTACGCAGGCCCGCATTTGCCACGAGTCCTCGCTTTATTTTTTAACCTGTGTCTTGGTCATGGATACCTACCGCAGGATTTAATGCATACAGTAGTTATACCTATAATTAAAAACAAGACGGGAGATGCTACTGCCATGTCTAATTACAGGCCGATATCGTTGGCTACTGTTGTAGCTAAGGTACTGGATAGTTTGCTTGACAAACAGCTGGCCGATCACTTTGAACCCTTTGACGCTCAGTTTGGGTTTAGGCCCGGACTGTCTACTGAGAGTGCCATACTGTGTCTCAAGCAAACTGTTCATTACTATACAGCTAGAAAAACGCCAGTTTTTGCATGTTTTTTGGATCTGTCAAAGGCATTTGACCTTGTATCTTACGATGTACTATGGGATAAATTGTCTAAGGAAACTACGTTGCCACCCGAAACCATATCTATTTTTTCATACTGGTATCGCAACCAAACCAACTGTGTTAGGTGGGCGGGAGCTTACTCGGACGTGTACAGGTTGGAGTGCGGGGTGCGGCAGGGGGGGTTGAGTTCGCCCCGGCTCTTCAATCTCTACATGAACCGGCTGATCGGTGAGCTCAGTAGCACCAGAGTCGGATGTCATGTTGATGGAGTTTGTATGAACAATATCAGCTATGCAGATGACATGGTGTTGCTGAGCCCATCCATTGGAGCTCTTCGTAAATTATTGGCAATATGTGAATTATATGCGGCGGCTCACGGGCTCAGGTACAATACCATAAAAAGCGAGCTTATGTTATTTAAATCAGGTACCAAAACTTACTCGGAGATACCGGTGGTCTCGCTCTGTGGCACACCGCTGTGTCGGGTAAATAAATTTCAGTACCTGGGCCACTGGGTCACTGAAAATCTAAAGGATGATTCTGACATTGAGAGGGAGCGTAGGTCGCTGTCTGTGCGGTGCAACATGTTGGCTCGGAGATTTGCAAGGTGCACGAATCAAGTTAAAATAACTCTGTTTAAAGCATACTGTCAGTCATTTTACACTTGTAGCCTTTGGGTTGACTACACGCGCCGGGCATACAGCGACCTACGCGTCCAGTACAACAACGCGTTCAGGGTTCTGATGGGGCTGCCGCGACAGTGCAGTGCCTCGGGCATGTTTGCATACGGATGACTTTTATGCTATTATGAGAAAACGGTGCGCCTCGGCATTAGCTCGCCTCCGCGGTTTTTCCTGTGGAATGCTAAATGTGTTTGTTGACCGATGGGACTCGCCTTTTATGGATCGGTGGGTCAAATTACACACGACCTGATTGTTATTGTTTAGGTTTTTTACGTACTAACAATAGTTCTTAAGCTTAAAATGTTACTAACAATTTTTTATGGATGTAAAATCTGAAATAAATGATTATATTATTATATATATATATATATATATATATATATATATATATATATATATATATATATATTTATATATTAACGTACTCGTACATTATATGTGTTATTACTTATCTACGTTGCTTCAGTTCCCAAAGTTTTCATTCAGTTTGGTAACATTCTTTCTAAAATATGGTTATGTGAAAAATTTAATTGTCTTTATTGGCTTAGTGTAGTTAGTTAGTACTTTTCAATTTAAGTTTTTATAAGTTCAAACGGCAGTTATACTACTATTTCTTGCTGAATGTGGGATTTGGGGTTTAGTATTCAACGCACGCAACATTAGCGTTGGTGTTACCACCAACATACATTTTGTATCTCTTATTTCAGATTTTAGGAATCGGAAATACTGATTTCTATATATAAATAAAAAATATTTGTAACCACTATGATAGAATATGTTCGTATATAAAGGTATTCTTTGCAGCTACACGATATATCTTACTCATAGTAAGATAGGCAAAGAGATCCTTGTGTTCAAACTCTCTGTTATCTGTTTTCCATGATATTCGATACTTTTCGTGTTGGGATGTGGAACTCAACGCCTTGATGGAGTGGACAGCGTGGCCATCATTAGCGCTCAATTACCAAAAGGTAAGTCGATAAATTTTCCTTAGAAAATTACGTCTTCTGTAAAAACGCAAAGCAAATTTTGTAAAAAACCACTCTAATTTCCAGCTGAAAAACTATTATAATATTTAAAAATTATTATAATAGTTAATCAGTTCAATTCACATATAATATTAAAAAAACAGCTTCACGCTGTATCCCGCACACATCAGGATAGGCAGATTGAACCTAGCGTTAAGACACTCCGTTTCTCACTTTCTGCCTAGGATCTGGAGGCATTGCGTGCTGAGTGGCGAAATTCAACGCCGCTATGCCACCATACTACAGCGGAAATATACATTTTAATAAAAAATTCAGTACCTCTAGTGAAGATCGAACCCACAACCAGTCGCGTCTACAGTCAAATTTGTCACATATCTAAAATCGAAATACTAACGTAATATTCTCTATCACTAATATAATTTATGCAGTACACACTCTTTGGAACAGATTACAGAGCGGCGTGTTCACTATACGCACGATTTGAGAATGAATGGCCCAATGTCGATTTGTGTTAATTGCAGATGACGGTTTGTAAAGGCTTTTAATTTTAATTTAAATGCAATCCAGTGTTTTAATTTACAGAAGGACAATTAGCTAGCTTGCTAAATTAATTTTTATTTTACTTTTAAATATTTTATTAAATATATTTTATAGATGATTTATTAACGTAAATCCTTTAATTTATATTATGATTATGGACATTAAAATACTTTTAGGCAGGCATGCATATTTTTTTTAAATTGCTAGGAATTTCGTTAACGCGAAGTATTATTTTTAAAAGATTATTTCTTTTATATTCAATAATTTTAACTCTGGTGTGCATATATTGTGTCAATAAATTGAGCTGTCGGTATCAAATAATAAAAGCTTATATTTACTATAGACGCATAGTGCCTCTTATCAAACAAATACTACATTTTTATCTCGTCACCAAGTTTAATAAAAAAAAACATGTTTCAAAAATCCCAAACAATACAGTAATAATTTTAAAAACGAGAAGGTGAAACAAATCCGCCCGTGTTTTTCCGTCCATACCAATTATAATCCACGTACCAAACACTATTGAAAAACGCCGATGCTGAAAACTAGATAGAGTTTGGGATTACTCCAAAAAAGCAAAGCTTAGGCGATGAGTGTATATACTTTTTATTTTCATGTTTCATATGCTCGTGGATTTTTTTATTTAGATATAGACCACATTTAATACAGCTTGATTAGTTCTACAATTTATACGATATCCTACATTACCGGGCTCAAATATTTCTGCTTTCGAAATTTTAATACAATTCTAATTAAATAAGCGATTACCAATTTAAATTGTAATAAACTTCGTATAAAATTTCTTATTATATATTATTATTTCTTATGTATGGAGCTTGTAAAAATATTATCGATACAAGTTTCAGTACAATGAGTGATTCTTGTTGGCTCTAGAAATAGATTATCTAGGTTATATGAATTTAGTAATGACCTAAATCTGATACAAATGGTGGAATTATCTAGTAAATTAATATTAAAGTCACCACATACAACTATTAATTTCTTAGATCCAGATAATTTTACAAGTACTTGTTCTAAAATTATTTCAAAGTGTTCATATAACCCAGAGGGAGGTCTGTATACACTTACAACAATGAAATGCTCAAGCTCAGCACAGGCCATTTCAATAGTGTGCTCAACAGAGAGGCTCACGATGTCTTTAAAGGTCTTTGATATTTGATAAAATAATACTTTTAAAGGTCTTTGTGATATCAGTAACACTATGTGAAAACATTTTCTCTGAGAAATATCGCAAGCAGACTTATTCTTGAATTATATTATCATTATTTAATAAATTGCTGCAATGCTATATAAGCATCTGCCATAATACTATATAAAATATAATGCATATAGCATATTGTTGAACTATAATGTATATTTGAGGCCGGTCGTGGCGCAGCGGCACGAGGTGTGACTGTAAAACCGACTGGTTGTGGGTTGGATCCCCAATCGAGGAGATGATATATTTACTTAAATTTATATTTCCATTTCTTCGCTCTGGTGTCGAGGTTAAGCGCGGCGTTGAGTTCTGCCACTCAACACGCAATGCCTCCAGAATTCGGCAGAAAGTGGGGAACGGAGTGTCTTAACACTAGGTTCCCTCTGCCTACCCTGCTGTGTGCGGGATACAGCGTGAAGCTGATTTGATAATATATATTTATTTATACATACATAATTCATTGTGTACTAATTTCTATCTTCACACATTCTTCTTTGGTTAAACTTATTATTATATTATAGCCTAAATATATATAATTTTTATATATAAGTTTTATATTTATATCCAGTTCCGTAGTTTTTGCGTGAATGTGTAATATTAGTAGGAAGTAAGGAACTAAAAGTAACCAAGTGGTAAACTATTTCGTTTTACACACTATATTAAAGGTGACTAGCTATACGACACCGACGCTTGGTCTAAGAACGTCAATTGAAAAGTACAATAAAGTTTATTTTATTTGGTTCGGTAATAACAGTGCAATCGTATCTAGATACATTTTGAACCATTTACGGACAATGCAAGCAACGAGCTCCTTTATCACTACAACAGAGAGTAAGGACTTTTACTCAGAAATTTGTACAAAGCGTAGGACAGCTTCCACTCTTAAACTAAAGAGAAAATACATATGGGTTGGAAGTTTAAATGATTTATTTAAAAATGTATAATGTTAAAGCTGCAGGAAAACACATATGAATGAGATTCGTACGTATATCCTTATATATTTGACTACACAAACTAATTATCATGATATATTTGACTGTGATTTTTAAATGGTGGAACTCAACACTGTGTTTTGTCATTACAAGAGTTAAAAATAATTAAAATACTCGTATGGTGTAAAAATAATTACCTGTTTATTATTATTTAAAAAATTCGTATTTTTGAAATCAGTATCAGCTAAGGCAAAAAAAGATTTTTAAAAAATACTATTAGAGGCCAATCGTGGCGCAGAGGCACAAGCGTGTAACTGTAAACGTGAGTTCAGTTCAGAGTCATTCGAGAAAATTTTATATTAAGTATTCATTTTTTCTTCTCTAAGGAGGCATTGAATTCCGGTACTCAACACACTATCTTGCTACATGCGATTGTCCAAAAATAAGAGATTATATCATTTTTGAAGATATTTCAAAATCGGTTCATTAAAACAAAGTTATCGTCATTTGAATGAACTCAAGGCATTAGTTTGCCTGCGAATGTTATATAGCAATCGCGAAAATTCGAAACGTCTTGGTTATGTAACTGTTGATAAATATATATACACAATACAATATCTTTTTCAATAAAATAAACAAATTAAATTGTTAAAAATGCCTAAAAACACCTTTCTTAGGTACTCTGTAATAACTACATATTTACCAATTGTACATTTAGCTAATAATATATTTAACTAATTTAAAAACTGTACAGGAGTTAAAATGCAATCATTGCAGTTATTTACAAAGAATATTATGAATCCTTACCCAAATCGATAATTTAACATTTAAGTAGTAAATTAAATTATTCACTGATATCAGCACATTTAAAAGAGTTTTAAAATTATGATAAGACGTACATAACATAGGTAAAAAGAACATAATATCTCAAAAATATATATGTATGATAAATAATTAGCTTTATGTATATTTTATAAATATCAAATATCAATTACATTATACATACATACAATTAGTCGTATTTTTTAGTTCAAAAAAATCAAAAATTCTTAAAGAAATTACGATAATGTAGTAAAACAATCATATTAGAAGTAATTTTAGTTGTCAATCATTTTTTTTCCGCGGGCGGGCAGCTAGTTATAAAATAATCTATAAATCGAAATAAAAAACATATTCTATACTAGCGGCCCGTCCGCAGCTTCGCCCGCTTAAACTATATGATTATTGATTTAATAAGCAGAATTGATTGACAACTAAAATGACTTCTCATATGACATATAATTAATCCATACCTATATTATAAATTCGAAAGTAACTCTGTCTGTCTGTCTGTCTGTCTGTCTGTCTGTCTGTCTTTTACGCAATCAGGGCCAAACCACTAATTCAATTGTGATACAATACTCATATAGAGATACTTGAGGATCTTGGGATGAACATAGGATACTTTTTTTTTCTCATATTAGAAATATTTTCAATATATACTAAGATATTAAAATACGTTTCAATTTGACATGTAATTTATTCTGCCATATTAACAACAACTGTCACTAAGCAACCGTTGCTAGGCAACCAGGAATTATGTCGTTTTAAGATGTCGCCCAAAATGACGCTGACATAGCGTACGCTGACTAAACTTTATGAGACATATAAAACTATATTTGCTCGGAACGCCATAATTAAAGAATCATAAAACTATATTTTAAAAAAATATGTTTTAAAAAATCTATTAAAAAGTCCACGATGATGTATGTTTATCTCTGAAGGTTGAGCCACAGTAACCATTTTAATATATTATTAATCATTTTGTTTTGATTATTGTTAATATATTTTTTATAATTTCGTATTCAATCCTTATCAAAATAAATATAATATTCACTTTTAGCATTTCACCTATATTAAAATTATATTTTACTGTACATCTTTCTAATAAATACTGAAGGAGATATCACTGATTCAATATGAGTTACCTGAACGGGCAGACGACGTTAACGATTTTGTAAATTTTTATACATTTTCGATCTACTGTTAATTATTATGTGGGTATTTTCTGTTTATTATTAATTTATATTTTTTCTTTGGTTCTTCACTTATTCGAGTAGGAGATTAGTTAGATTTTCAATAATTTCTTGGTGTGGTGTAAGTTTCGGCCCTGCGCGGCATCGGCATAATATTATTTAAGCATTAAGGAAAGAATGCTTCGTTATTTCAGTTAGGTTATGTTACAGTATAGATATACCGTTGTTATACACTGAATAAATCGTAGTTTTAGTTTTTTGGGATTTTATTTGATTTTGCTCGCAAAAATTATCGAATTTAATGTAGAAAGGACTTTAGTTATTTCATATAGTACCTAACTATGTACGCACGCAAGGAAAACGTGTATAAAGATTTTTCCCGTGTAAATCAATAAAATCGATCACTGAAAGTCCAATAAAAATCAGTTCAGTTGTCCTGGACATTAGCTTAGGGAAATAGGAAGGTAGACAGATAGAGACAAAAAATATAAAATTATTTTTTATTGTATTTGAGTATTATGTAAATAACCATATGTACTTGCAAAAACATAGCACAATACATTTAATTTAAAATATTTTTTTTTACTTTGATAATACTGATAATGTAGCTGGTTTTGTTTAGTTTTTTTTTATTAATATATTACTTTGGTTACGTTTACTTATTATTTTTGTTCATTTAAATTAGTTAGATATTGTTTTAATAATAAGAATTTTCTCTACTTATTATTCTTTTTCGGATTATTATGATCATTTAGGCTTATACTTTCTTACCAATCCTATTAAAAACTGAATTTCATAAATATATTTAATAAGCTTTCATATACTTCAAGCGGGCGAAGCCGCGTCCGGGTCCGCTAGTATAATATATATAATATATATTTTCACGTACCTACGACAGTCATATCGACGGCAGCAAAGAACATGAAGACAACTGCATTTTTGCCAAAATAGTTTTTTTACATAATTCAACTCAGAATACCATGTTTTATTTTGTAATTTTTTTTTTCATCAAAAACATTGTTTTTTACCCCAATTTTCTCACGTACATAAAGACATATACACCATTTTTTTAAGAAATGCCGAAGTAAACCCGGATATATACGTGTGTACGTGGGGCGATTCGGCGAGTTCGCATGCTATAAACAAAGATATCTGGCACTTGTTCGTTTTTAGTTTGTCCGATTATCAGTTATCTCACTATATTTGCATTGTTTAATTACCTTTTAGTGTTATCAAAGTATGAATAATGTAAATATTTGTGCATTTATTACAATATATGTAAGTAATTTATTAATAGAGACCAGTCGTAGCGCAGTGGCACAAAGTGTGACTGTAAAACCGACTGGTTATGGGTTCGATCCCCATTCGAGGAGATGAAATATTTACTAATTTATATTTCCATTTCTTCGCTCTGGTGTCGAGGCAAAGCGCGGCGTTGAGTTCTGCCACTCCAAAATTCGGCAGAAAGTGGGGAACGGAGTGTCTTAATACTAGGTTCCCTCTGCCTACCCTGCTGTGTGCGGGATACAGTGTGAAGCTAATTTAATTTAATTTTATTTTAATTTATTAATATGCAAAGAATTATCGTGTACTATTGAAAAAACAAACGTGATTTTCTTTTATTCCCGAATGGGTCACCGAATCTTATTGATCAATAATAAGTTGATGCAGTCAAACAGCAACTGCTATGATTTTTTTTAGAAAACAGGTAGGTTTCCGAAGTGTTGGCCATCCAGATGATATTTCGACAAGTTTTAATATAGAAAACTCAGTTCATGAGGACGATGATAACGAACAATATAATTCTGAGATTCTAATATATCTTAACGACCTGTTAAATATTTCTAGGGCGAAAACATTATTACAGATATCCAAATCAAGATCAGTTACTCCTGTTTCTACAGACTGTGCTTCCTTTGCTTCTTGTTCTATTAATAAGTCCCTAACTAAAAAATCCGGCTACATTACTTAGTAAAGTAATCGAAGATAACATTCGATTACTTAATAGTACAATTTCATGGGGATCTAAAATCAGAAGTCAAAAAGCTGGCACAGTCCGAGCCAACAAAAGTTTCAACTGTAACTTTTAATTTCCAAAAAAATCTTTCGACCTCACATGGTGAAATAAATTCTTTTTACTATAAACATTTACGTTTTGATTTCACAATTTTGATATATAAAACAAAAGAGGATTATGTTATATGTGGGCCGAGATGATGCTATACGACGATCCAACGAATTAGCTAAAAGTTGCAGCAATAGGAATTAAA
Organism: Heliconius himera; assembly: GCA_021202915.1. Lineage (NCBI taxonomy): Eukaryota > Metazoa > Arthropoda > Insecta > Lepidoptera > Nymphalidae > Heliconius > Heliconius himera. The sequence continues at coordinate 224,962 of JAJHJA010000317.1, forward strand.
GATATACAATCTGATAACTGTGGGGGCCAAAATCGTAATCGATCAGTACTTTTAATCTACTTGTATGCTGCTAAAAAGTTTAAAGTGCATGTAAGTTATAGATTCCTAAAAAAAGGGCAGGCAGGCAGGGCAGGAAGGTGACAGTGTGCATGCCCTAATCGAACGATCTTCCAAAAGAAAAATAATATACACACTCTAAGAATGGTATACCTGTGCAAGGTGGTGCAAAGTTAATGGGTAGCCTTAAGAAGTAATTGAAGGCTCTTTAAACAATATTTTAGACTTTAAATCTTACCCGGACGCAATATACATGGAAGAAAGATTTTAATAACGAAAAAATTGAATCGAGTTAGTTTAGAGAGATAAAAGTGGATCCAAACGTTATTAATCCATATGTTATTGATTACAAATGTGATTTAAATGAAGCTTATTCAATGTCAATTGATTGATTGTCTATGATTTTATTAATATGATTGTGGCTGATATGCAAGTACCAGAAATAGACAAAATAACACTGAGGTTCTACAAAGTGCTTACACCAATGCCTTGCCAATAACGACAAAATAGCGAAATATAAAGATTCGATTTCTCTCTGTGAACAGAATTTAATTACTTCGAGAAACCACATTTTTTATAAAATCGTAATTCATACAGCCATAGAAAATATGATTTCTGACGAAGAAGACTAAATAAGAAGGAGAGAGAGATTGTAGACTTTTACTATAATTTATTATAAGAAAAATGCTAAGATGGTAACCGCTTGTGATATTATTTAAATAAGATAATTCAAACATCAATAAATTGAAAATTATAGGGGTAACATACATAGCTTTTTGTAGATTTACTCAAATTACAAGAATGATTTAGACATTTTGTCTTCTCCATTTCGATAAAGCTTGTTTGAGATGATGCGTTCAATTATTGCGATAAAAATTAGCTTTATTATTTAGAACACTGAATTAGTATACGTTTCTGTTAACTGTTATGTATGGTTGATTGTTTATGATAAACATTTTGTTATTTATCTACCTCAGCTTTATGCATTTCCTTTAACATTACAGCTTTTTTATTAATTTTTATTGTTTTATTAGGCACCTGAATCTTATAACAATTTTAATATATCTGCAATTATCGGAAGCTACAACTTTATAATGGCGAAGTATTTTGAGACAACTGCAGTATTTCAGTGGCAATCATATCAACATGTTTTATATTGATGAAATTAGTAATATATAATCAAAAAGAATAGTAATAACTCATTATATATATAAAATTATTTAAGGATAAGTAATAACCGTGTCCCAAGTAGAAACGAATATATGGCAGTTGACTCAGTTTGTTAGTTATTTCAAGCGGACTAGAAAAAGATATCTACCGTATTTTTAAAACCAATAAGCATATTGAAAATTTGCATATACTAAATAGTAAATAAATAAATAAATCAGCTTCACGCTGTATCCCGCACACAGCAGGGTAGGCAGAGGGAACCTTGTGTTAAGACACTCCTTTCCCCACTTTCTGCCGAATTCTGGAGGTATTGCGTGTTGAGTGGCAGAACTCAACGCCGCGCTTAACCTCGACACCAGAGCGAAGAAATGGAAATATAAATTTAAGTAAATATTTCATCTCCTCGAGTGGGGATCGAACCCACAACCAGTCGGTTTTACAGTCACACCTCGTGCCGCTGCGCCACGACTGGTCTCAATTGTTATAAGATTATATACTAAATAGTATATAATCTTATAACAATTAATTATTCCAAATTTGAGGAAGATAGCTTTTATATCGTAAAATAACTTTTACATTATTCTCTGAAAAACGCTCTCCTGAAAACTAGTGATTTTGTAGATAGCCGTTTGCTCTTTGCTGCCGTCGATATAACAAAGACGTTTCGAATGTCATTCTTTAGCCAGGAATCTTATCAGCGCGATTGCTATATAACATTCGCAGGCAAACTATGAACTGATTTTGATGAATCAATTTAATTGTTAAGTTGAGTTAAAACAAATCAATTGGTGAAATTTTTAAGTAAATCGGTTCAGTACTTTCAGAGAAAAATGTGACCGTACGTATAGACAGATAGACAAGAAATTTAAAAAAAAAATCTTTTTGTTTTTTATTATTCTTTATAAGTGTCCCTCTATCCATTTCAGTCAAAATTACTAAATGTACAGACAAAATGTTTTTACAGTATTATTATATATAGAGAAAACACATTTTTAGACATAAAGTAAAATTAATAGCTCTCCGACACATCAATTGTATGATATACAGTAAGCAACGATATTTTCAATCTACAGTTATAAGTTTCTTTTATCGCTTTTATCTATTTACTGGCAGCAAATAATCCGTACATCCACGTAGCTGTAATACTGACATGCAATCTCCGGTGCCATCAATCAGACATGCGAGATAGACATATTTAGATAGACAAAGAAAAAATACACAAACACACGTTTATACTCGATTGTATTGCTTTAGTTAATAACAATGCTTCCAAAGATCATAAATTACATTGGTTTTGGTATCTATAATGTAAAATACTCTTTTGGAAAACGTATAAAAATTTGAACGTAGCGCGAACCCGCGCCTCCTGGAAGCCGACCAGGCGCACTGACCACTGAGCCATACGTTCAAACGTAATAATTCAAATAAATATTATTAGTTCAAATAAATATTTTTCTTTCCTAAGTGTGGAATAATATCTACTTAAAAAAACTGTTAAAAATCTATAATGTAATTTCTAACGGTTTCACGGGTAAATTTCAAACACTATCGTGTATGTGTTAGCATTATAAATTATAATGATTATTCGAATAGTGGATCAGTAGAGATTACAAATTGATTAATAATTTGTACAAAGTTCAATTCAATTAAAGCTTAATTAATAACTTTGTTCTATTAAATACTGTATATGTATATGTATACTTTATACTATGCGTATGTTCTGGGGGTTTGCCTCAAGAAAAATTATAAAACTAACAGTCTATATTATTTTATTTTTCACTCTGTGCTTCCTAGAGATATCGTTTGAAGTGCAAGAATCTATTTGTTTAAAATAAAATATATTTAGTTTATATACTTACTAGTGGGTGCGCGCAGCTTCGTCCGCTTATTTGCACCTTTAGGGGTGAATTCTAAAAAAAACACGAAACACGTGTTCAATTAAATATTTTTAACAATCTGAATTTATTTTTTTATAAAAATCGGTGGCGATTTAAAGATTTTTCTATATAAACTTTGAACCCCCTATTTAAACCCTTAAGGGGTGAATTCTACAAAACCATGAAACAGGTGTTCAGTGAAATATTTTTATGAGTCTGAATTTAAAACCCAGTACAGAACCCTCAAAATGGATTAATTTTTAATTTGGTTATCCACACTGTTGTGCACTAAATAATTATAATTTTAAGTCTTTTGGGAATTGATTTGATTTAGCTTGCAAGAATTTATTTAAAAGAAAAATGTTTAGTTATTTCATATTTGTCTAGGTAAACTGTAATTGCGCGCACACTGCAAACGTAATTTTTCCCACATAAATTCCGGGTTAAAATATAGATTATATATTAGTAGTAATACAATAACAAATCACTATCTATCATACACAAATTGTGAAAACTACGTGGCTGCTTGAGAAAGTCTCAACTTATATTGGAGAATATTAAATATTGAAATCTCTGTCTATATTATAATCATATAGTGTCGAGTTTTTACTGTCATCATACAAACAATAATTGAAAACTTAAGATTTTCACTTTCTGCGCAATTTATGCTTTGAGTAGCTTTGGAGCTTTGCCATTTTACCAAAATGAAAAAATGAAAATATTAATAAATTACATCTCTTTTTCCAAAGTGGCAATTGAATTCACAACTTTCGCGCTTAAAGTCACACGCTTGTGCCACTGTGTCAAGACGGCATCATTAAGTAATTTAAGGCTTTTGGGCATTTATTTGATTTTGCTCTTTTTTTTTCGAACTTGAACTTTATGTTGTTAGCCCTACTGGCTTTTACGTCGACATCGGGTGGCGAGGGAAGAGGCTTCTCTGTCTCTGAAAAATTTGCAATCACTATGAGGCAGCTTGTAAGGATGCTGACGGCGGTAAGGCCGTCCCCTGCGGAACGTGAATCTTGCCTTGCGGCAGTCGAAGAGACTGGATTTGGCTCGCAAAATTTGTGTTTGTATTTTAAGAAAAATATTTAGGTATACGGTATTTAAGCTAATTAGCAACATGAAATAAATATTTAAAAGTATTAAAACTAAGGGGCGGGGAGGACGCAAGGGACGCGTGGCGGGCGGCAAATCGTTTCATAGCAAGGATTTTTTGGTTATGTAAATTTTTGTAAATTTCTGTAAAGGACATTTTGATCAGCACCAAATAGCCAAGACAATTAATATACTTATTTATATGCTAAGAGTAAGGTATAGCGCGCATTGGTGACTTTTGTCACCGTGACTGTTGCGTCACTGTCACCGTGTACATCACCCTAAATGAAGGTGCGCGCATTTGGATACGTGACAATTGGGTGACTTTTTGTCCGCGGAGGATGGCGACACGCCCGTGACGCAACTGTCACCGCGTCCATAGGTTTGTATGCCCGTGCGCGCATTAGAAACTAAATGTCACCTCCACCTTGCGGTTTCCATACTAGTCGTCTTCCGCATAAACAAGAAACAGCAGCGTGCAGCTCCTAATTTTAATTTCAAGAATGGCGTCAAGTTCATCACCAAGGCAAAACGTGTGTTTTCATGAAGATGAAATAGACAACGATATACTGATTGACGAAATTGAGTTGAGGCCATAGCTCTATGACAAATCCCTAAACGATTATTCTTTTTTTTTTCTATTTCTTAATCTATACTTATAATAAATCTGTAGAAAAGTCGTTTCTGTACATTGAAAACATTTAAGAAAAAATTAGCCAGGGTGTTAAAGGATAACTAACAGAATCCATTTCCAACATTTTTGGAATTTTTGTCTGTTTGTCTGTTTGTCTGTTTGTCTGTTTGTCTGTTTGTCTGTTTGTCTGTTTATGTGAACACGTATCACGTAAAAAGTACACAATAAATTTAAGCAACTTTTATACATAAAAATTACAAATAAATCAAGGTAGGTTTTAGTCTTTATTTCATTGTAATCGCTTCACTCTATCAAAAGATATAAGTATTTAAGTTTTCAAGACGTTAATATTTGAGATAGTAAAAAACGACACAAGTAACGCTATCTATTGACTAATAGTAGGTACTAACGAATCTTGATAACGCAAAAAACGTTCTGTGGAGTTAAACACTAATTACGACGGGAGGAATATTAATCATTTTAATACTAAAGAATATTAATCATTTTAATACTAAAGATATAAGTATTTAAGTTTTCAAGAAGTTTATATTTGACATATTAAAAAATCGATACAAGAACGCTATCTATTGACCAATAGTAGGTACTAACGAATCTTGATAACGCAAAAAACGTTCTGTGGAGTTAAACACTAATTACGACGGAAGGAATATTAATCATTTTAATACTAAAAAATATTAATCATTTTAATACTAAAGATATAAGTATTTAAGTTTTCAAGAAGTTTATATTTGACATATTAAAAAATCGATACAAGAACGCTATCTATTGACCAATAGTAGGTACTAACGAATCTTGATACTCTCTTCTAATTGTGATGGGATCTTAATAGATGGCGCTGTGCATAAAAGAAAATATAGTTTGGAAAGGTTACCGCTACACTTTATCAAAAAATAATGTACTTAAAGTTTTAAAGATATTTATATTTGAAAAAAAAAAGAAATTATTAAGAAATAAATTATTATATTGTTGAGTTATTATCTGCTTAACGTTAATTACGTCATGTAAGTGTAATCTATACTTATAATAAATTTAACATAACATTGTAATATTTTTCTAACAATGCTCGAATGGTTACAGTTCAATTGTAAGTCCAAAAGAATGACTTTAGAAACGTCTTATTTATTTGACTGTTGATAAATTTACGTATTCTTAAAGTACAATTGTTCATAGTACTAATTATAAAGTAAACTACATTGAATTGTTGGTGAAGATTACCTTCGTAACAGTCTAGCTTAATTCGTAATTATTTAACACAGTGATAAAGAATGACTTAATATTCAAAGAAATATTTTGAATAGGTTCTTCAGTCCGTTCGTTCGTTTATGTTATTAATATTTTTTTAAGAAACGTATAAAAAAATAACTTTTGGGAGCAAAAACGTGCTTTCTACGTATATTCTGTATATCAATTATATATTTAACTAATAATATATGTTACTAATTTAAAAACTGTACAGGAGCTAGATAAGTTATTTTGCAAATAATATCGTGAGTACTAATCCAAATCAATTAATTATTAGTTAAGACTGTTTGTAATATCTATATTTCTTAAAAGAGTAATCATGTAATTCAAGCGGACAAAGCCGCGAATAAATAATAAAATTATCGTTGTAAAATAAAATACAATTTGTCAAGAACGACGCACGCACATTTTTTTTTTTTTATCAAAGGGAGACCGCCGCATACGCCTCATTCCGAAATCGAGCTGTAGGTTTTGGCGGCAAAGTTCAAAGTTCTAAAATCTAAAGGTTTTAGTAGTATTTTTGTAGTAGTATGTGTTTACGTTATTGGTATCAAAGCGTAACTGCCTCACACGAAATATAGATATGATTAAACATCGTGAAATGAAAAAAAAAAACTTACGTCTACACTGTTGCTTAAATTCTTTAGGTATGGAATTAAAATATTTGACCTATATGCTATTTCCGTAAAAGGAGCGCTGACGCGCTTCTCTTCTGTTCTTTGTTAAAGGCCAAAGTTGTGGCTGCAACGCAACTGGTGTGGGTCCGATCCCCACTTGGAGGATTGAATTATAATTTAATAATATTTTCATTTCGTTTAATAATATTTTAATTTCGCACATCAGTCACACATTATACGCAATATCTTAATCCTTACATTACAACATAATCTCATAATCTTACGCATAATCTTTACCCTGCTAAAGGCGGAATAAAGCGTGGATCTGGTTTTGACTTTGTGTGAACCGATTAAAATAAAGTCCAGTCCAGTTGAGGCCAGTCGTGGCGCAGCGGCACGAAGTGCAAGCACTCGAGGAGATGAAATATTTACTTAAATTTATATTTCCATTTCTTCGCTCTGGTGTCGAGCGAACGAGAACACGAAAGAACGAGAACACGCAATGCCTCCAGAATTCGGCAGAAAGTGGGGAACGGAGTGTCTTAATACTAGGGTTCCTCTGCCTAACCTGCTGTGTGAGGGATACAGCGTGAAGCTGATTAAAATAAAACTAATATTAAATTGCCAAAATGCAAACAAAAAAGGATTTAAATCGGTTAAGCCGTTTCTGAGATTATCGTGAACAAATTCACAGACAAACAGACAAACTGACCAAGTTCTATTACAATGTTAATTGTAATATCTTCCATGTACAGCCACCGATGAGTTAGGATTTTATTGTAAGTATCGATAAGTTGTGTTTTTATTTCAAAAATTCAAGTGAAGATTCTCATGGGAGGTACGAAAATGCGACCTAAAGTTTTAATAAATTTGTCATTAAAAATCTTCATTGCGTTGCAAACATACATTATAGGTATATCAAAACACGAACATAATTCAGTGTGTTAATTAAATAATTTTGTGGTTTAAGCGGGCGAAGCCGCGAGCGGGTCGCTAGTATTATATAAGTGCACAGACAACCATCTCTTCGAGATCCATATTATCAAATGTAAAAAATTTCGTCACTGTCACCGCAAGTGCGCGCAGTCGCGAAAAGCATGGTGACATGATAGTGACAGAATTTATTGTCACCGTGACAAAAGTTACCAATGCGCGCTCTCCCTAAGGGATGAATGAAACATGAGCCAATACTGCGGTTTATAGCTGGCGTGATGTGTCAACAATTAAATGCATTTTTCTCTAAAATTACAAACTTAAAGAGCAAATTTTATCTTCGCTTAACGTAGAAAATTAATAAAGTATTTAAAAGGATAAGGATTGATTTAATATGAACAACCATTATGGACAAACATCCCTCACAATATAAAAATATATTCAAATTACTATTTTTAGACAGAAATATGCTCACTGTATGTTATCCTTAGAAGATACGAATATGCTGTCGCTGACTTTTTTGTAGATCTTAATTAGAGGAACAATACTCTAGTATAATGTTTTCATGTAGATCTTACCATTAAAGCAGCGCATGCGTGAAAGTGTCTCAACGGGTAGGACTTTATACACGTTTATCATATTTATGTCAAATTACAATAAAATATACATATAATAAACTATATATAAACCCTCTCTAAGAAATACTCTACCTAACGGTGAACCGCATCAAAATCCGTTGAGTGGTTTAGAAGAAGAAGAGTTAAAAAGGCCAGGCAAAGGCTGAAGGCGTTTTTATTTTATAATATTTAGAGATAGAGATAAGACTAAAGACTAAAGACTAAATTTCTTATGATTTATAATCTATAGAGAAATTACACACTCTTTTTATGCTTTCACAATAATACATATATTTTGAGATGTCCCTCTGCACTACGATGGCGGCTCTGTTCTAGTCAATTAGCACATTTTCCTTTGAAAATTAGTGGCATAACTGTAACAGTTACACATGGTATCGTAAACTTTTTTTGTAGATATTGATGTCTTCTATAAAATTGTAGTAAATTACTTTGCTCTAATGTCAATAATTTCCACAGCGTACGCGATATAAGGTTTTTTTTTGGTATTTTTTTATACGTTAATCGCCTACTTGTAAAAGAATTTTCCAAATCGATCCCGTAGTTTCAGGGTCTATTGAATTCCAATAAAGAAACAGAACATCTAATCGGTTGTCTTCATAATGTTAGTGATATCGATGCCTCCCCCCGCCTCGCAGAGTTAGTTACTCGCTACGGTGCGCGAGGCTACACTCCGCATTTTTTATTATTACATGATTTTCTTCAGAGTGATATTTTTAAATTCGTTATATATTTTGAATGAAACGTCCGATTTTGTTAATTTAAAAAGTTTGCATTTCAAAGAATAATTAATAAACAACTGTTCGCGTTTCCCGTATTAAAAGATACAAAGTTAAATTTAAATAAGCCCGCGGAAGTACTAGCTTATATCACGCGGAAACGAATATATTACGAAGCGGTCTTGTCAAGTTGCAATTTCAAATAAATATATTCACTGTCAGCGCTCTGTACTCTGTGCCGTATGATCCCCGTAAAAAGAAATCACAGTTTGCTCTATAATTTTCTAGTTCGTTAGATTTTCAGCAACTCCTGAATTTGCTGCTGCATTTTGAAATTGGGAGGACAATGTTGAGCTACATCATATTTTATCAGATAATTGCTTAACAGTTAAACGTCAATTAATGTCTGTTGTCGTAAAATTGTTAGTAAGCGAACAAAGTTGAAGACTTGGAAAAGCTGAAGACTGAAAATCAACTATCAACAAGAAATGGAAGAGTTTTAAGATATCGATTACATTGTAAAATGGGAACTTTGAAAATATAGTTGAAAATATTTCCCATTTAGATGCGTTATATTTTATACTCGAAACATTTTGGTATTGGTTTATTTTCGTCATATTATTTTTTTCGTCATGTGAAAATTAATTTTGTAATCTTTGGCTTGAAATCGTGAACGCCGCGTAAAAATACAGTAGAGTTACGAGACTCTTACGTAATTTATTTTGTATGTATGATTAATTTAATAAGATAAGGCAGTAATACTTACATATTCACAAATATACATAAACTAATGATTGACGTTTATTAAATAATTTATTAAGTAATATTTTTTATAAGTTCATGCTTTTTACTGCATAGCAGAGTAGGAAGAGGCAATCAAGGCAATCCGTTTTCCGCACGATTGCGAGACATTGATTGTTGAATGGTGGATCTTAACTCTGCGCTTTGTTTTGCCAGAGCGAAGAGGAAAATAAAAAAAAAAAAGTCTGGCCCTGAGGGATCGAACGTAAGATGAAACGGCAGACGCTATCGCATTGCGCCACAATGGGGCCGTTCAAGTATTACGTAAGCAGTTTTTTTTGCAATTATTGACCCCCCCCCCCCCTCCCCTATGTCATCAAAAATAAGCAATCCTCTTAAAAATATTTCATTGAAAACGTCAAAAATAAGCAAACCCAAGACCCCCCCGCCCCCATACAGTGCTTACGTAATACTTGAACGGCCCCAATGGCCTGAAGTCATTATAATGAAATCTTATAACTTTCTCAGATACTACTCTCAAACGATACGTTACTATCCTTTTAAAATTTTCAAGTTTCTGGTCACGTCGTAGGTTACACAGCCCCTACGGAAAGTTCAACGAACGGCGAATCACTTTGTTAACTTATCAACATGGGTCCGGCTACGACGAGGACCTGTAATACGATTTATACTCTCCCTTATTTATTAAGCCACGTACCTTTTGGTATCATGTTGATGATTCACTATTTTCTTTTTATTTAGTTTTGTTGTTTTATTGTATATTTGTTGTTTTTATCTTCTTTAAATATAATATACATATAGTGTGCAAAGTTAAGTTTAGTTTAGTTTTTAGATCTCATCATTTAACCAACCGGATAGCACAACAGTAACAAATAATATACTTATTAAAAAGATTTTGAACCCTTTGCTATCATGCATTTGTATATGTTAGTTATCTTACAAATAACTTAAGTTTGATATTCACTGTAAGCTGAACTTTTGTAAGCTCAATAAAGTAATGAAAATAAACGAGACAAACTTTCCTGGCACTCTATCCTGAAACAACGTGAATATATTTAACATTTATGTTGTTGTAGTTGTATTTCTTACTTTATGATAGTTATAACTTTGCACTGCACAGCGTATGATAGTAAATATAATAAGAAAAGAAAATCGGGTCTTGTCTTTAATTAAAAAATGTTATGTTTACGTGATTCATGCGATATTATTAAATCATATTTTTTTTATATTTTGTATTTTTTTTTGTATTTTCTCGGTGTATTACGCATATAATAGAGTAAATATGGGGAGCTTAGTGTAAAGAATTGTGGTCGCCCAATATTCACAACGTCGTATTTAATTGACGGAACTCAAAGCGGCGCCTTTTCTTTTTACCAGAGCGAGGATATGAAACTAATTAATTCCAGTGAGCCAAAACTATAGCGTTGACAGTCAAATGATCACAGCATTTTATTAAAATAAAATATTAAATAAAGTATAATATTAATAAAATATAACAAGATCGAACTTAAAGTTACTTTTTAAAAGTTGAGAAAAATAAAATGCTTAAGTTCGTAATGCATTTTAATCTAAAATTTTTAGTAAAAAAAAAATATTACAACATTAATAAGTATATATGAATACAAACCATATTCTGTCAAAAAGCATTTCAATAAAACGTAAAATAAAGATAATACTCTGTGAAGCGTGCGCTTTCAATCCACATTATGAATACCACAATATGGTTCCCAAATTCAAGAGCTTACTACGAGGATTTCAAAAAGGTATATCATGATTATGATTATCATAATGAACTCTAACAAAAAAGTGAAAAATAAAAAAAATATTTGTAAAAACAAAAACCCCGACTGCATAAAACTAAAAAGAAAATAAACAAGTACAATAGTTTATTACGATTAACAGTCGGGACCTATAAGTAATTCTTCAATCAATAAAATCTTTACCAGGACCTCCGTATAATTCAGAGAGGTCCCGACTGTTAATCCTAATAAACTATTGGACTTGTTTATTTTATTTTTACTTTTATGTTGTCGAGGTTTTTGTTTTTACAAATATTTTTTTATTCTCTAAAGTATTGCTACTTACATAAAATCTTTTCTTTTGTTATTAAAATTCAATTGTGGCAAAGACATTTAGTTTCCATTTTGCTCTTTGATGAAAGAGTAAGCCAAAAGCTGTAATTAAAAGAGCTGGATTTCGGCTTAGCCTTATGCTTTAAAAAAATATTTTTTTACTTGGCTTTATTAAGTTTCGCTTACGGTCAGATTAGATTGCTAAAAAATCTTGAATTCTATGTTGCAAAATGTTTTCTCTTTAAATGTTATTCTGGTTTTTTTATAAAATACATTTCATTTAGGTACACACATGCGAGCATGTTATTGGGTAAACGACGCCATTTTTGTGTTTATCCAAATATTATCTCTAAAATATGAGGATAAGGTTTCTGGAAAGATATAGATATTTTCAAATTATATCTAGAAATTTTCACCGATAAAGACGCAAGGAGGAAAAGGGAACTATAATATATATACATAATTACATTATAATGTATTCAATTATTGTAGCTTTTATTTTGATAATTTTCTAAAATAATTATAAGAATCTGTATATTATAGTACTAGCGGCTTTACCAGTATACTACCTATAATAAATACTTTTACTGTGCTACATTTGCTAACAAATTGATTCATTCAATCATGAACATTACGTGGTTGTATGATAATACGTCATCGGCGGCAAGGGCGCTCCCCGCAGTACTCGCTTGTTAATAAATAAGGACCATTATGTCTCGATAAAGTGTACCATTTTGCAAAAGAGGTGAACCGAGCTAAGTAACGAATTTAAAACGAGTAAATGACTTCAGTTTTAAGTTCGGTAACTTTGCCTTTGCGGAATTGGCCACAAGGCTAAGTTTTAATTGACAGAAAAGGAAAAATAGTAGTCTGCCTTTACATTCTTAAGTGGACTTACAAGTATTTTTTATTAGTTTTCTTTTCCTATGCCTAATAGTATATTTTGTTAGGTATATAGTGTTTCTATGTATAATTTAAATAAAAGCCTTTATTATTTCTTGCATACATAATAAGTGCACTTAAATACAGTTTATATTTCTATTCTATAATAACAAAATTTAAATTTTTAATTCTAATGACATAATATAATTTATTCTAGTGTTACGTTCAATATTAATATGAGATAAATATCTACGTATATATATGTATATATATTAGGAGACTATAAACCAGCTGCACGCTGTATTCCGCACACAGCAGGGTAGGTAGAGGGAACTTAGTGTTATGACACTCTGTTCCCCACTTTGCGTGTTGAGTGGCAGAACTCAACGCTGAAGGAGACTATATTAATCAAGAATCTCCGTTTGAGTGAAGGCCACCTCCAAAAGAGACCGTGACTGTCTATCTTGAATCCAGTTCAGGCCAGCTAGTCTAATTATACCGTCCTGCCATTTCGCGTGAGGTCTCCCTTTACGTCTCTTACCTTTTAGACCTCTCCACATGGTTATTCTATCAGTCTCAAGTAACAGCGAAACGCTGAGTCTTGATGTCGCTGATGGCGAAATCAGTGTAAGAGAAGTTAAGAGTGCAATATTGAAGTCTGAAATGTGATAAGTCAGCGTGTGTAGATGGATCTACTGCCGTCTTGGATTTATTCCGGCATTAGTGCAAATTATGCTGGAAATTATGGGAGGTCCCAGACGATTGGCGAGGTGCAGTCATCGTGTCTTTGTATAAAGGCAAAGGTTCACAGATAGACTGCGCAAGCCATAGGGCTATCAGTTTGATTAGCTTAGGTAGTAAAGTTTATGTTAAATTTTAGCGAGAAGAATGCAAGAGAGATCTGAAAGGTTGTTGTGGGAGGTCCCAGGAGGCTTTAGATCTGAAAGAGGGTGTATGGATCATATCTTTTTCCTCCACGTGATCATGGAAAAAATAAATTTTGGCTGTCAACCAAAGTTTTCTGCGCTTTTGTTGTCTTGGAAAAGGCATTTGATAGAGTTGTAAAAGCGATATTATGGGAGATACTACCCCGGTATAATGTGAGCTTCTTTAAAGAGATCACTCAGCTTGCATGCAAGTAGGAGCTGGCATGTCGCCCTGGTTTGAAATCCAATTGGGTGTTAAGCAAGGTTGCGCCATGTCAGATTGGTTGTTCAATCTATATTTGGATAGTTGTCTCCAAGGAGTGAAATAAAGTGATATGGTAGTGAAAGTAGGTGACTTAAATGTGAATCATCTGCTGTATGCAGATGTTGCAATGCTCATTGCACCACCACTCTGAAAGAAGGATGTGAAAATAATGGTCTAAGTCTAAATACGAATAAGACAAAGGTTTTTTGTTTTTGAAAGAGAGTCACGAGAAGAATGATGAAGAAATTGATCAGCTGGTTTTGGCACGTCGAACAAATGAGTGATGAAAAAATTACAAAAAAGATTTATGATGGTATAGTGAGTGGCAAGAGAGGTACGAGGAGACCTCGGTTGACCTTCGAAAACACAGTATCAAAGATACTGGAGGAAGGTCATGTGAGTTTGTCGCTTCGCTCTTCCTGACTACCCCGCTAGGGATAAAGCATGAAGCTAAGAATGTTAAGTAAGTTGCCTTTTTAGCTTTACTCAACATGTCCCGTGCTTAGCATGTGGTGGATCCTAGTTTATTACGAGCACATACTTTTATTATCAACTCAGACAAAAATACAAAACAGTGAAATTATGTAGTGTGACGAAAAAAACAACCGCATATCACTGTCATACTTCTCCACGACGGTCCAACGACATATTAGGAATATACATATTTTAATTACACAAACAATACAGCATACTGTAAGTTGTACAGTGATCCTATTGGCACCGTGCACGATAACAGCGCCACCCAGCGTACGCATATTTGTTGGCTCTGACGTTTGTACATTACTTCTTTGTACATTATTTCAAACCATTGTATTTAGAAAATACTTGTGCAAATGATTATAATAATATCAATACTAGTCAATTGAAACGTTATATTACTGAAAATGATTTCAGTAATGTGTTGTAGCTTTGACCATAAAAAGAAAATAAGTCATAGAAATTATTTTACTATTATTAAAATACGCAATATAAAAATGCTTTAAAAAAATCAGCTTCACGCTGTATCCCGCACACAGCAGGGTAGGCAGAGGGAACCTAGTGTTAAGACACTCCGCTGCCCACTTTCTGCCGAATTCTGAAGGCATTGCGTGTTGAGTGGCAGAACTCAACGCCGCGCTTAACCTCGGCACCAGAGCGAAGAAATGGAAATATATAAAAAAAAATAAAATTAGCTTCACGCTATATCCCGCACACAGCAGGGTAGGCAGAGGGAACCTAGAGTTAAGAAACTCCGTTCCCCACTTTCTGCCGAATTCTGGAGGCATTGCGTGTTGAGTGGCAGAACTCAACGCCGCGCTTAACCTCGACACACCTCGTGCCGCTGCGCCACGACCGGCCTCATAAATTTAAGTAAATATTTCATCTCCTCGAGTGGGGATCGAACCCACAACCACTCGGTTTTACAGTCACACCTCGTGCCGCTGCGCCACGACTGGCCACAAAAATAAAAATACTGTAATTAACCTATTAATTAATTATTTAAATACCAAAACAGAATGTAATTTAAAAATTAAGGTCATTTAATTTTAATTATTTTTGCTTTATTTGTAAGTGTACCTAATTGAATAAAGAAATATTCACAGATCTAAAGATCTTTTTTACATATGGGGGCTTGTAAATTACTATAACAGTTCTTATATCTGGAAAATCTTTATCAGCTAAAACAATGTCGTTGAAGTTGAAACAATGTTGTATACTACATCTGTGTGTGTTTTTTGAGGGGTATTACGTATTGTGTTCTTAATTTTTTGACCTTTTTAATATAAATAATTGAGTTGTATTTATCATCACATACTTGAATATAAATATGTATATTACATGTAAATATATTTCTTGCGTTGTAGAATTTCTCATTTTCTTGACTTAGTAAAACGATAAGTAGAACAGTTTGCTTTGACATTAACAGGTGACAAAGCCTGCATTTATTCTACTTTTCGCCACCATGAGCGCTGCGAGCGATTATGATAACCCGAACTATTTCTATGCACCCTGCCAATATCGCTATGAGGCTGTTGCTGTGACGTCACTTGAGTAATCGCTCCCTCTGATTGATTACATTGCAATCTTGGAAAATATGGAAAGAAAAGAAACTGAAACAAATAAATATTTGAGAAATACAATATAAACGAAAAGCTGCTTGAAAAATGATTAAAAACATATATATTTTTAATTTAAAGAATAATATTAATATTATATCTCATAATCTCTATATATAATAAAAGGATAGAAAAGTCAATTCTGTACATGAAAGATATAAAAAAAATAAAAATTAGGTCGGTTTATATGTCGATTATAGAACCTAAAAAACCACTCAACAGAATTCTTGTGTGTCTGTCTGTCTGCCTGTCTGTGTGTCTGTCTGTTTGTTTGTTCGTCAATCACGCAAAAACTACTGGACAGAAATTGATGAATTTTAGCATGGTATTAGCCTAGGGTCTCAAAATACATTTTTTTTGGGTTTCATTCCGAATTTCATTACAGTTTTATTTAAAAGAAATAAAAACTGAAAAATGTAAATTACTTAAAATACCGACAACTACTGTATAAAATTCAATTATTTTTAGCATGGTAATAGTTCAAAGTCTAATGCAATTTATACAATAGTTTTTATCATGGAGTATAAAGAAATTTTACCAGAAAAAATAACATAATTATATTTTTTATTAAAAAAAATCGACTTCTTCAATTTGAACCGGATTTCATACTCTGAACTTAACCAAACTTTCACCAAACTATCCTTTATGTGTACCCCTTCTAATAAAAAAAGAATCATTAAAATCGGTTGAGTTGATATTTAGATATTCGTCCATTTGTCGCGCACATATATAATGTAAATTTAAGATTTATATGATTTTCTCATAGATACCATTGTCGGAAATGAACTAAATTAAAATAGGACTATACGGGACGCTCTAGCTTCCAAATAAAAAAAGAATCATCAAAATCGGTTCACACAGACAAAAATTCTGAGGTAACAAGGATAAAAAATACAGTCGAATTGATGAGCTCCTCTTTTAAGAAGTCGGTTAATAGAAATCTGACATAATTAAATTACGATTATTTTATTTAACCACAATTAAAAAGAAAAAAAGTAAATTGAGGCCGTTCGTCGCACAGGGGCCCAAAGTGTAACTGTAAACTGGTTGTGGGTTCGATTCCCACTTGAGGAAATGAAATATTTCTTTAAATTTATATTTCCATTTCATCGCTCTGGTGTCGAGGCACAGTGTGGCGTTGAGTTTCACTACTCAGCACGCAATGCCTACAGAATTCCGCGGAAAGTAGGGAACAGAGTGTCTTAACACTAGGTTCCCTCTGCCTACCCTGCTGAGTGTGGGATACAGCGTGAAGCTGAAAAAAGAAGTACAATTAATAGTTGTTTAGACTACCATAATTATTATTTTAAACTTCGACGTTGGTGACATTAACAAAAATAATAAAGTAGGTATATTTGTCGGGACTAGCTCAAATGGCGATGTCTACAATAAAAAGTATATGTATTTGGAAAGTAAATTCTGATTGTGAGTTCATAGTTTATAAAAGTTTATATTGTGTTTAGACGACGAGGCGTGCGAATACAATTTAATCATTGACAAGTACGTTGCATTAATTTACAGTAGATATATTTCTCAAGAGAACTTTCTCAAGACTATATACAAAAATACATTAAATAATCATGTTAAGGAAGTATCAAATATATTTAATGAATTAAACTTAATGTCATCTTATGTTTTCTATTAAAATAGCGTGAAGCTGATTAAACTTAATGTTATATTCAAAACAAATGAATTGTATGTAAATTTATTAATACGTTTCAAGTATGAAAAAAAGAAAAAATGCAATATTTTATATTTTTATTATTTATATCAATATATCAGGGACGTAAATGTCCACAACCAGTCGATTTTACAATCACACTTCGTGCCGCTGCGCCACGACTGGCCTCAGCTTAAATATTCAAATGAGCTTCAAAAACGAAATCCAAAATAAAAATAACGATAATCATAGAATCTCTTTTTTTTATCTCTTCCAATGCCATTCTACTTTGAAAAGAGTCTCCAAAAAGCAAATTGCTAATACTGAATAGCTGGAAAGGACGGCAAATGACCAATTTTTTCAACGAATTTCATTTTTTCCTCTTCAAGGCCATCTCACTGGTTTATTGATTCATAAAACAGGACAGTGGAGTTCTTATTTCTTTAATAGCACTATATTGAACATATTACGTAATAAATTGATATCTGAACGTATATTAAGTGCATTTCGAAAAAAATATACTTGCATAATATCAACAATCTCCTTTATTGCTAGTACAAATCAAGGCAAGGCTTGTAGTCTTTGTAGAATACAATCTTGATTCTGAGCAAAGTCGTTAATATGCAAAGCACGAACTCGCTTTCCAACTTATGATATATTGTATATTAATGTTCTACCTAATATTTATCTTTCTAGATATATATCCATATATTTACTTTTGTTTTACATGTTTCTAATAACAAAATGACAAAATTTACACGTAGGAACAGTGTTTTTATTTTTTTCTTATTACTTTTAAATATTGAAAGAAATATTTTTCCAAAATATGTAACAAAAGATTTAATAGGGTAATAGTATTTACTATATTTTTTTAAACTATTAAAACAACAATACTTCGGCATCCATGTGCTTTTTTGTTTGTTTTATGGTTTTATTTAAAAACTTTATAGTTGGTAACTTCGGGACTCGGTGACATTTTCTCCAGTTATATTCTGTCGCATATGACACTCTTAGTGTTCATCGTTTAACTCGTGCATAAAGGTGCTAGTGTGTAAGGTTCTTCTTCACTCTCTCCATAAAAGGTCCACCTTCTTCATTCTTCAGTTTCGATATGCCAGGATGCATAGTAATAAAGTTGCTAAGAGTCGTTAAAATATCATCGTCTAGAAAGGTTAAAATTTATATTTACTGAGAATTAATTAATCTAAAGTATTTTGCAAAATATTTCAATATTACACATTTTATTAATATACAAGTTTAGTTTTATAACTGTTCCAAGATCTTAAGAGCATTTATAAAATTTCATTGTGATAAGAAACCTTGTTCTTTTATTAAATTCCACTATTATAGACTTATTTACGTTAGCAACAGAATTACTTTGTTGAGAAATTTATTTTATAAAGAATAAGATGTATTACAGATAATAAAATAAAATCTTTTAAGGAAAAGGAATGCAAACATAGTAGATTTCAGTGACATATGAGTACACACATAATATAAATTTTAAAATAAAATAGTTCACATACTAGTAGTCTAGGCGACTAGAGCTCACGATATGATGATGGCTGATGTTAATGGCAAAATGGTCTTACTTAACAGCAATAGCTAGTTTACTTAATTAAAGCGATAAAATGATGGCATAATCATATCATCGTTGTAACAGTACCTATGTGAAAGTATAGCTCAAATGGTTAGATACTTGCTAATACTTCATTTACTCGAGTGGGGATCGAACCTACAACCAGTCGATTTTACAGTCATACTTTGTGCTTTGTACTGCTGTAAATTAAAATACAGAACGAAGATTTTGATCGAATTACAATATATTCAATTAAACAAGTAAAGTCAACGTGAACATTTTCCGTCAATGAATATCTCCGACCGAGTTTAAGAAAGTTCGCAGTTAATTTCAAATCCATAAAAGGTCGTGTTTGAGAAACATTAACATAATTAGATTTTTACATAGAAATAAGTTATAAAATATCTAACATTTAATTACTTTCTAAGCAATAATAGTGTTTTATATTTCATTTTAGCTTATTTAAAAAAATAAATAAAAATTATTGAAATATACATTTATTTATCGTAATCCCATATATATAATACAAAATTATTTATGCCCTCAAAATAAAAACTAGGCCCTCTAAACACTAAGCAATTAAAAAAATTATATTGATAGCGATTTATTTCAAAAGCAAGTTTAGGTAATTAATCTATACTTATAATAATTTCTATGTATATTCTGTATACCAATTATATATTTAACTAATAATATATGTTACTGATTTAAAAACTGTACAGGAGCTATTTTAAGTTATTTTACAAAGAATATTGTGAATACCAAATCATTTAATTAATAATTAAGGCTGTTTGTAATATCTATATTTCTCAAATAAATAATCATGTAATTCAAGCGGGCAAAGCCGCGAGCAGGCCGCTAGTAATAACTATATTATTAAATTTTTGAACACAAAAATCACATAAGCATACATTATTTAATGAAAGGGCACCAACCCTATACCTTATAATAAACAATACAGACGCGCCCAACAATACAGACTCGTTAATTAGCAAGAGAAAACGGCTGGAGGCAACTTGCTACTTCAAAGTGGAAACTTTTGTTAAGTGTACGAAAAATGATAGCAAAAAGAACAGCACGACAGCAATCACACGATGTCTTACCGTAAACCGCTATTGGCCTCTACTTTAACACTAAGTATGCGATAAGTAATATATCATAGAGATACATTATAATCAATTAGAGACGGATTTCAAAAAATATATTTTGAATATACAGGATGGAAGCGACTGCGCTCCTTTTACAGGAACAACATATAGAGTAAGTTATTTCAAACCCATACATATATAAAAAAATAATAAAGATTTGTCAACAGTTTAGACGTAGGATTATTATTTTCATTTCATAATTTTTATCCATACTGTGTAACATGTGGGGCAGTTATGGCAGATATCAATAACGTAAACACATAGGTGTTTACGTTATTGATATCTGCCATAATATATATTATAATAGTAAGAAACTATAATATATAGACACTGATCCTACTACTACATTTATGATAGATGAAGTGATGTGATGACTAATGACATGATGCTGCATTGCTCTATGATAATAATATATACCTACCTAAAGTAAAAATGTGTATTTGCATATATTTGTTATAAAAGTAAAAATAAATATTGATGAGCTATTTATTCAATCAGACTATTAGAGCATTTGAATATTATCAACTAGCTCCTATTTATCAGTTAATGCGATCATGTAAGCTCATTTGTTCGTGCGTATTTCACAGTCCTAACAAAGGGCATTTCCAATAAATTCATCATTCCAAAGACATTACAATCGGGATTACACATCAAAGCTACTCGATAGGGGTAATCAGATTATGTACGATTGCCCTGACGTTTCTTAACTTATCTCTCAAAGTAGAGTGCTTAATGAAATTTAAATATTATTTGCTGTACAAAGGAACTCTAGAAATTACTTAGATATAACATAAAATGTGTAAGCTTTCTATGAAGAAAATCAGCTTCATGCTGTATCCCGCACACAGCAGGATAGGCTAAAGGAACACTAGCAGTCACACTTTACATCCCTGCGTCACAACCGGCCTATGAAGAATTGTTTATTATTTACATTAGAAATTTTGATTTTCATCGGATAGGAAATATTAAAATAATAAGATTGTTTTTTAATTCAAAATCAATTTTCGATACATGACTTTTTCATTATTTTAATAAATTTTTTAATAAAGTGTTGTTAAGGAAGTAAAATTAAGGCAATTTCACTGTTTCATATAATGTGACCATATTCTCTTATGCCGTACGTAACGTATAGAAGCGTTTCTATACTGCAAGCACTTTATTATTGCTTTATGCGGATACTGCGTGAAGTAATAAAAAAAAAAAGGATTATATAAAAACCATTATTACGTACATAATCCCCTTTGAAATGTCCAAAACATTTCGTTACCCTAGCTATTTTGAAGGTATTACGTGTCGACTGGCGGATCTCAACGCCGAGCTTTCTCTTGCTACCAAGACGAGGATATACAAATAAATCATTCCACCGAGTCGAAAACAAACCATTGCGTTGACAGTCATGCTCTGTTACTGCACCACAAGAGCCTCATTTTTTTAAATATAAAATTTTAAGTTTACCAATAGCAAACTAGCTCATACGATGGAATGATGTTAAAAGTGCGGAATTAAAAGTTATTTTCAGAGAAATTTTAAGCGCCAATAGTTATTGGGCTTAAACTCGATTTCAAAACTCTAATATCGTTTAAAACACTTTGCCTTCGTTGAAATTGTGACAAGTTTGGTAAATTTTGCCTTAAATAAAAGGGGCTGCCTTTAATTAACTGTTAAAAAGAGGTAAAATGTACTGAGTTCTCTTCATATTTTAACTTTCTAATTGATAAGCTGTTTGATATAAGTGACCTATATATGTTTTTATTGTTTATTGTTCTCTAATCTATAGACTTATAGTCCGTACCTTTTTTATTTTTTACCTTTAGATATTACTTAGAACTAGACTTACGTTATTACATACATAGATTACTATATTTATAAAATATCTCCTTAAGAGAGTCGTCATTCATTTCAGTACCTATAAAATTTCCCACATTCTTTTTCACTCACATAACTACTGTATCTTGTATATTATACTTATATCGCGTTATTTCACGCTGTATCCCGCACACAGCAGTGTAGGCAGAGGGAACCTAGTGTTAAGACACTCCGTTCCCCACTTTCTGCCGAATTCTGGAGGCATTGCGTGTTGAGTGGCAAAACTTAACGCCGCGCTTAACCTCGACACCAGAGCGAAGAAATGGATATATAAACTTAAGTTATATTCATCTCCTCGAGTGGGGATCGAACCCACAACCAGTCGGTTTTACAGTCACACCTCGTGCCGCTGCGCCATGACTGGTCTAATATACTTTAGTTATTCAATTTCCAAGGAGCTATTATTCTTTTAAACTATTGTACTGATATTTTCATTTCCTATTTTTAAAGTACTTTCCCAGTGCCCGGATCGGAGTTCAAGAAATAGAAATATTTTAAGAATCCTTTGTAAGATGATTTTTTTCAAGTCAAACTCATCATTTTAAAACGCCGGAATCCCAGGTCAAACAGATAATAAAATTTAATGTCATTTGCTAAGTGTTGGCGGAAAGTGAGAAACGGAAATGTCTTAAAAGGAACGGAGTGTCTAAACACTATGTTTCGTACTGCCTCCTATCTGTACTGGAATGTGCAAGATTGAGCGTGAAACTAAAAAAAAACTATAGGTAAACACTCTTTTAAATTTTGTATTCTGAAAATCGGCAATCATTGGAAAGCGAAACGTTATACCTACAATGATAGAGACAAGAAGTCAAGAACAAATCGGTGTCTCCATTTTCTACGCTATGGATTTTGCTGAGTGTCGTTTTATGAAGTTTCAGCCACCTCTGTAACATATTGTAAAAATAAACAGTTAAAAAATTATATTATAATATTTTAATTATAATATGTCGTATGGTACTTTTAATGATACCCTAATTTTCTGCGACACCAAATATGAAAGTTAAGTATAGACGTCTCGCCTCTTTAAAAATATAAGCGAATGTGGCGAAATTTTCAGCTAAGTTATAAATTTAACGAATTTCATCATTAGATTTAAAATTTAGCTGAAAAAGAAGGTCAAAGAAGGTGTGTAGCGTGAAATATAGGTAAATAGTTCACAGCTCTGCTAATGTGAATATGATCTAATAGCGACCCAGTCGCGGTTTCGCTCGCATGCCACCAGTGATTCGCATTGTAATAATAAATATTAAATACCATTAATAACTAACATTCACTCATTAATAGGTAATAATATTACCGATAGAAAAAAATAATAAGTATTAAATAAAAAAATCTCAATAAACGGTTAAAATTTTCCGTAATTTTGAAATGCAATGATGCCATTAGCTCTTTTGGACTCTTCGTTGGAAGTCACTATGATAGATAGACTATAAAATTTAACGATTTACTTATGACAGTACTAATAGAACGCACGTGCGAGGCCCCTCATTTTTTTCAATTCTTCAGGTGTATAATCGGCGAACTGGTTTATATCGAAAGTAGCAGAGTCACTTTTGGCATTAGATTCATTGATTTGATGTAAGGTCTTCACGAAAGCTTCATAGTGCTCCCTCCTATCAATCTCACTCTTGTAGTGTCTCTTGTATTCTTTTACAAACTTCTCGAATAATTCGGGAGCGTCCTTGACGTCGTAGTGTGGCTTGTTACCTCCGACCACAGCGACCGCGACGAGCAGGACGATGCAACTGAGTATTCTCATTTTTTAGCGCTGCTTTGTTTTGTCTCGTACACGAGAGTAGTGACTACAATCAAGTATAAAATGATTGTGAATAAGTACTGGGCATTCATATATATACGTGAGCTCTGTAAGCGTGTTAATTTTCTTTGTTAGTTATAATTTATTCACCGTAAAGTCACCGTGTAAAATGCAATTTATGTTGTATAATTATAAAATTTTAATTATTGTGATAAGAAAATCTGTTTCTTCATTTCTGTTCAATTATTTTCAGATTAATTAATGGTTTTAAATCTACTAGAAAGTACCTACTAAGGGAATTTATAGTACAACATTTTTAAAAGGTCTGTAATTTTCTTGGTAGGAGATACAGAACATAATAAATTTCAAACTCACAAACTAAAGTGAATAGTTCACTTTATTCTGAATAATTCACTTTAGTTTGTAATAGTATTGTTATTTTATTGGTTTTTTTTATTATTTAATTGGTTTCATTTCAAAATTGATATTGGAGGCGCTCTCAAACTTCTTATTATATTTAATTTGTTACTAGCGGCCTGCTCGCGGCTTTGTCCGCTTGAATTACATGATTATTTATTTAAGAAATATAGATATTACAAACAGCCTTAACTATTAATTAATTGATTTAGATAAGTACTCACGATATTATTTGTAAAATAACTTATCTAGCTCCTGTACAGTTTTTAAATTAGTAACATATATTATTAGTTAAATATATAATTGGTATACAGAATATAACGATGAAATAATGTAATGAACATTTTCGGTCAAGTTCAAGTCGTACTCATGCCCCGAGAGTTTCGTACCAGTTTCATGACTATATACACCAAAAGCACCAAAAGAATAACTAATTAAGTTGTCATTTTGTATCAAATTAAGTACAGATTCAAATTTGTACCTAATGGTTCTTTTCTGTGACACAAATACAATAAGTATTCAATTTTTGAAAAATAATTTTGGAATTTTCCTTTATACGTGCCGTAAATTTTAACTTCTTAACAAATTTCGTAATTGTATATTAACGGGAATTATCCTATAGTTAAGATAGAAAATGCGACAAAAAACGAAGCATAAACCCTCATACTTCATCGTCATTTTATTGCGATGATTTAGAAGATAGATTTTTTGTGCTCTAAGGGAATATAGACTTGAACATTGAGGTATCTAACCTTTAAACGATCTTGTACAAAATATTCTTGACAGACAGACAGACGGACAAACAACAAAGTTATTTTATAAGAATTTGGAGGTGTGTACCCTAAAATATCCTGTGCACATACATGCATACAGGTGCAATAGTGCAATGTCGGTACGTGTCGCTTGTAAGTTATGAAATAATACTGCGGGATATTTTTATAAACAGTGTCAGAGCATTTTTTTCTTGAGACACAACTTTTCAGAAGTTGCTCCCAAAAGTTAATTATTTTATACGTTTCTTAAAAAAATATTAATAACATAAACGAACGAACGGACTGAAGAACCTGTTCAAAATATTTCTTTGAATATTAAGTCTTTATCACTGTGTTAAATAATTACGAATTAAGCTAGACTGTTACGAAGTTAATCTTCACCAACAATTCAATTTAGTTTACTTTGTAGTTAGTACTATGACAATTGTACTTTAAAAATACGTAAATTTATCAACAGCCGAATAAATAAGACGTTTCTAAAGTCATTCTTTTGGACTTATTTACTTATTACACTTACACGACGTAATTAACGTTTAGCAAATAATAACTCAACAATGTTATATGCGTTATCAACATTCATTATCATATGTAGTCAATAGATATCATTGCGTATGTTTCTTTTTTTTTTTCAAATATAAATATCTTTAAAACATTAAGTACATTATTTTTTTATAGTTAGTGTAGCGGTAACCTTTACAAACTATAAAAATATTTTTTTTTATGCACAGCGCCATCTATTTAAATTTCACCTAACATAAAATTGTATTAACCGAAAATGATGTTGTGCTAAAGTATTAAAATGATTAATATTCCTCCCGTCGTAATTAGTGTTTAATTCCACAGAATGTTTTTTGCGTTATCAAGATTCGTTAGTACCTACTATTTGTTGTCAATAGATAGCGTTACGTGTATGAAAGAGAGTATCAAGATTCGTTAGTACCTACTATTAGTTGTCAATAGATAGCGTTACTTGTATCGATTTTTTACTATCCCAATATAAACTGCTTGAAAACTTAAATACTTATATCTTTTGATAGAGTGAAGCGATTACAATGAAATAAACACTTAAAGCTACTTTGATTTATTTGTAATTTTGATGTATAAAAGTTACTTAAATTTATTGTGTACTTTTTACGTGATACCTGTTGACATAAACAGATAAACAGACAAAAATTCCAAAAATTTTGAAAATGGATTATGTTAATTATCCTTTAACACCCTAGCAATTTTTTTTTTAAATATTTTCAATGTACAGAAACGACTTTTCTACAGATTTATTATAAGTATAGATAGGTATTTTTCAAACAATTTTTATTGTGTCTGTCTATTTTTCTATTCTCCGGGCTGCTCCGGAAGTTAAAAATTGAATTTCAAAAATATACAGTAATACTAAATTAATAAATCATATAATAGCAGCAATCATTAAAATAAAACGTAACCGTTAATATTATATAAAAAAGTTATTGTAAGTAAACAAATTTAGATTAATAATAACTACCAGTTAGCGATCAAAATCAATAGCCTCGTACATATAATTAAATAGATCGAATATAAATAGACTTACACTAAAATAAATTTAGTATAATCAGTTTATATCACGGAATTAATAAACAGTATAATAGGAAAATAGCATAATAATAGTCCTGTGTTCGCGTCAGCTGAATACGACCGCGACCGCAACGATAGGTCACATGCATGTTGATATCAAAACCTCAACTGTTTTAATTCTAGATATCGGTATAAGCTTCCAACCATAAAACAAACAAATCTTTTTAATTGCTTCAATAATTGTTTGAATTACGTCTTTAATTATATCATGCGCCGAGTTTTATAATAAACTAGAGGGCGCGCGCGGCTTCGCCCGCTTATTGGGAGTGAATTCTAAAAAAACCACGAAACACGTATTCAATAAAATATTTTTAACAGTCTGAATTTATTTTTTTTTAAAAATCGGTGGCAATTTAAAGATTTTTCCATATAAACTTTCAACTCCTTATTTGAACCCTTAGGGGGGGAATTCTTAAAAACTATGAAACACGTGTTCAATGAAATATTTTTAAGAGTCTGAATTTCCAATTTTATAAAAATCGGTACAGAATAATTTTTTTTTCCATACAAACTTTCAACCCCTATTTCATCTCTTTAGGGTTAAAATTTTTCAAATTCCCTTCTTAGTGGATGTCCAGAATATGAAAATAAACATTTGCCCAAATTTCACGTTTCTACCATCAGCGGTTACGGCTCTGCGTGCGTCTTACCTCAGTCAGTCAGCACAAGTCCTTTTATATATATATATATAGATATAGATATGTATAAACGCTAACAAAATAATTAATTATTTATAGAATTTTTTTTTTGTATATTTTGTTTCTAATTATTTTTTATAATTTACACTTACTCTAACAATATCTATATCTTTTATTATAAGTCAATAAAGTGAGTTTTTCTGAAATATGATTTTTCACACATAATAAGTATTTTACTACTATTTTTGAAAAGAAAAATTCTAATAAAACAACTATAGTATTTACTGCAACCTTGCAACTTTATTAACCATACTAAATTCAACGAGCAATAAATTATAAACGTATCCCAGCAAATAATAATTCATAGTAGGGGTTTTAATGATATCAGGTTCACCATAATCACTAAACCACTTTAAAATAAGCACATTAAACTAATACATGCCGATCATTTCAAAATGATGATATCCAAAATAGAATAAATTCATCTACTTTGAAACCTACGTACTACTACGTTCTCTACAAATAAAACGATTTATTATTACTAAGGAAAAGCTTACATAAGGCTATCTATGACTGGCTCTATCCAACCGAGCAGCGACTAGCATACCAACTATTTGATGCAAGTCGACACTCCTCAGTGAAGTTTTTACAATTACAATTGAGCCATCGATATCATTGTTGTATATAATGTAGTTTTCATATTTACTACATTTGCGCATGAAATCTTTGTTAGAAAATTATATAACTGCTATTTTATAGCAGAAACAAATAATCCTTTTATTAACAACATTATTTAAAACTATAATATAACAAAAGTTCTATAAAAATATTCCTCACATTTATCCAAAAAAATTGAGTTAACTGCAACATTATTACATGATTTCGCAAAAGTGTAATAAATCAGGTGATGTCAGATAAAACCGATTAACCGATTGAAGAGAGTACTCTAGTTCATAGTAGTAATATTGAATTATTTATTGGACGCTTGAAATACGGACGGATATGGCGTACGTTTGTCGAACGCCGGAAGGGGTGAGACGATATATGCGAGCAAAAGGCGTAAGAGAATTTACCAGTGAGTCGTAAATGACCGAGTTATTCTTTATTGTTTCGTACGATATGATTTATGCTCGGAACAACAAATTTCTTCCGCTGTTTGAACGTTTCTATAATTTTTTATTGGATATTTTGTGAAACTTATTACAAAAATATGTTATATTTATTATAGAATAACATATATATATATATATATATATATATATATATATATATATATATATATATATATATATATATATATATATATATGTTATTCTATAATATATATATAGAAGTATGAACGTTTTAAATGATTCTAGCAATTACTTCGTACGCTTCTAACTTATAATAAGTAAATAATCTGCTTTGTGTTTCCACAAGAACTGTTACACTTTTGAGACACGAATAAATATAATTTAATATTGCACTTGAGACGACTATGCGTTGTTGAATGTATTTACATCTGTTTATATATTTCCATTGTAGGCGAAACATTTTAATTGATTTTTTTTTTTTTTTTTTTTTTTTCATTTATTTATGTACCACACAAGAAAGAAAGTACAGAAAACATATAAAAATAGAAAGAATGTGTACAACGGATAACTTATCTCTAATAGAGATCTCTACCAGAAACCCTTGAATGTAGGAGATGTTAAGAGAAACGATTCGGGTGCGGTATTTAAATATTACGGTAATAATAATAAACCTACATACAAATATACTTAATATTACACATACATAAATAGATAAACATACAAAAACATAAATATATACTATGAAGAAATATCTATATATATATAACATGCAGAAATTGAGAAAGAAAAATTGAAATAATAAAGAAATTGACAAAGCGATTAATCAAGGTTAAGAAAATGTTTTTTTAATCTGATTTTAAAAGTATTAAGAGATGGATTGCCAGCCATTATAGTGTTAGGAAGTGAGTTCCATAAGCGCGCCGCCTGAACTGTAAAAGATTTCTCATAGAAAGAGGTAGTAAATATTGGGAACTCAAGCTTTCTTAGAGTGACACAGGAGCGTACAGGTCTTTCACTTGGAATTGCCAGTTGAAAACGCTCCCTCAAGTAAGGAGGAGAAGATAACTTTAAAATATTAAAAAGAAGAGTGAGTATGTGCAGGTTACGGCGTAAACGCACAGGAAGCCAATTCAGTTGCCGTCGAAAATCGGACACGTGGTCAAATTTGTGTAAGCCGAAGATAAAACGAATACACATATTTTGAAGTCGGTCAAGTTTGTTGAGAATCTCCTCATTAGCATCCGGATAACAAACATCAGCGTAATCTAACAGTGGCAGAAGTAGGGTTTGAGCTAGAGTGGTTTTAGTGCAAATGGGTAAAAAATTTTGAAGGCGTTTAAGAGAGTGCAGAGAATAATGTATGCGTTTACTAATTACGTTAATGTTCTCAGACCACGATAGATGTTTATCAATTGTAAGACCCAAATTTCTTGCTGAATCGGATAACGGTATTATAGTCTCATTGAATTTTATGCAAGACAACGTATTAAAATCTACTCTGGCACGTAATTGTCTACTTCCAATTAATAGAGCTTGAGATTTGGAGGGGTTAACAAGAAGACCAAACAAAGTCGCCCATTCACTGATATGAGCGAGATCAGAGTTCATGTTCAGAATTGCAGTATTCAAGTCTTCAAGAGTGGCATGTCTATATAACTGTAAATCGTCAGCGTAGAGATGGTATTGACAAGATAGGATTTTAGTAATTTCATTTATAAAAATAGAAAAGAGCAGAGGAGAGAGTACGCCGCCTTGAGGTACACCAGTTTCCAAATCAGCCCAGTTAGAGCAAAGCTCCCCGGTGTAGATTCTTTGCTTGCGACCCCGAAGATAAGAACGAAACCATTCAGTGGCAGCAGGAGAGATGTTAAGTGTGGAAAGGACACCAAGTAACACATCAAAATCCACAGAGTTAAATGCGTTACTAAAATCGAGTAGGATGAGAATAGTTAATTTTTTATTATCCATCGCAAAACGTATATCGTCAGTTACCTTAATTAATGCTGAACTAGTACTGTGCGATAGACGGAAACCAGACTGAAAAGTATTTAAAAGATCATTTTGGATTAGATAGTTGGAAAGCTGTTGACATGCGGATTTCTCAAGGAACTTCGAAAGGACAGGAAGGATAGAAATAGGACGAAATTGTGAAAAATGAATAGGATTAGATTGTTTAGGTAACGGGAGGACATGTGCACTTTTCCAGGCAGTAGGAAAAGATTTTGACTCGAATGAAAAGTTTAGAATGTGAGTAATTATAGGAGTTACAAGATCTAACACAAGCAGCAACATGTCACGACTCAAGTTATCACTTCCAACCGCTTTAGAGGAAATGGATACGATGCCCTTCCTAACTTCTCCTACTGTCACTTCATGGAAAGCAAAAGGATCACAGATAGGCTGGGTGGCCTGAGCCAGTTTTTGAAGACATAGAATTTTGTTGGAATCGGCTAGACGCACAGGAGAAATAGAAAAATAACTGTTAAGAGAATTCAAATCAATAGACTGATAAGAAGTGTTACGAGATTTACCCACGCCCAGTGACTCAAAAAATCTCCATGTTTGAGAAGGAGAGAAATTGTCAATGCAGGAAGTTATATGCCGGCGTTTTGCATCATGTCATGATTTTTCTTGTTTTGAAGCAATTTGTATACGCTAGCGAAACCGTGAAGAGCACACTCGTTAAAATTTATTAATTCTTTGAAGTCTTTCTATTTATGTTTTCTATTTTGGAAAACGTTGTCAAATAAATAAATGCGTTAAAAAAATATATGTTTAATATTTTATATAATGGATACAGTGTGAATCTAAAAAATATAATTTTTACCAAATAAATATAAAAAAACAACTGACATAATTATGTACTTTTTCCTAGGATATAATCTATACAACTCAAGAAAACAAAACAAGAACAATAAGAAACTCTTAAAATAAGTTAGTGAATAACATGTTCTCTATAGAACCATGCAGCGGGCGTGATCACATACATACAGATACATCACTTTCAGCATTTTAAGTAAAAAATCGCCAATCATCGCCGTCTCTCGAGTAGCGACCAAACTTTTACCTTTCTCTGAAATATCGAATCATCTCTGTTAACAGCAGGTCAGGTCAGGTCAATATTTAATATGTATCAAAATATCCTTATTATTTTTATAATATATAGAGTTAAATTAAAAATGTTTTATTTTATATATATTTTATAAATTCAATTGAAAATGTATTATAATTTGTTCCTTATTATTATTTTTATTACGGTTCTGTAATTCAAGAGGTAATAATAGAATTCATATAGGATCACTTTGTTATCTGTCTGTCCATATGTCAAGACCATATATCTCTAGATCGCGTAGAGATAACAAGCTAAAATTAATATCAAATATACAGTTCTGTGGTTTCAACAGAAAAAAAAACATTACAAATTTATATTTGTAGCTTATTTGAGTTGACAGTTGACTGTGTGTACTTCCTGATGGCTTACAATCTTGAAATTAGTACGGAACCCTCGGTTAGAAAGTCCGCCTAGCACTTGACCGGTTTTATTTTCAAATTAGAATCATAAACCTTAATAAGGATAAAGACCTTATATATCCACTTAAATAATTGGCTGTCATTTGGTTAAGGAGCCGAATATTTGACCACAATAGAACTTTCACTAATATATGTTTAACAGATGAGTTCAATTAAATATCACGAATGAATTTAATATCAAAGAACCAGATGACAGGTGTCTACAGTTGTACAAATGTTTAAATAAAACATTTAAAATAAAGCTCTCGCGAAGGAATAAATAATTTACCTGAAATACAATATTTAAAAAGTCATCAAATAACACGAATAATAAGTTTTATCCATTTTCATAAAGTCCGCTCTGTTTGCAGAACATGCAGAATATTTCAAACCAAATTATTTTCTGCCCAATTTACGTGCACATACATGGGTAATGACAGTTGCTATATAAAGTTACATAGGTTGGTTTAACGACCAGGGACAGACTTAAAAATACCGCATATTGGATTTTGTTATGGTAGTGGAAGCTATTAGAGGACAATATATTATGATATTAGTGATACATGAGGTGAGTCCAGTCGTGGCGCAGCGGCACAAAGTGTGACTCTAATACCGACTGGTTGTGGGTTCGATCCCCACTCTAGGAGATGGAATATTTACTTAAATTTATATTTCCATTTCTTCGCTCTGGTGTCGAAGCAAAGCGCGGTGTTGAGTTCACACAATTCCTTCAGAATTCGGCAGAAAGTAGGGAACATTACCTTCCCTCTGCCTACCCTGCTGTGTGCGGCATACAGCGTGAAGCTGTTTTTTTTTTAGTGATACATATATTGCTATTATCAACTATTATGACATATAAATATAAATATCGGTTCCTCTAAATAGGGGTATTTTGAGCTTCAAGATTATATTCTAATTTGACCTAAAAAAAACATTGATAGTTTCAAGAAAATATTATAATTCTTGAAATTCTCTTTTAGGTAGCACTATTCTTGGAAGTAAAGCTAATGAAATTAACTTAAAACTTTATTTTTTCCTTTAAAGTATTTAAGGAAAAAAATAAAATTATTTCTGTAGTATATCGTTCGTCAATTTTTAACAAAACTTCATTAAATAATCCTGTGCTACATTGATTGTTGTACTGATTTAATTGTGATTTAATAAGAAGTCAGTATATGTATACATTACGTTTTTAACAAGTCAAAGTTCAATAAATCACGTCAACTTTAGTAGGAGATGAATTGTAAATTCAATTAGAAAGTTCAAATTAAAAATGGTAAGTACAATCAAAAAGTTTACCCAACAGCAACGAACCATACGAATTTATTTCCGTACGTCTGCCCTGAAAAAAATCTGGTTAAATCTCACGTTTGCTATAATTATATATGAAGTTCTGTTATTTCGAGGGAAGGATATAAGGATACTTCAAAAGCCGTCGCGCTCATTATTTTTGACAGTCGTATTCGAACATGATGCTAGCGAGTAAAAATTTCCACATACTATAAGTATCAAATTCTTTCGAGGTTGTGCTGCTCTTCACTACGATAATAATTAAAAATATAGTTATGTGATTTTGATAAATAGCTCCGTAGTTATTTCTAAGTAGTTGTCTCTTCTTTCTTTTTTGTATTAACATAGAGGTGTCAACTTTAATAAGTAAAAAGTTTGAACTGATTTTCAATTTAAAGAAACTAGATTTGGAATGCTTATTTGTTAAAATTTTACATTTAAAATAGAAAAAAATGGTAATTTTAAAAATATATCGTTCTAACTACTTAAAAAAAAATATATATTTTCTGACACAAGGATATTTTTCACGTAGCATTCATTTAGAATTGAATTTAAACGAATAAGTGTGTCCTTAGAATGCACTAAGTAGTCTTCTATGGTATATTACTACAACAAATTGTTATTTGACTAAAAAAATATTGCACGAACTTTGGTACAATGAGCACATTGAGAAATTTTTGAACAACGTTATGTTAATGCAGTAAGAACTACTATTGTTTAAATTCACATTAAAATGGAATTATTTTATTTAAGAACATAAAGTTGAGACGCCTCGAGCTATTTTTAATGGAGTATGTTGGTCATAATTTGTTTCAGTAATTCGAGCCACATTTTTACTTTGTATGCATTTTACGATTGTAAAAGTGTACTATACTAGTAAAAAGGCATTAGCGATTTTAAAACAAAACAAGTTAGTCAGTGGATGAGAGTACGCGGTTTGACTACTTTAGTTTAGTGTTACAGTGAAATTACTTTAGTTGATGTTTGAACATAAATCTTGAAGAAAGAATCTTGTGATTTTTTTTTATATTTTACCGTTTACGCACCTTTTTGCCGTTACAAGGAGTTTGTCTGGACGTTTCTGTTTATTTTAGAATTTCATTTTTTTATTTTATTTAATTTTTCTCAACTTCACGCTGTATCCCGCATATATCAGTGCTTTATTTTGTATACTATTTCTAATAAGACATTTAGGTACATTACAATTATCAATAATATTGCACCACTTTTAACTATAAGAAAAAAAAATAATAATTCGTTCTACAACTTTCCACATTAAAACATTCTTATACTTGACATTGTTAAATATTATACTAAAGTGTATTCTCACATAACTCTACCATACTGAAACAAATATGAAGTTCCCAGAATGGGAAAGAACAAAATATATAACAGTAATGTGACAGCACTGCAACAACACTTGAATCGAGCAGTAAATATGTTTTAACATCTGGTTGCAATTTTTCTTATATAAAAATTAAATGTCGATTTTGCATAACTATTAAGTAGCTGTGAATATGTAGACCGTGTTGCATCGTCATTAAAATATTTTTGAAACATAGTTTAAAGTGTAGTTATATGGAAATTTTATAAAACTAAATTTACTTATGATATTAAGAATTTGTTTAGAAAGATTATATGAACAAAAATTCGATAAAGGAGATATAAACAACTTATGTTTTTAGTTTCACGCTTTATTCCGGACATAGCAGGGCAGGCAGAAGGAGGTTATCAACTCTTTTGTGTCGTAGATAGTATGACATTTCCTAGTAAATATTTTGTAGACCAGTCGTGACGCAGGGGCACAAAATGTGCCTGTAAATCGACTGGTTGTGGGTTCGATCGCCACTCGAGGAGATGAAATATTTATTTACATTTATATTTTCATTTCTTCGCTCTGGTGTCGAGGGGAAAGCGTGGCGTTGAGATACGCCACTCAACACACAATGCCTTCAGAAATTGGCGCAAAGTGGGGAACGGAGTGTCTTAACACTAGGTTCCCTCTGCCTACCCTGCTGTGAGCGGGATACAGCGTGAAGTTATTTTGTAGTAAAACATAGATATTGGAAACAAAGTTATTAGGGAATTGAGATGAAATTACCTTACTTGTTATTGTTTGAGTAACACTTCGTATTGGGATACAACTTTTAGCTTTTAGGATCGTGAAAGGAATAAAGTATAGAAGGTACAAAGGGTGATATTGATAATGTAACCCTTTGAACCTTCCCTTCCCTTCTCTTACATTTATAATTTACATATATACTAAGTGGGCTCTTTAATCTCATACTTTGATTCATACATTGAAAATTGTTAGATATAACTAACAATTTTCAAAAGAATAATTTTAATATATATACTTAAATTATTTATATTTAGGTTTTTTTAGAATTATTAGTTGTACTGAACTAAAAAAAAGGTAACAAGTTTAAAACATAAGTTATTATAAACTGGCTTAATAGGCTGCGAAGTGCAAAGACGTAGAGTACACCAAATTTAAATAAAATGAACCTATTTTAATCACATCGTGTTGAAAGTAAAAACAAGAATTTCAGTTATTGTCCATTGAATGAATAAAGATTGACTAAATAGTATTTTTCACTTAGTTTATTGTATGTAAAATTAGTTATATAAAATATAAATACACATACTTTAGAACTCTATTTTCTTTATAAAATTATTTCGTGTAAAATGGTGATGTTTTCAAGATGCGGCAATGATATTAAAAAAGAATATAACTATTGATTAAGTTCTAAAAATCAGCTTCACGTTATATCCCGCACACAGCCGGGTAGGCAGAGGAAACTTAGTGTTAAGACACTCCGTTCCCCACTTTCTGCCGAATTCTGGAGGCATTGCGTGTTGAGTGGCAGAACTCAACGCCGCGCTTAACCTCGACACCAGAGTGAGGAAATGGAAATATAAATTTAAGTAAAAATTTCATCGCCTCGAGTGGGGATCGAACCCACAACCAGTCGGTTTTCCTGTCACACTTCGTGCCGCTGCGCGACGACTGGCCTCTGATTAAGTTCTGATTGAATAAAAGACTTTGATATAACTATAGCTGTAGTTGAGAGCACTACAGCTGATCGGCGTACTGGCTCGATACCGTGACATTTCGCTTTGTTAGCTTGTGATAGTATCGAGCTAATGAACCTACAGCAGACAATGTCGCTCACTCCGTGACGCTCGAGCGAGCAGGTCGCCGCATATAGGGCTATTATGCAGTATTGGATTGAGGATTTTCATTAACTCTATGTTAGCGGGATTGTCAGTTAAAGTCCACAACTATACAGGTAGTTGGTAATTGTGTTGAACTAATGTATGACAACATATTTTGCACTATATGTCATTTTGTTTACTAATCGCGCTTAGTGTTCCGATCTGGAAAGGTCTTCTTGTGCTTATAAGTAATTGTTTGTTAAATTAAAACAAATGTGAATATTTTTTTTACAATTTTGCAAGTATTGATTATTTACATTAGTTAAAAATGTGATAACGCTTTCTGAAAACTTTGAATATTTTTTTAAATATATTATAACAGTTAATGCTAAAATCCTAAAAAGCACAATACGTAAGAACAAAAATGTGAGTCGAGTGTGCGAGTCAAAGTCGTAGCAAGATCTAATGTCATATTTATAAAAAATTAGCTTCACGCTGTATCCCGCACACAGCAGGGTAGGCAGAGGGAACTTAGTTTTAAGACACTCCGTTCCCCACTTTCTGCCGGATTCTGGAGGCATTGCGTGTTGAGTGGCAGAGCTCAACGCCGCGCTTGTCATATTTATAGGAAACTTATAATCACGTTTTAAGGCCCCGTTCTTTAAAAGCCAGTTCTTTACAAACCAAAAGTAAAAAAACGCAAACAGAATCCTTATACACTTGTTCATCTGTGACAATATTTATATCAAACACTCAGGTCTATAGTTTTTATCAAAACCACAAAATAGAAACACATTTTTTACGAGAAATGTTCAGATCAGAATATTTTTTTTGCAAAAATTTAATCGATGGGGATTTTTGACCAAGTACTTGCAATAGTGTTCTTAACGTTTAAATTAATTGCTTATTTAGAGGATGTGTAAAAAGTACAACGTGTATTTTTGTTATTATTGCGTCGAAATACTACACTTTTACAGCTATGCTTTTATACTACGTAAACCTAATAGTGATTGGTAATTTCAAATGTAAACATTGAAATGAATCAATAACGTACAGTCTACACAAACAGTCACAACAAATTTATAGAATAATACTGAGTATTTTTTAACATTTTTACAGAGTTATTCCGCAGGAAAGAAAAATACTTATTACGGAATTTGAACCCAAATAAGCCATACGTTCTCCTATGTATAGCTTAGTTAGTCAGAGCGCTTGGACGGTTTCTAAAGAGGCGCGGGTTCAAATCCCGCTACGTTCAAATTTTTACACGTTTTCTTAATAAGTAACACTGTGAATATATGAAAATAATTTAATAAAGAAATATCTCTATGAAATAGTCTTTTAACCATAAACTAAACTTTTAAACAATAATTAGTTAATAATTAGTATCTGTTAATTACACCTCTTGTCAATTGCGTAATATAGCAGGACAAACAAAAAGTCAGCGTTAAGCACTTTCTTTAGCCATATTTTATATTCTTTGATTTTATTAATATAAAAAAATAATAATAATATAACAAATAAATATATACGTGTTAGTCCACCGATTAAAAGACACCGATTCATCACATCACGTCGTGCTGCACAGCACGTACTGCGATCATCAATTGTATCCCTCCGTTACCCTCCTCGATCCGTCAACGCTATCGAAGAATGCTGCCCTGAGCTTTAAATGAACAACAAAATTAATAACAGGCTCCGTTGCCAATAAATCTTAATGATAAATAAACAATTCAAGTAAAAAATGTAAAACCATCGAGATTATGAAATCATCTATACTTATAATAAATCTGTAGAAAAGTCGTTTCTGTACATTGAAAATATTTAAAAAAAAATTAGCCAGGGTGTTAAAGGATAATTAACAGAATCCATTTCCAAATTTTTGGAATTTTTGTCTGTTTGTCTGTTTGTCTGTTTATCTGTTTGTCTGTTTGTCTGTTTATGTGAACACGTATCACGTAAAAAGTACACAATAAATTTAAGCAACTTTTATACATGAAAATTACAAATAAATCAAGGTAGGTTTTAGTGTTTATTTCATTGTAATCGCTTCACTCTATCAAACGATATAAGTATTTAAGTTTTCAAGAAGTTAATATTTGAGATAGTAAAAATCGGTACCAGTAAAGCTATCTATTGACAAAATTAGTAGGTACTAACGAATCTTGGTACTCTCTTCCATACGCGTAACGCTATCACTAATTGTGATGGGATCTTAATAGATGGCGCTGTGCATAAAAGAAAATATAGTTTGGAAAGGTTACCGCTACACTTTATCAAAAAATATATAAAAGGACTTGTGCTGACTGACTGAGGTAAGACAAACGCCGTAACCGCTGATGGTAGAAACGTGAAATTTGGGCAGATGTTTATTTTCATATTCTGGACATCCACTAAGAAAGGATTTTGAAAAATTTTAACCCTAAATTGATGAAATAGGGGTTGAAAGTATGTATGGTTTTTTTTTTAAATCGGCACCGATTTTTATAAAATTTGAAATTTAGACTCTTAAAAACATTTCGTTGAATACGTGTTTCATGGTTTTTCAGAATTCAACCCCTAAGGGTGCAAATAAGGGATTCAAAAATTTGTATGGAAAAATTTTTAAATCGCCACCGATTTTTATAAAAAAATAAATTCAGACGGTTAAAAATATTTTATTGAACACGTGTTTCGGGGTTTTTTTAGAATTCAAAGTGCTACAGTGCCTAAGGGTGCAAATAAGCGGGC
Organism: Heliconius himera; assembly: GCA_021202915.1. Lineage (NCBI taxonomy): Eukaryota > Metazoa > Arthropoda > Insecta > Lepidoptera > Nymphalidae > Heliconius > Heliconius himera. Next base: position 264,181 of record JAJHJA010000317.1, read on the forward strand.
GAAGCCGCGCGCGCCCACTAGTTTTAAATAAATTTTGGCTATCGCAGTACCTATACGAATATTTTGTATGTATACAAATTTCAGAGATTTTCATTCTATTCCAGAATAAACTGTTTACTGTATTTCTAATGACATGGCATTTACGAATGTATATAGGCAGCGAAACTAAAGAACTTTTGTAGAGTTTCTCATGTAACTACTCGTAAAACTGAGTAACTCTCTGACAACAATTGCCGCACATACCCACATATTGTTATGTATTATATAACTTCACTGCGGATGCCGAGATAAGATGCCTTGACAGCTTATAGCTTATAGCGGTTATTCGCTAATTAATCTCGTCCTTCACTCTAATATGGGCTACCTCACCACTAATCTCGGTTCACCGTATAACTTCACTGACGTACGGTCAAGCGATCTTAAGCAGTCATGAGCGTTAATTCTCAATGAGTCTAAGCCTACCATTCAACGTTCTATTACTTAATATAATAAAAAAACAGCTTCACGCTGTATCCCGCACACAGCAGGGTAGGCAGAGGGAACCTAGTGCTAAGACACTCCGTCCCCACTTTCCTGCTTTCGTGCTGAGTGGCGGAACTCAACGCCTTGCTTTGCCTTATCAAATCAAATCAAGCATTGCTACGTATGGTAAATATTATTATAATTATAAATAAATATATGAGCTGAACAATATATATGAATGTGGTCAGAATCTGAAACGAGATAAATCACAGAGCAGGCGTTACGTACATAACTCTTCGGCTTCGGACCGCTTGACGTTAACGCGGTCCTCTACCACGGAACATTAAATACTGGAACGGAAATATATGCATTTTTATAGAATATCAATAATTATCAACTTTTTATTGTAACAAGCTAACAGTAAACGACGTAGCTGTGTCCCAAGTACTTGTTTATTCGGCACGCGGTTGTAGTTTGATCGAATGTCATATTGCAGGAAACAATCGTTATTATTGAAAATTACGATAATAATGTTGGTCATTCTTAATTACAGCTATAATACAGGTTCATCGTATAATATAACATACGATACTGCAATATTAATTCTTTAAATATATAAGACACTTATATTTTTAAACTATATAAGCTTAATCAAAATCAACACAGTCAAATGCAGTATGTATGTAATTCTACGATAATTAGTATCTAATATTTAATAGTTTTTCTTGACTGCTAGAAATTGTGGTACGAATAAATATTTTTTTTAATTATTAATTTTGATTATTTGTTATTTAAAGGAGATAATTATGTTAATATACCTAAATAAAAATCCCTCTAGTGATTAATCCCTTATATAACGCATATAAAGCAAGAAAATCTGAATTAAAAAATACTGAACAACCTGATTTTTTAAAAAATACTACCACTTTAAAAATAAGCCGTAGCTCATAATCCTTTTTGGTTAATTTTTAAACCTTTGAAAGCTCTAAATTCAGTCCTGAGATTGCGAGAGGTTATCAGTGGGTCCTAATGTAATTCATTGTCCCCGCCTTGTGGACCCTTTCCCCACAAAGCGTAACCGACTCTATTCAAAAAATCTTAAATCGCGCATATTAATGTGGCTCGCTATAAAGCCGTTCATTTTCTTATGTTTTTCGCTTATTAGCTATTTCATTTACATATAACAAAATTCATTATTCGTTACGGTGGTCTATTCTTATGTAAATATATTTTAATCTCATGGGACGACTGCCGTATGATTAATAATAATTATTTCTTGATAATGGCCTAAGGAGCTTCAAGGATACATAACTAAATTTAATCTAAGATTTTTAATTTCTCTTCTTTTTTAATTTCAGGAGTACCTAGGTTAACAAGTCGCTAACCTAGAGGGGACAATAATAAACTTCGTTTTATGGGTCACTTGAGACAGAAGCTTCTTACTCACAAGGAAATTCTTTAAAATATCCATTAGAAACTTTTATATTTTTGAGCTTCACTTTATATTCACTGAAAAGATGTATAAAAAGTACATGAGACAAATATTTGCTGTTTACACGAACGATACGAACTACAAGTATTGTCGTTCATAGACGGCGACCGTAGCTATAAAAGTGAAAGGTATAAAGTACCTTGTTGTCATCTCTTCCTCCATTTTACATGAGAGTTCATATAAGTCACTTAGCTCTTTTTAGTTATAATAAGGAGATTAGACCGACGAAGATTTACAATAAGAGTATTAAAAGGATAAGTAGTAGGCATTTTAATCATTTACTTTTGATATGATATTCATACATGATAGATACTACTTTTTATATTCATTGTAATGTAATTAAAGTTTAGTTAAAATAATTTTTTTTTGCACATAATATAAGTTATTCTATTTATGAAATATTTTTAACATTTTTAAGGTGTTATTCGACACTTAGGAAAGAAAAATACTTATTTAGAAAATACTCGGACTCGAACCCGCGCCTCCTGGATACCGACCAGGCGCTCTGACCACTAAACCATACGTTGTCATCAAGCTACGTCGTAATTACGTACGTAATTTTTATACGCTTGTTACAACTATATTTATATTTCCATTTACTCTGGTGTCGATGCAAAGCGCGGCGTTGATATCTGCCACTCAACACGTAATGCCTCCAGAATTCAGCAGAAAGTGGGGAACGGAGTTTCTTAACAATAGGTTCCCTCTACCTACCCTGCTGTGTGCGGAATACAGCATGAAGCTAATTTTCTTTTTATATTTGACACATTCATTTAATTTTTACATACATACTTGTAATTTAAAAATGTAACAAATCATATTAATTGTTACCTACTATCATCGTTCATTAATGAGAAAATTATTCTCGAAAATATATATAAGAAAAACTTAGTAGACTATCTAAAATTTTTTTTGTAACCGATGAAACCGGCCCTAAATATTTCAATTCCTGGACCGAGAATCATATTCTCCAACTGTTTTACTCTCCCACTCTTGTTGACTGCATCACGACTGGCCTCATTCGTAATTTATAATTTATTTATATTAATTAAATTAGTTGATTACAATAATTCTATCGACATTGAAAGCAATTAGTCGACACACCACAATTAGTCTTTGTTCTAATGTGATACGTATGAATTGAGGTGACAATGTCTCTTGTTATCATAGTTCTACGTTATCAGACGATCGGTTGAGCGATCCCAACTTATTTACGGTTGACGAAACTTACTAAGCACGCTCCTATTTACTTACTACTTATTGCTCGACATTGTACTCCGAGCTTTACTTTGTTTGTATTTAGCCGACTATCAGCTTAGGTTATCGAAACCTGAAACCAGGGGAATATGGTTTGTTGTTGTTTGTGTTGATTCTAATACGTACATCCGTGATTTAACACGAGAATTCATAAAATTCCACATAATGTCGGAAGTAGCTGTTACCTGTCTGTTATTTAAGGGGTATTATTTTGTTGAGCTGAGGTATATAAATATTTTTTTAGACGTTTGGTTAATTTGACGTAGTCAGTCTAAGTAAAGTAAGCAAAAATTTATGTTTTCATTTTATTTTAATTTGGTATAAACTAAATTTAATAAATGAGAGGGGCGCTGCTGTGCCACAGTTAACATCAGCTCTGTGAATAATTTTGGTTATTTATTTAATTACTGTATAAATAGTAATAAAAAGCGTTCCCATATATCCATGGGCCATAAATGGACGTGAAAAGTGTAAAGTGTCGGTGATTACGAACATATAAGTGCAAAAATAGTGACAAAGTACCGGTGACAGTGTAACGGACGAAAGACGGTTCTGTTTGTTATTGCTTAAACACTAAACTCAATGGTGAAGTGAACGTAGTTCTTGGACAGATTTATTGTTCCATTTTGCCTATATCTGCTACTTGTAATAATTATTGTAAGGACTGTTAATCTAGGAGTCTACTAAAAAAAGCAAGTCATTTCGAAAGGGAACGGCGACGGGACCGGAAAACGCCATCTTGCGGATAATAGACGTAAATACATAGATCTGTTAAAGTAAATCAATGGATTAATTTTAGTGACCACAAGAGGGCAGAATTTTTTAAAAAATATATTAATAAAAATTAAAGTGATATTCTAAGAGACGACAACAAAGACCACTACCGGTATAAAAACAAAACAATTACACTTAAAACCATGGAAGAAATACTAAACGCTCTTAAAAAGATTACGATCGAATTGAACGATCAAAAACAAGAAATCAGAGAAATGGGAGGGAATGTTACTGAACAAGTAACATTAAATATGAGCAGAATGTTTGAAGAGAAACTTTTATTAGTTGAAAAAAACTACGAAAACGTGAAAGATAGAATGGAAAATCAAGAAAAAAGATCCAAGCCTTAGAAAGACAGGCAAGGAAAAATAATCTGGTTTTTTTCGGTATAGAAGAGAACGGAAAAACCTACGAGATCCTAGAAAGAAACTTTATCATCTCGGTGGAGCAAAATCTCTCTGTAAAGCTAAACTATGCCGACATTCAAGAAGTTAAAAGAATAGGAAAGAAAGATTAAAGAATTCGTCCAATAGTAGTTACTTTTTCAACTTTAGGTACAAAAATAAAAATAATGAAACAAAAGAGTGAGTTAAAAGGTACGCATTATTATATTAAAGAAGACTATCCAAAACAGATTCTGGAGAAAAGAAGAGAACTACAAAAACAACTACAAACGGAAAGAGAGAAGGAAAACATAGCTGTTATCAAATATGACAGACTTATTGTTTGGAAAAATAATACTAAGCGTAAATTACCTATATCACCTGAAAACGCTACTAAAACTAATATGGAGAAAAATATACAGATAAATAAAAAGAATAAAATTCAACAAATGGACGTACCGGTTAAAAGGTCGAATAGTCTTTCAGAAGGAGTTCTAAAACAAGGAAAATTAAATTTCGTCGTTAAAAACCCTACAAATAACAATAATACACAAAACACACGCATAGCAATCAAGCGCCTCCTCCATAGTTAAGCAATCAACCAAAAAACGAAATACACAATAAATCTTCCAGCTCGGCTGGTCACCGCGGAACAGTATGACCAAAACCCTCCAAAGAATAAATCTACAGCTATAAAGAAGAAAAAATATGTAAGAACTAAATAAAAATATATATATAGCAACATAAATTGTTAGATCTTTATTGTCTTACGAACGATTACTGGAATTAGAAAAAGCAGTGAAAGAAATTAAATACGATGTATTAGGATTATCTGAAACAAGTACACGGTGCGAAGACGACATTATAAAAACCGCTGGCTTCAATTTGAAGCAAACAGCTCTGGACAGAGAAAATTGGCTATATTTGGAGGAGGCCTATCCCCAGTCTGGGGACCTTGCCTGATATTATATTTAAAAATTAAATTAAATTAGCTTCACGCTATATCCCGCACACAGCAGGGTAGGCAGAGGGAACCTAGTGTTAAGACACTCCGTTCCCCACTTTCTGCCGAATTCTGGAGGCATTGCGTGTTGAGTGGCAGAACTCAACGCCGCGCTTAACCTCGACACCAGAGCGAAGAAATGGAAATATAAATTTAAGTAAATATTTCATCTCCTCGAGTGGGGATCGAACCCACAACCAGTCGGTTTTGCAGTCACACCTCGTGCCGCTGCGCCACGACCGGCCTCAATTTAAATTATATTTAAAAACTAATAATTAGTCGATGAGTAATTTAGAATACTTATCTCTATCTATACTTATAATAAATCTGTAGAAAAGTCGTTTCTGTACATTGAAAATATTTAAGAAAAAATTAGCCAGGGTGTTAAAGGATAACTAACAGAATCCATTTCCAACATTTTTGGAATTTTTGTCTGTTTGTCTGTTTGTCTGTTTGTCTGTTTGTCTGTTTGTCTGTTTATGTGAACACGTATCACGTAAAAAGTACACAATAAATTTAAGCAACTTTTATACATAAAAATTACAAATAAATCAAGGTAGGTTTTAGTCTTTATTTCATTGTAATCGCTTCACTCTATCAAAAGATATAAGTATTTAAGTTTTCAAGACGTTAATATTTGAGATAGTAAAAAACGACACAAGTAACGCTATCTATTGACTAATAGTAGGTACTAACGAATCTTGATAACGCAAAAAACGTTCTGTGGAGTTAAACACTAATTACGACGGGAGGAATATTAATCATTTTAATACTAAAGAATATTAATCATTTTAATACTAAAGATATAAGTATTTAAGTTTTCAAGAAGTTTATATTTGACATATTAAAAAATCGATACAAGAACGCTATCTATTGACCAATAGTAGGTACTAACGAATCTTGATACTCTCCATACGCGTAGCGCTATCACTAATTGTGATGGGATCTTAATAGATGGCGCTGTGCATAAAAGAAAATATAGTTTGGAAAGGTTACCGCTACACTTTATCAAAAAATAATGTACTTAAAGTTTTAAAGATATTTATATTTGAAAAAAAAAAGAAATTATTAAGAAATAAATTATTATATTGTTGAGTTATTATCTGCTTAACGTTAATTACGTCATGTAAGTGTAATCTATACTTATAATAAATTTAACATAACATTGTAATATTTTTCTAACAATGCTCGAATGGTTACAGTTCAATTGTAAGTCCAAAAGAATGACTTTAGAAACGTCTTATTTATTTGACTGTTGATAAATTTACGTATTCTTAAAGTACAATTGTTCATAGTACTAATTATAAAGTAAACTACATTGAATTGTTGGTGAAGATTACCTTCGTAACAGTCTAGCTTAATTCGTAATTATTTAACACAGTGATAAAGAATGACTTAATATTCAAAGAAATATTTTGAATAGGTTCTTCAGTCCGTTCGTTCGTTTATGTTATTAATATTTTTTTAAGAAACGTATAAAAAAATAACTTTTGGGAGCAAAAACGTGCTTTCTACGTATATTCTGTATATCAATTATATATTTAACTAATAATATATGTTACTAATTTAAAAACTGTACAGGAGCTAGATAAGTTATTTTGCAAATAATATCGTGAGTACTAATCCAAATCAATTAATTATTAGTTAAGGCTGTTTGTAATATCTATATTTCTTAAAAGAGTAATCATGTAATTCAAGCGGACAAAGCCGCGAATAAATAATAAAATTATCGTTGTAAAATAAAATACAATTTGTCAAGAACGACGCACGCACATTTTTTTTTTTTTTATCAAAGGGAGACCGCCGCATACGCCTCATTCCGAAATCGAGCTGTAGGTTTTGGCGGCAAAGTTCAAAGTTCTAAAATCTAAAGGTTTTAGTAGTATTTTTGTAGTAGTATGTGTTTACGTTATTGGTATCAAAGCGTAACTGCCTCACACGAAATATAGATATGATTAAACATCGTGAAATGAAAAAAAAAAACTTACGTCTACACTGTTGCTTAAATTCTTTAGGTATGGAATTAAAATATTTTACCTATATGCTATTTCCGTAAAAGGAGCGCTGACGCGCTTCTCTTCTGTTCTTTGTTAAAGGCCAAAGTTGTGGCTGCAACGCGACTGGTGTGGGTCCGATCCCCACTTGGAGGATTGAATTATAATTTAATAATATTTTCATTTCGTTTAATAATATTTTAATTTCGCACATCAGTCACACATTATACGCAATATCTTAATCCTTACATTACAACATAATCTCATAATCTTACGCATAATCTTTACCCTACTAAAGGCGAGATAAAGCGTGGATCTGGTTTTGACTTTGTGTGAACCGATTAAAATAAAGTCCAGTCCAGTTGAGGCCAGTCGTGGCGCAGCGGCACGAAGTGCAAGCACTCGAGGAGAAGAAATATTTACTTAAATTTATATTTCCATTTCTTCGCTCTGGTGTCGAGCGAACGAGAACACGAAAGAACGAGAACACGCAATGCCTCCAGAATTCGGCAGAAAGTGGGGAACGGAGTGTCTTAATACTAGGGTTCCTCTGCCTAACCTGCTGTGTGAGGGATACAGCGTGAAGCTGATTAAAATAAAACTAATATTAAATTGCCAAAATGCAAACAAAAAAGGATTTAAATCGGTTAAGCCGTTTCTGAGATTATCGTGAACAAATTCACAGACAAACAGACAAACTGACCAAGTTCTATTACAATGTTAATTGTAATATCTTCCATGTACAGCCACCGATGAGTTAGGATTTTATTGTAAGTATCGATAAGTTGTGTTTTTATTTCAAAAAATCAAGTGAAGATTCTCATGGGAGGTACGAAAATGCGACCTAAAGTTTTAATAAATTTGTCATTAAAAATCTTCATTGCGTTGCAAACATACATTATAGGTATATCAAAACACGAACATAATTCAGTGTGTTAATTAAATAATTTTGTGGTTTAAGCGGGCGAAGCCGCGAGCGGGTCGCTAGTATATAATAAGACAGTAAAAATATTTTGTCTGTACATTTAGTAATTTTGACTGAAATGGATAGAGGGATACTTAAAAAGACTAATAGAAAGCAAAAAGATTTTTTTTGAATTTCTTGTCTGTCTGTCTGTCTGTCTGTCTGTCTGTCTGTCGACATATTGTTGTCCGCATTTTTCTCTGAAACTACTGAACCGATTTACTTGAAAATTTCACCAATTGCTTTGTTTTAACTCAATTTAGGTTCTAAAGTTTGGTTCATCAAAATCGGTTCATTAAAAAAAAAGTTATCGTCATTTGAATGAACTCAAGGCATTAGTTTGCCAGCGAATGTTATATATAAATCGCGCTGCTATGACCCTGGCTAAAGAATGACATTCGAAACGTCTTGATTATATGACTGTTGATGAAAATATATATTTTTGAAGCACTATTATACAATATTTTATACAATAAAGTAAACAAGGCCAGTCGTGGCGCAGCGGCAAGAAGTGTGACTGTAAAACCAGCTGGTTGTGGGTTCGATCCCCACTCGAGGAGATGAAATATTAACTTAAATTTATATTTCCATTTCTTCGCTCTGATGTCGAGGTTAAGCGCGGCGTTGAGTTCTGCCACTCAACACGCAATGCCTCCAGAATTCGGCAGAAAGTGGGGAACGGAGTGTCTTAACACTAGGTTCCCTCTGCCTACCCTGCTGTGTGCGGGATACAGCGTGAAGCTGATTTATTTATTTATTTTATTTTATTATAGTTGTCAATCAATTCTGCTTAAATCAATAATCATGTATTTTAAGCGGGCGAAGCCGTGGGCGGGCCGCTAGTAATAAATATACAAAATAACTTATTATCTAATAAGAGTTAAGTAAACAAAAAATATTAAAAAAAAAGAACAAAAAATGTGAATAAATACCTTAAATAATTTTTAGTAACGTTTATGATTAAAAAAAATGTAGCATACAATTAATATTAATAACTAGCAAGAGATAAGAACATTTAGAATAAGTAAATATATAAATAATTATTATAAACTAGCGACCCGCTCGCGGCTTCGCCCGCTTTAACTACTGAATTATTCATATAATGTACCTATGTTTGCAAAGCACTTAAGATTACTAATGTGAATATTATTGAAACCTTAATGCAACCCACATTTTCGTAGTTCCAATAAAGATGTTCCAATTGTTTAAAAAAACACACACTTAAGCAAATGACACAAACAACAAAAGAAAACTTAAACGAAATAAATTATAAACAACAGACTACCTATTATTCTCTTGCCCAAAAATACTTAAACGAAAGATGTAACCAACAATGCCGCGATGAAATACATTATAATTATTGGATAACTCCAAAATACGTGCAATCGCTTCTAACTTACTTATCTCCGTAGTAGCTCCGAACGACATCTGGGCGTTGGTTCCCTGGCCGTGGTCTCAAGCGACAACCTGCTCTAGAGCAGACACAGAGAGAGGCGTGCGGGACGGGATTGGAAGGATTATCAAGTGCCATCTAGGCGGTCAACTCAGTCAGGTGAGACCCTCGGTTTCCTGAGGGAGGCTCAGCTTAAACGACCAAGGATCAATGCAAGGCGCATTTGGAAGAGGATAGAAAGCCATCTGACGTCTGACCTCGGGCGGCCGGATATGCCACGGAGTGCTGCTCCTTAGGTGCAGGTGACCCGATACATTGGCGCAGCGGAATGCGTTGGACGCGAGACGACCAATGTGTACCTCCAGGCTTTCTATTTTTAGGTTGCGGTGATGCGTGGTGTTTCTCACGTAGTATGGCGCCTGCGTCACTCGACGGAGGATGAGGTTCTGGACCACCTGCAGGATTTCTCGTTAAGTGATACTCGCTAGGGCGTTGTGATGTCATCAGTGTATAGTGCGTAGAGAGCAGGTGACAAAATGCTGCCCTGGGGAACAACGGCAGCGATCGGGTCGCTGCTAGACTTCGAACTCTCAACTCTCAAGCAAAATGTCCTGTCACTGAGGCAGGGAGGCAAAGACATGCGCGACGTGCTGGGGGGTGCCGGCTCTGAGCACTTAATGAAGTAGGCCCGGGTGCCAAACGCGGCCGAATACGCGCGCTACGTCGAAGAAGACTGCTATTTTACTCTCCTTTCGGTTGATCGCTGTTACGGCGTAGTGTAACCAGAGTGGTATACCCGCTCGCCAAACTGCTCGCTTCGTGGGTGGATGTGCGACTGGAGAAGTGAGAGCAATAACTTCTCGAACAGCTTGGTGACCGCGCTAAGGAGGGTTATAGATCGGTACCCCTCAGGCTGCTATGGGCTCTTCCCAGCCTTGGGCAACATGATGAGCAGGCCCTCCTTCCATGCCCGAGGGAAAGAAGCTAGGCGGGTGCGGCGGGTCCATTTTTATAAGCAAAATGTCGAGGGCGCGGGGGGACGCGTGGTGGTCGGCGAACCGTTACACAGCAAGATTTTTTTAGTATCGTAATTTCAAATCCTTGCTACTAATCTTCTAAAGTACTTATTAAAATGAAAAACAGTAAAGAACATTTTGATCTACATTAAATAGAAAAGGTAACTAATATACTTATTTATATACTAAGAGTAAAGGATAAACATGAATCGATATAGCTTTTCTCTAAAACTATTTGTAATTTCGAAATATTGTAAAGATCAAAATGTATCTTTGCTTAACGTAGAAAATTAATAACTTATTTAAAAGGATAAGGATTAATATCATTATGAACACACATCCCTCTCAATAAGAAAATATATTTAAATTACTATCTAATTTCCGTCTCCTATACGCTTGCATTAGTAATATTTAAACGACTTTGTCTTGGTTTAATTAAATTAAAAACATTTCCTATGCTTAAGAAGGTAAAGAAAATAATAAAAGAACAGAAGAAGAGTAAACAAAATAAACAACAGGATACTTAAACGAAAGAAATGATAAACGAAAGCCTACCTACTGTTCTCTTAAACTAAAATACTTAAACGGAAGAAATGAACAAAAGACTACCTACTATTCTATTAATCAAAAAAGACGAAACTAAAAATATTAAACTCCAATTATCCAATACGAACAATCGCATCTACATCTACTTTTCTACAGTACAGAGGCAGGCGGGCGCGGCGGACGCGCTTCTATAAGCAAAACGTCGCGGGGCGCGGGGGGACGCATGGCGCGTGGCGAGCCGTTTCAAAGCAAGGATTTTTTGATATTGTAACAACTTCTAAAGTACTTATTAAAATTAAAAACAGTAAAAGACAGTTTTGATCTACATTAAATGGCCAACGTAACTAATATACTTATTTATATGCTGAGAGTAAGGTAATAAATAAAACTTGCGCCAAAACTGCGGCTTATAGCCGGCGCGATGTGTCAACAATTAAATGCGTTTTTCTCTAAAACTATTCGTAATTTCAAATTAGTGTAAAGAGCAAATTTTATCTTCGTTTAACGTAGAAAATTAATAAAGTATTTAAAAGGATAAGGATTGATACCATTATGGACAAACATACCTCAAAATAAAAAATATATTCAAATTGCTATTTTTAGACAGAAATATGCCTACTGTATGTTATCCTTAAAAGATACGAATATGCTGTCGCTGACTTTTTTGTAGATCTTATTAAGAGGAATAATACTCTAGTACATTGTTTTCATGTAGGACTTACCATTAAAGCAGCGCATGCGTGAAAGTGTCTCAACGGATAGGACTTTATACACATTTATCATATTTATGTCAAATTACAATAAAATATACATATAATAAACCATATATAATCCTTCCCTGAGAAATACTCTACATAATAGTGAAAACCGCATCAAAATCCGTTGGGTGGTTTAGAAGAAGATAGCGTAGAAATGCCAGACAGAGAAAAAAATCGTTCTTATTTTATAAGATATAGAGATAAGCATTAAGTTTGTAACTGGGGCAATGGTCAATAAAAAGCTTTTTTATTTTATTTATTATAAACTAAATTATAAATAGTTTAAATTAAGATCAATTCATAAATATAACAATAATGTAATTATAATGTATAACTTTTATGTGTTAAATTCAAGTTAATTTGGTTAATAATAGAGAATAAAGAGATTCATTGTTATCACTTAACACAAGAATCTAGAGATTAAAATTTTAATTTAATTTTCAATTTAAAAAAAGTAATGGTAACTAAAATAACGATTTTGTATTTACTGGCTTTTGTATTAAAAGTCAGTAGTCGAGTAGAATTATGGTTTTTCATTTGACAAAGCTTTGCTGAGTGGAATGGAATGAGTGCATACACTTTTTAATATTCTATATTTATTAATGTTAGTAATTATTAATAATAATATAATATTGAAATGAACATTTTATGTAAATAAATCAATAAACACTTAACGTGTTCTAGTATCGTGATGTTAATTTTCCTTAGATAATCAAAGCGTCTCGTAGAACAAAATCTTCGGAAATTTGAGACGACATTCGCATACTTATCTCGTGTTCCCGTTAACGTGACGCGGTGGTAGTATAGTGACAGTGAGCCTGCTGAATACGTAAACGTGTTATTCACGACTAAGCAGCCGGGACGTGACGGTTGATGAAAACAACCCGAAGGAACTGTGATGATTTCTACACAATTAACTACTGGAGCGGATTTTTTGAATAATATACGTCTATTGAAATAAATTATACCGTGTGGATAATCTAGAGGCTGTTGTAACGCAGCGTTTGACTGTAAATCCTATGATTATAAGTTTAATTCTCACTCAAAACTATTTATTTTCATTTTTATTTCTGGACCAAAGAAATTATAGTTTTAAAATCATAACAGTTTTAAGATATTTCTCCTAATCTAAAGAATTTTAATGAACCACTTAAAAAATAATATTTGTACATAACAAAATGTTTAAAATAATTTTGTTATAAATAGGTCGAAAATTGCCAAACTATAAACAGCCAATGAAAATTGATTTCAATCAATTCAATTGATTCAATCATTAGCTGTTCCAAGAGAATTCTTGTTTCATCTAAAACGCAGTAGTTTACGCAAAGTTAGGACAGTTGTATACTAAAGTTTACTATAACTTGCATTTTTCAACCTTTACGAATCTTATGCTTTATCAGTAAAAAAATATTTGTCATCTGACACAAACAAACATAAAAAAATTTTTTTGTAGTAAATTACTTATAATAATATTTAGTTTAATAATATAATTTAAGTTTTGTTTTTAATTTCAAGTCTAAGATAAAATGTTACGACCATTTTTGCATTGTTACGAGTATTGGTTAGACGAAATCAAATTATATATAGTTTACATATTTAATTTTTATTTAAGTACCGTTAAAAATGGTGTTAGGAAAAATAAAAGAAAAGATCACGACACCAATGTAAACTTAGTTACATAGCCATTATAATAATCAACATTACAGGGCGTGGAAATAAAAATGTTAGTTCAGTAACCCTTCTAAATAAATAAAGCTTAAAAGTCAAAGGGAAGGTTACGCGATGAACTCTTGTTTCTTAAGGCAAACGTTTAATTCTCTAATGGATTCAGAGGATATTTTTGCGTATATTTGTTAGTAAAGCTTTGCCAGACCTATATTTACATAACAATAGCAAGGGATAAAGGGTAATTGTCTTGGAAAAGTATTCTTGTCATGAGTCAGTACCTTGTAGGGATTTTATCGGTCAATTTCACATCAGTACGGCTTTTTGTACAAGGAAATTTTATTAGGTGAATAATGAAGGACGAGGAGGACCTTGACTTCTCAGGTTACATCTTCGTCAACAGTCTTTCGTAGTCAACCCACAACCATATATCTTAATCACTATCTATAATATCTATAATATTATCACAACCTTATATCTTAATTTAAATTACATTCAGATTGTACTAAGCATGTAAGTATTTATACTACAAAAACAGATCTCACTGCTATGAATTAAAACGTTGTCTTCGAATAATAAATCAGAAGTCATACATGCGTTAACGTAATAAGTTCTGATTTCTTTTCTTCTATGTATTAAAGTAAAATAGGCAATAATAGATTTATACCTTTTCACTGAATATATAAAAGTTTCATTATATATAATAGACAGTCAATACTTGGATTTCTTGACATTTGTATTGAATTTTCAGTAAACAATACTTCGTTATATTTTCAATTATAATAACGAGCATTGATCGTCGTAAGCATTATTCGTCGGAACAATAACAACGCAACTTAATAAAGAATCTGATATATTTTATCTTACATTGTCAATATTCCGTAAATCCTGACAGAGAAGACCTTGACAAATCTTGTTTTGAAGAAAAATTGTTCCAATATTGAAGATTCGATTTGTTGAAAAAACCCAAGGGAAGCTAGCAGATTTTTTTTAAATATTTTTTTTGGAATAAAAACGCTAGAACTATTTTTAAAACCTATCAGGAACTATAGAACTCAGCTGCATGCAATGAGGATTCCATTTCATTTTTGATCTGCTGGAATTACTCTGCTAAGTTCACAGACATATAAAAATTCTTATGGTTATTTAAACCAAATATTAATAAATTACAACATGTAATGATTTTATATTAATTAGTTTTAATATTCGCAATAATTTATTATAAAAATGTAAATCAACCTCTTTGTTGAATAAAAAGATGTTTTTAAATAAAAATAATATAGAACTGTCACGAGAGAACATTAATAAAAATGACGCTTCATGTAGTCGGAAAATTATAATAACTATATAATAATATTTTATAATAATTAGATATACTTTTAGATTTGGAGCGAAGGAATAAAGAGAATCTCTAGAATGAAATATTGTATTAGAATTTAAGATAGACATTGTACAAGCTTAACAGTATTTTACTCTGGAAGAAATATAAGTTCTGTAAAAGCCTCTAGGTGTTTGATTTCTTTACATCTCAGAAGCGGGATGCGCCCTATAGTGAGGTACGTAAAAAAAAAAAAAAAAACATGCAAACCAAATTTTACACTGCTAGCTTTAGTATGTATAGCTTTTGATTGTAAATTTAGTCACTTTAGAATTTTCATTGTATATCTTATTAGAATAGTATGAAGATTGATAAGTGGTTAGCGTACCATAGATGATACCATGGATGATACGGTGAGCGGGCCGTACATGAAGTGGTTAGAGTAGATGATACCATGGATGATACGGTGAGCGGGCCGTACATGAAGTGGTTAGAGTAGATGATACCATGGATGATGCGGTGAGCGGGCCGTCACATGAAGTGGTTAGAGTAGATGATACCATGGATGATGCGGTGAGCGGGCCGTCACATGAAGTGGTTAGAGTAGATGATACCATGGATGATACGGTGAGCGGGCCGTACATGAAGTGGTTAGAGTAGATGATACCATGGATGATGCGGTGAGCGGGCCGTCACATGAAGTGGTTAGAGTAGATGATACCATGGATGATGCGGTGAGCGGGCCGTCACATGAAGTGGTTAGAGTAGATGATACCATGGATGATGCGGTGAGCGGGCCGTCACATGAAGTGGTTAGAGTAGATGATACCATGGATGATGCGGTGAGCGGGCCGTCACATGAAGTGGTTAGAGTAGATGATACCATGGATGATGCGGTGAGCGGGCCGTCACATGAAGTGGTTAGAGTAGATGATACCATGGATGATGCGGTGAGCGGGCCGTCACATGAAGTGGTTAGAGTAGATGATACCATGGATGATACGGTGAGCGGGCCGTACATGAAGTGGTTAGCGTACCATAGACGAAATAAAAAAGTAGTGATATGTATTTTGAGTTAGTGAGTCTGCTTGCTCGCTGGTCGGTGGTGACCGCGGGTTACGTCAGGTCACTATACACTAGTATAGTAGTGGTGATTTGAAATTAAATTAATATTTTTGGTTATTTATATTGGTTATTTTAGTATATTTTTTTTTCCTGTTTTACTTTTGATTTATTTATTGACATTTTGATGATCCATTTTGAATGATTTTAGAATGATATTTAAAAGAGAATGCTTTTGAATTGACAATTCAAATATATCAATCAATTTACTAAGATTATTAGTTTTTAATGAAATTTATTGCATTAATTTGAGGGATATGGAGTCGGATGCTGAGACTGCTGACACCCCAGAGGAACCACCCAGTGGAATGAGGGCAATGAGAAACGAAAAGGGCAATTTATTGAAAATACAAAACATTAGAAGAGATCTTCGCGGCCGTAGGAGTCCACTACATCTTCTGATGAGTAGTTCGTCTGATGTGATAAAGCGCGTCGATGAAATAAAGAGTTGTTGAATAAAGAACTTCTTACTGGTATACAAAGGAAATGTTCAGATTTATAAATTTGTGTATAAAAGATAGAGATTAGTCATATTTTAGTTAATAATAATATAAAAAAAATATTAGATTATGTTTAAATGTAATTCTGCAGTTTGACACGATCAACACCTAAATTGTAAATTGTAGAAAATTGACTTAGATAAGTAAATAAATGTGCTGAAATATATAATTGGGACTAGAAACAGACTATAAATTTTGCTCTTTTGATTATAATGAGTTTTGAGTGAAAATATTTCGAATCGGCAACTAAAATTAAGAAAAAAAAATCTGAGTAAAATTATGGTCGGCTTCTTAAATAAATTAAGCTATAATACTATGCAATATTAAAAAAATACGCGAATATTTCTGTTATGCTATGCTATTGATTGTTTGTATTAGGATATTCGATAAGCCTTTAAGAAATAGTGAAAACCAGAAGATTTATTGATTTATCTTAGCTCCTATATCATGCATTGAAAGTAGAACGTAGTCTCAATCGAGTCAGGATCAGGATCAGGTCAGGATTAGGATCAGCATCAGGTGTGGTCATAATAGTGTTGGTTTGGTCTGCTAGTCCAAAACGCCGAATCATATTTTTTCTTTATTCTTATTTTTATGTAATTTAATTATTGTAGCAACAAATATATTAAACGACAAAAAAAGCACAGCACAAGGTACTGCCATCAGTGACCTACAAATGTCGATTTTTTTTTTATTTTAGTAAAGAAAGATGAAATATGTATTTTTTTCCAATTTCAGGAAACTAAATCCATATATGATTTTTCCTGCAATTTAGTACCTTATGTATCTATACGTATATTCTGGCATTTTCTTTAATGATAGCGAATTGAAATGTGCATAGAGCGAGTGCTTTAATGTCAATATCTGCATTATGCATACTTAAGCAAATTAATTTAATCACTTTGTGAGCTAATACTAGTAAACTTTTTAGCTTCACCTCTTCTGGACCTCTGTCCAGGGGTTGGTTCACGATCACTTACCTTTTGAAAATTCATCAGATAACCAAATAAGAGACGTCACTTGCTAGTGTTCTAGGTGTAGAGGAGATTTTAATGCTTTTAAATATGGCTTTCCGTGTTTTAAACCTGTTGCTTACCTTAGTCTTAGTCTAGCCAGATTTGTCCAGGGTATAGATGTTTACTCTCTTACGAACTCGAAATTTTAGCAATCGTTAGCTCGTAAAAGATTGCAATTCAATTTGTTTACTGGTTGTTACAGTTTATAATAGTAATACATTGCTACGTATGTAGTTATTTTACCTTAACGCGATTCTGTATCCCATATAACAAGATGGTAGTCATTATTTAGTGTATTTTCGTTCACAACGGAATACCGATCACCGAACTGGGACCGCATTGTTAACGTAGATTTAAAGACTACAATAAAAATGATAATAATAATTGAAAATTAAATTTTTAGCCAATTCAATAAAAGTTATTTTGCTATAGTTTTGTCGTACAAACATGTTTAATATTGACATAAACTTTTTTATTCATAAACCAATTCTGTTCATTAAGCGTAAACGGACAATAAAGATTTATAAATTTATTTATGAAAGTATAGTTAGTATCTCAAAAGTAATCAAGAAAATCCTTCAGAAAGGTGGTGAAATGCGGTGATCGCATATGGGGGAAGATACCTAAAGGTTTTTGTAGCATTGTTTACGTTAAAAATTATATGAAAAATGCTTTATTTTTTTTGTTATAAATCATAATTTTTAAAATTAGTTTTACTCTTTAAAATTATTCACCTTTGATATTTGTATCTAAATTCAGTATGTTTTCACTTGTAAAAGTTGAGGTAAAACCTACTGTGATCAAATTCGGTTACTCAGAATCGGTTCTTTGCAGAGTAAACTTTATAATCCCAAGAATATCTGGTGTTTTAAGTCACTTAATATATATAGTTCAAAGATGATCGTTTCGAATATTTCAACTATGGTTAGAGATTTCTATGTTAAGTTAAGGGAACACATTGTGTTACTAAATCAAAATCAGCACGCTCATATTGCAGGAGTTTAAAATTTGGAAATCTTTGTATGATCGTTATTGCGTTTTTCATGAGACATTTAAGACGTAAATGTTTTACATAAGATGAAAAAAAAAATATTTACTATGTTTTGCTTTATAATTGTTGTAAAAACTCGTTATCATCTTATAAATATTGTTTTAACTATGTATATATATGCTCAATAATAATAAGTCTAGATATTAGAATATATATATAAGCTTTTGTATCTTTCCTTTGCGAATTAACGTGACCGTATTTATATATATTTGTTGATATTAGAAATTATATTTTAACATAATAAATTATTTCATACTATACAATATAAGTAGGTATATGTGTGTGTATATATATATATGAATGTATATATTTAAGTACGTATAAGTATATAAAGCACATACACGCCTACCGATTTTACATTCTCCTACATCCTAAGGTCGCCTGGCAGAGATCGCTTATGACTATAAGGCAGCCTGCTGTACATTTTTTAATGTGATGTATTTTCTTCACTTTCTCTTTATTTTGTTTTGTACAGGAAAGTATTGTTATTATTATGTAGGATATTTGTAATTATAGCGGCTATCATTATAGGAGTTTCAAATATTAATACGCTATTCTTATTATTTCATATATTTATTTTTATATAATTTAGAGTGAAATTAAAATTGATCATTAACGGAAAACTTAACACACGAAACAAAACAGAGCAAAATTTTATACACTGAAGGAAGGAAAAAGTTAACAATAATACGAAAAGAAAAGTTACAAAAGCAAAACTTATAGGTGATAACAAGAACTTATAAACTTTAAAATGTATATAGTCAATACACATATAGATAAACAAGCATGTAGCTAGTTGACATCAGAACATATTTATATTTATGTGTGTATGATTTAATATTATTTTATGCAAAACTGAAATTCACACTACATATTTCTTTGTTTGCTCAACTTTTATAACTAAAACCTTTATAGTACAAACGCACAGACAAACGCAAGGACACATAAATCGACAAAACCGACATTTTAATAAATCGTTTTGGTTTATTGATAGTGCCCCAATAATAGATTATCCCGTATTTCTTCCACGTACCGATAAGTTACAATTTCGTTATATGTATGTATAGGTAAACCACTGAGAGAATTCAAAAGTCTTCTAGTCACAAAAATAAAGATTTTTTGTAAAGTAACACGATAAATCTTGTATTTAATGCACATGTCGTTTGATAACATGATTGTAGTAGCTCCATAAGACGCGATAGTTTAATAAGTAAATTTGTTGAAAATCAATTAGGCAGCTGCAATATAAAAACAAGTTTTATTTGTAATCGACCGAATGTAATGAATTTATAAAAAAATGTTGATTTTTACTGTTTTTGTGAGTAGTCGTGCATCAGGAGATTGCACGAAGTAGGATGGCCGAATGTAATGATTTTATATTAATTAGTTTTAATATTCGCAATAATTTATTATAAAAATGTAAATCAACCTCTTTGTTGAATAAAAAGATGTTTTTAAATAAAAATAATATAGAACTGTCACGAGAGAACATTAATAAAAATGACGCTTCATGTAGTCGGAAAATTATAATAACTATATAATAATATTTTATAATAATTAGATATACTTTTAGATTTGGAGCGAAGGAATAAAGAGAATCTCTAGAATGAAATATTGTATTAGAATTTAAGATAGACATTGTACAAGCTTAACAGTATTTTACTCTGGAAGAAATATAAGTTCTGTAAAAGCCTCTAGGTGTTTGATTTCTTTACAAACATTATTATTATTTATTTAAGTACAAGTATAAAAAATATGTAAAAATAATGAAATTGTTTTATTATTTATCAGATAAGTTCTTAGCATAATTATACAAGAAATTAGTTGTATTATAATACGCTACGTTCTACGCTCTGGTGTAGAGGCAAAGCGCGGCGTTGAATTCTGCCACTCAACACGCAATTCCTCCAGAATTCGGTAGAAAGTGGGGGACTGAGTGTCTCAACACTAGGTTCCCTCTGCCTACACTGCTGTGTGCGGAATACAGCGCGAAGATGATAAAAAAAAATAATACAAACTTAAGATGCGGTCTGTACGTAAACTGTAGTTCTAGATCAACTCTATTCATACTATATTTTTTTGCATTGACAAGAATCGAATTTACAAACGAAATAAATTAATATCAATTCAAAAAGCTGTAGTATATGGAAGTTATTACAGCTTTTTGATAAAATCGGGATAAATGATTATTTTGAATCGATTAACATTTTTTCTTAGAACCAAAAAAAAAAACTAATGGCAACATCATATTACAGACAACTCGAAGTTTTTGACTGTCTTAGTTAACATAATTATGGATGTTGGTGGTAATTTCACAATCGTCTGTCAACACTGTGACAGCTTAAAGTCATAAATATGCCTCTCAAGTCTCTTAGAACGTAATTAATAACAAAATTGGAAACTTTCCAAAAATCTATTTACATAATTTATAATTTCATATTAATAATCTCACACATATTCAAAATGTTGATGGAAATTTCATATTTAATATCTATAGTAAAATGTTACAATAAAACGGTTATATCATTGTATTTTCCTTTATTTTATAAAACATAAAATATTCTATAGATCTTGGAGTATCAGCAACAATTTATTTACATAATGAAGATTAAATAGATGTCCATTCAAATAAATAAGAAGAAGTAGAAAGTTGTTTAAGCAAACCGTTCCTATCGCAGAATGAATTCTTTAGTGAAATTAAATTATTATTGGCGTTTTAAGCGCCATTGTTAACTAAATAATGAATTCATTCCACCGACAGCTGCGCTACGTAATAACAATAAGAGCTTAATATTATTTCTGTAAAACGATACTCAAAATGATAAATGTGTCTTTACAATGTTATTATTGAATATTAAATTGGTATATTTTATTATTATTTAACTGATATTGCCTGTATTTCATTTCAATTATTGAAAACATCGCAAATTATTTAATATAAACATATGCGGCGTTGAGTTCTGCCACTCAACACGCAATGCCTCCAGAATTCGGCAGAAAGTGGGGAACCGGAGTGTCTTAACACTAGGTTCCCTCTGCCTACCCTGCTGTGTGCGGGATGGGACCGGGCGGTGGCAGTCACCTCCAGGCTCTATATATACATAACCTGATACCCTTATTTATGTATCTATTCACAGAAATAATTTAATATTATTATATTAGGTGCATTGTGAATGAGTTTTAATTAACACATATGAAAAAAGATGCAAATAGTACAATAATTAAAGTAAGTAGTCTCTTTATTTTGCAACACATCACAAGTGTAATTAAAAAAAAAAATTAAATTAGCTTCACGCTATATCCCGCACACAGCAGGGTAGGCAGAGGGAACCTAGTGTTAAGACACTCCGTTCCCCACTTTCTGCCGAATTCTGGAGGCATTGCGTGTTGAGTGGCAGAACTCAACGCCGCGCTTAACCTCGACACCAGAGCGAAGAAATGGAAATATAAATTTAAGTAAATATTTCATCTCCTCGAGTGGGGATCGAACCCACAACCAGTCGGTTTTGCAGTCACACCTCGTGCTGCTGCGCCACGACCGGCCTCAAGTGTAATGTTCCAACTAAAACAATTCAGAGTTCGAGAGGACGTCGGTTATTAAAATAACTTTAGTAACTAATAACGGGAACTACAATAATGCTTAATTTCAAATGAGGCGGAGTCTCTCATTGTATACGACATTATTTAACTCGAACGTACCTATATAAGCCTATACATACCACTCTGCAATTGTCCTAGTATATATCTCTGTAATAACTTTTTGGTTTTTCCTAGATGTTTGGTGTAGAATAGTCGCAAACTATTCTTACTTAGAGAGTGTAGAATATAAAGCGATGAATATGATTTAGATGTTGTCAGTATTAATAATAATAATAATAACGTGTCAATAATGTACATAATAATATAACATATAACAGAAAATGTAAAATATTGTATATGGATTAAATATCCAAATAATTATTTTGTATAAGTTATATAACTAAATTAGAAATGGATGCAAACAAACAAACGCTTTTTATATAGTGAGTATATTTAGTATATTTTTATCAGCCAAAAGAAACCAGCGTGTTACATATCCCCGTAAAGGCATAAATATTTTATGTTATAACTCACTTGGGCTACAAAAGAATGTTCACAGACACGAACGTCTAGAAATGATTGTTCTTTTCGCTTGGATTTAGTTATTAGTATATTTGCAGGTAGTTTTGTTGTGGTTTTTGTTTAAATCCTATACAATACAATATTATTTTTTAAAGTTTCAATGTTATCGATTTCTTTAGGATTTTGCCGTCCGTCTAATATAGTACTATACTTAAAACAGTTTTATTTTGTTTTTCTTACTTAGCAAAATAAAGAAATTCAATTTTGTTCCGTCGTTGTTTATAATGAACCAACGGTTTGTTTTACTTATATATTTTTTAATTAATTAATTGCACTGATAAATTTAATTATAGTCAACTACAAATATCTTAGCATTATACCACAATAATAATTTTTTACGCTTCATCAAAGATTTCTATTGTAAAGTCTGAAACTCGATGACTAACTTCTCGTTATCTCTCAGAGATATATAGTGTTGGACTAAAAGGTAATTTAATTCAGTAGCACTTAGCAAAGCAGTGTAGACTGTGGCAATGTGGCCTTAACGTTGAGGAATCCAGTATGAGAAATACGATATAAATGTAATTTGTCTGAGTGAAAAGCTTGCTTATGTTCTGCGTTTGTTTGTTTTTCTCGTTTTATATAAAAGTTCCGCCTCATTTTAAATGAAAAGGCGTTTTAGGTAGGTAAATTAGGTAAATTCTGTTTATTAAAAGTAAAAAAATAAGTTAAATAACTAAAACCCGAGTACTCATAATAACGCTCTAAAAAATATGAAATAAGAAAATTATTCTCATCTGATTTTTTTCAGAATTTAATGTGTTCATTATGATTTCAAGAAGACAGTCTCAGAGGAAGTGAAAGTAATATTTTTACATACAGCTTGCAATGATTTATAATAATAATGAAAACTTAAACGTATAAATAAAAATAAAAAAAGTAATATAAGCGATATCAACACATAAACTATTCTATCGGAACTAACATCAGAATTTGTGGCCACTTTCAATACATTATCGTCGAAGTATGATCATAAAATAAAAGATCACTAAAACAATATCTCAAAGATCAGAGAGCTAATTCTATTAGATTGTTGGTTTTGTCAAAGAATAATAGATTGATCTTATATATTCAGAAGTAAAATAGTTACGTTTTATATAGGCAGATATAACTCAGTTCTACAACACTTCATTCCCCACTTTCTGCCAAATTTTGGAGTAATTGAGTGACTGAACCCAACACCGCGCTTTGTCTTGTTATCAGAGCGAGGAAATGAAAATATTTAATAATTCATTCCCCCGAGCGGGAATCGAACCAACGGCCGTCGCGGTAACAGTAAAATAACTTTCTTGTAGAAAAAAATTGTGAGAGGAGATGTTTTTATTCTCGATCGGCCGACCAGGCCAGGCAGCTACGTCAAATTTTTTATACGTCTGTTACAACTTATTTATGTTGTTAGCATCTCTGTAGGGACACTTTTCCAAAATTCCGCTACCCAAAGTTAATTACTAAGAATTATCGTCTGGCAAGGGAGAATGCTATTTATTAAATACTTTTAACATTTTTAAAGTGTCATTCCACACTTAGGAAAGAAAAATACTTATTTAGAAAACGTATAAAAATTTGAAAGTAGATTTATTGGTCAGAGCGCATGGTCGATTTCCAGGCGGCGCAGGTTCGAGTTCCACTAGGTCAAAATTAATTTAGTTCAATAATACTATAAAACGGGTGCAGCGTGAACTTTTTGAAATAATTAGTCTAAAAAAACTTATTTAATTTTGCTTAAATAATAAAATTATAAACATAAATGACTTAAATAATTAAGATTTCAATTGAGTGCACCCAGCACTCACCACAGTGAACGTAAATTGTAAACTTTCAGTATCCTTAGCCTCTCAGTGCGCTACTTTAATAGTTTAAAGTTCAACTTCAATAATAAAGTATAAAAGTATTTTGTAACGTAACACAATTAAATGTTTATGTTCCCTTATCGAAATAATTGTTATAGTGTATATAAATACACTAATTACTCAATAATATTTATTTAATTAAAAGTTAATTCATAAGAATTAACTTTTAATTAAATAAATATTATTGAGAACGTAGTGTTTTGTCACTTTACTCCCGTCTCGTATGTAAACACGTTATATAAAATATATAAAATGTAGAGGCCGTCGTGGCGCTATCAGCAATCATTCAGCGTCTGGCTGTATGGGATGACAATTCTGGGGAATGTAATGTTTTTATTACTCTGCCTTATTTAGACAAAGTTCGGCGCTCAGTTCCGCCACTAAACACTCAATGTATAAAACTATCATATAATATAAGTACCATTATATAAGTTATCGTAATATAAGTACCGTTATGAATTCGGTTCTATTTTTTATATTTAATTTCATATTATTATTTCTGAAAGATAAAGAAGAAAGAAGATAGCTCTTCTTTAAAATAATGTTTAAAATACCAAATATAGTTAAGAATAATGAATAAAAACATTTTTTATTTATTATTCCTTTTACCTTATTTTGTAATATAATTTTAATAGTTATTTTTTTATAGCACCACATTAATATTTTTATTTTTATATCAACAAAACTCGTAATTTTGTGACTACTTCAAACACATCGTCAAAGTGTGATCATAAAACAAAAGAACAGTAAAACAATATCTAATGGACGAATACACTTATCCTATATTGCGGCGACGAATAATGGATTGCCTGAGTTTATTTGAAACAAAACTCTCAATCTTTAGTATTATCATAAGCGAAAGTATGGACCCTATATTCAATATCAACTTTAACACAATTATGTCTATAATATACAGAATATATCTTAGTATTATATTAATTTAATACAGTATCAAAGATACTGGAGGAATGTCACCTAAAAAGCACGAGGACCCCTTGGAAGGGGTAATGTGTGAAGAGGTTGATGACAGGGACGAGGCGAAAGAGGTATGTAGAGGCGTTTGGCGCTCCGTTCTCTCTGACTACCCCGATAGGGATAAAGCGTGAAGCCAGTTATAGTTTTAATATTAATTTAAAATCAATTTCAATTGCAAGTCCAATTAAATGTTTTTGCTTTTATTTATTTTTATTCGAATAATTTCATGTAAAATTTATCAGTCTCAAACTGATAGTAGGATTGGTACAGAAGTTAACGTTACAAATATACAGATAAAGGACATTTAGAATTTGCATTTTGAATATTTCTTTGTATGTTTGTATGTGTCCATTATATCACCATAATATACTTATTATGTTTCTAGCAGATTTTTCCGCATCGCATGCAAAGGAAACAGAATTTAGTGTTAAGATACTCCGCGAAATTTTTAAAGACATTACATGTTAAGTGTGGCGAAACTCTCCGTATTTTATGTACCAGAGCGAAGAAATGAAAATAATTTAAATATAATGACTCCTCTGAGCGAGAATTGAACCCACAGCCATTATATTTACAGTCAGACATTTTCCTACTGCACCACGAAGGTCCCGGTATTACGTATAATATATATTTATAAATACAAACAAAAAGTTTTCTTGTTTTAGTGACATTGTAACATATTAAATTTAAGTTTGAATTCTAACCACACAATCAAAGTTAAATCCACTGACACCCGTAACGAGACTCCCGGGGGACTTGGTTATTCCAAACTTTAGTTCCACAGCTTTAGGCAGTTTCCTTATCGGATTGTATTTCTTTTTGAGATATCTCTTGAGATCACTAATATATATATTCTTATAATAATATAGTGAGGGCATTTTCTAATAAATGCTCGTACCATATTATTATAGGAATTTTGTAAAGTTAAAAAGTTATGTTTAATAAAAAAATACATTAACATTTTTAAAGTTCTTCTCGTTTTCTGCTTCGCTTGTGAAATATAAACAAAAATATATGTTTCCAAAGAAATATTATCTCCTTCGTGATTTATTAGTAATATTGATATAGTAATGAGCGTCATATCCTCAATTCTTTTATTAATGTACGTATATATAATATTAGTTTTTTAATTCAAATATAACACATATAAAAATAATAAAATAAAATTTATAACTTTCGAACATACAATTACATAATTTCGCCGCATTAATTATGCCGTGTGATCCCGGCGTAGAATAGGATCATCCTGGTACTGGTGGTGTCGTAAGAGGCGACTAAAATACGCGTGGTAGAGTAACGTCGCCAGCAATGGCAACACGCTTGGGCAGACTCGACCGGATCATTATCACCCCCGGCGTTTCGCATCACGTAATGCCGGGCTCCGGCGCCCAACCCACCTTACAGGCAGGCAACGCATCTGCAGCTCGTCTGGTGTTGTACGGGGTCGTGGGCGGCGGTGATCATTTACATCAGGTAACTCGCACGCTTGTTTGCCTTGTCTTTTCCATAAAAAGAAAAAAAAAAACATAAAATATTCATACTACCAGGACCATTCGTCAATTATTAGTCTTCGTATATTGGGTATTTTGCATTAGCTAATCCCAAGATTAAAATATATGTGTAACTACATAAAAATCACTTCTTCTTCTTCTTCGTGTCAATGCTTGGAATTTTATATCATATTTTGCCAGTATTTAGCCACGTTGACTGCGGTATCTGTTGCCCTGATCAGGTCGTCATATGAACAGGTGAATGGACATTTAGGGCAGGAGAGTAAGTGTGCCATCGTTTGTGGGTTGACGCCACAATCGCAGGTTGATTCATCTTTTAGTGCGTACCCCCATTTCACAAGATGTTCCTTGCATCGGCCAACCTGGCTCCGTAAACGATTAAGCGACTTCCAGGTTGGCCACTGCAGGTTGTAACCTGCGGGTAAGCACTCTTTGGGAGGGACAAAGCCTGAAGGTGGTGGGTAGTTTGTCTGCCATAGCCGTTCCCTAGCACGACTCGGATCAGAATCTAAAGCTGTGGTAGCTTTTATAAAACTGTGGCGACTTTTCAAGCGGGCGCGAGGTGCGGTGTAGCCATAGAGTGGGTGCCGGGGATCTTTTTCCTGACACAACTTTTCCACCGAACATGCCACCTCACGCCGCACCTTAGGAGGCGCTATACCAGCCAGAGGGTAGACTTTGTTTAAAGGTGTGGGCTTAAGGCAACCAGTAATTATTCGACAGGTCTCATTTAGTGCTATGTCCACCTCCTTCGCATGAGCGGAGCGGTGCCAAACTGGACACGCATATTCACCCGCAGAGAAAGATAAAGCGAGACCTGTTGTTCGAAGTACCTGCGAAGATGCCCCCCAGTATGATCTCGTTAGCCGCCGGAGCAGATTATTTCTTGCATATACTTTTTGTTTGGTATACAGGCAGTGAGCTTATAAAAATCACTCACTCATTGTATTCAATCTGATATATGATAGTAGTGACTAGCCCGTAAAGCTGAAATTACGTCAGATTAGACGTCACCAGCCCTTTTATTCCGGCCTGAACGATCTCGTAAATTGCTCGCATTTATTTAAATTGGCGGGAACGACCGCTAATATAGTTCTTGAAATACATTTTTGTAAACATA
The DNA here is from genome assembly GCA_021202915.1 of Heliconius himera. NCBI lineage: Eukaryota > Metazoa > Arthropoda > Insecta > Lepidoptera > Nymphalidae > Heliconius > Heliconius himera. The sequence continues at coordinate 292,512 of JAJHJA010000317.1, forward strand.
TAGTTCTCGAAAATGTATTCAAGATAACATAAAACTTTACTTAGAATAAGGCCAAGAAAATTAAACTAAAATGTTATTTAGCATAGATACCGCACCCGAATCGTTTCTCTTAACATCTCCTACCTTCAAGGGTTTCTGGTAGAGATCTCTATTAGAGATAAGTTATCCGTTGTTCACATTCTTTCTGTTATTATATATTTTCTGTACTTTCTATCTTGTGTGGTACATAAATAAATGAAAAAAAATATATCCTATATGTAAAAATAAAAATATATATATTTGTATACAAAAACATAATAGTGATAAATAAATGGCAAGGCTCGCGTTGATATGGACCTTAGTTAAACCTGATTAATTCTTCTAGAGAATTATCCCTTACAATATGAGTACAATTTCACAAGCGCCCTCGTTGGTGACAAATATTGCTATATTAATATGCTAATGCCGACTCTTCACAGTGGTACTGCGGGCGAAAATTTATAATATTTTTTTACCGATTTCTGTAAGAAAAAGAGGTTATCAAATCGACTGTGTTTTTTTTGTTTGTTACTTCAACTTTTGACTGTTTTTATTTGAAAGGTAGTGCTTCCCGTGTGATCCCATTTTTAAATTCATTTCTGATTATGGTATGTATGAGAAAATCACATAAGTCTTAAATTTGCATTAGGTATGTGCACGACAAATACATAATATCACTTTTCTTTTTTTATTTGGAAGGATGCACTTCAAGGAAATTTGATGAAAGTTTAGTTAGGTTCTAATTCAAATTCAAATTCAAATAATTTTATTCAAAATAAGAAGTTACATGCTTCATTTTTTGAACGTCAAATAATTTACCACCAGTTCACTAAAGTTAATGCCTCAGACCTGAGAAGAACCGGCGCAAGAAACTCAGCGGGACCTATTTTTTTAAATAATTTTATACAAATACATGTTTAATTATCTGTGACAATGATACCTTTGAAACAGGCTGGGGCGAGCATTTGATTCCCAAGGCGTGTTATCATTCACAAAATCATTAATTTGGTAATAACCTTTAACACACAAACGTCTTTTCACAATTTTTTTAAATGGTGATATAGAAAATTCTCTGACGTTTTCTGGGATCCTATTGTAAAAGCGTACACATTGTCCCATAAAATAATTACGAAATCGATGCAACCGAGTTACAGGTGCACCAAGATTATGCTTATTTCTAGTGTTAATATTATGAGAATCACCAATTTTGGTAAAATTATTAATGTTTTTCTTAACATACATAACATTTTCAAAAATATATTGAGATGCAACTGTCAATATATTAATTTCTTTAAACTTTTGCCTTAAGGAGTCTTTAGGGCCTAAGTTATAGATTGCACGAATAGCTCGCTTCTGCAAATATCGGTTGAATACCGGCTGCATTACCCCAAAGTAAAATCCCATAGGATTTAGGATTAAAATCCCATAGGATAGGTTCTGATTATGAGATCCGATTAAAATTGAACAAGTTTGTTTTATTTTGTATAAAAATATATTATACTGCAATATCGATACGAGAATCGAATCTACAACCAACACGCTTACAGTAAGACGCTGTCACACGACGCAATAATTTTACTTTTAGACTTTAGTGGTTCATGCTCACGTTTAATAGGTTATACATTGTTATGAAGAAGAATAATTATTGTTTCATTAACGTATATTTACTAAACATTTAGTTTTACTAATAGTTTAAGACATGTTACCAAACTATTATACTTTTTTGTTTTAATAACAGTTTTTCAAATAACTAAATACAATATTTCCTTAACTGAACCTACTACATGAAATAAATCGCGTAAAGTGACGACACGACGTAGTGCGGGGTCTAAATCTCGCGATTTATTCGCGGTCGTCTCAGTAATACGGAAAGGTAAAACGGTGTTCCTTTATACCTCATAACTTAGACTTTCCTGCTCTGACCCTCCCGCGAGCCTTCAACACATATAATATTTACGCTAAGTCATAAGTATATTTCTAATATAAATGGTAATATGACAATTTTTAAGGACTTACCGTGACCATAAGAGGTAAAGTACTAAAACCTAATAAAAAAAGCTTCACAATGAATTCTTATAATAGTATATAGGATTATATTTATACCGATACTTGATAGAAGAATAAAAAACACGGGATTGCTTAGTGTTCTCTTTAAATTACAAGACCGTAATTGCTTCACCAATAGCTTTGTTTACTTGAAAATATGTTTTATACTTTTTAATATTCTTTTTTTGTAATAAAATAAATTGAATAAAATGTACATTAAATTCCACTTGCCGTATTATATTTTTTTATTACTTCGGATGTTTAGAGTACATTCGAATAATTATACTAAATCTTGTAATAATTCCCTTTAGTAACAAATATAAAAACTTTCTAAATAACCAATTACTCTTGGACTCGTGTTTGTATTATATAGGTTAATTCCAAAGTATAAAGTGGGATTCGAAGTTCGTATAACTTTAGTACATGGGTCGATTAAGCGGATTTTTTATGAGCATCCTTATCAGTAACGGCTGCGATAATACTGCCTTAAATCGCACCTAAGAGGGCTTACGAGGTAAGAAATGTCTATTATTGACTGACGATATCCTCACAGGTTCAACTTTAATATATTGAAGATTATATTAGATGTTTTAAGCTGTGTCTCAGTTTTTCTTGCTCCACGCTGTATTTCGCACATAGCAGAGTAGGCAGAGGGAACCTGAGAACCTAATTTTAAAACACTTCTGTTGCCCACTTTCCCCCAAATTCTTAATACATTGCGTGTTAAGTCGAAGTAAACGCCACGTTTTCACAAGTTACAGAGGATACGAAAATAATGAATGAAAATATTAAATATTTCATTCCCCCGAGTCACGCTTGTGCTCCTGCACCACAATGAGCTCAATCACTGGTATGTTTAAGAAACAACATAATTATATTGTCTATATCTATATCTATACTAATATTATAAATAGGAAACATTTGTATTGTTTTCACACAAAAACTACCAAATCGATTCCAAAAATTCTTTTGACAATTATAAAGCTGTATCTTTACTAACAAACATTGGCCATATTACATGTTCAAAAAAATTAGAGATCCCTAATAAAAATACGATAATGTAACCCAAGGTGAGAAAAAAATTGTCTTGGAAACTATTGATGATAGAATAAGACAATACTCTACAGTATTATAGAACGCATTTATATCTATAAAAAAGTCCGTGATATCATATGTCCAACTATGGTTATGCCAATATAACAACTCTTTTACATTTTAAAAATTGAATTTACAGTGACAATATACATATTGACAATATGCATTTTGAGGCCAGTCGTGGCGCAGGGGCGCAAAGTGTGCCTGTAAATCGACTGGTTGTGGGTTCGATCCCCACTCGAGGAGATGAAATATTTATTTAGATTTATATTTTCATTTCTTCGCTCTGGTGTTGAGGGGAAAGCGCGGCGTTGAGTTCCGCGACTCAAGACGCAATGCCTCCAGAAAATGGCGGAAAGTGGGGAACGCAGTGTCTTAACACTAGGTTCCCTCTGCCTACCCCGCTATGTGCGGAATACAGCGTGAAGCTGAAAAAAAAATACATATATGCTGACATGGATTTAGTGATAAGGATGTATGGGTGACCCTGATTAATTCCTCTCAGGGATGAGCCCTTACAATATTAGCAAAATCTCTGAAACTACGTCTTTTCGGTGACGTACCCTTCTTAAATAACTTGTTATTCAGTAGTGAATCCTCTCGTATTTATACAATATAAAATATAAAAATCGCACTTTCACGGCGGGGTTGATTTCTTTACGGGGTTTTTATAATACCTTCAAACCTATAATGTCAATGGCTTGGAACAATATTTATAATACTCTCTGAGGAAAATATATTTGAATATTTTTTATAGCCTTGTGAAGTCAGATAAAGCAGCTTTGCAGCTTGGAATGAGAACCTAGTGTTAAGGTCATGTATAAATATTCTATAGCCAAATGTATGAGCTATGAGTCTGTAGTCTAATAATGAGTTAGGGTTCGTTCTATCTACCATCAGAAATGAAAATTCTGAATTGACTGTGGATTTTTGTAGTTCTATACGATAAAAGCATACGCGAAACAAAAGTAATTAAAATAAGATTTGTCCATACACAGAGACGTTATGTTAATTAGAAGATGTAAAAAAATATATTTCAATTAAGAGATCACAGTCGCAATTTTAAATTAGCTGGATGGCTATGGTCTAATTAAGGAAACCACTGTGTATAAGTTTTCTTAAATTAAGAAAATACAAGTGACCAGTAAGTGTATGAAAAGGAAGCTACAGATTAGACGCTATATTTATATTACATTTCTTCACTACGATAGTACAGTTAAAATTTTTATAAACGATAATTTGCATTTATGTTGTAACTACTCTCAAATGTTGTCTGTTATCTAAATAATGAGATAGTATCTAATAATTAAGTAAGTAGTAAGTAGTAGTAAGTAGAAGCCAGTCATGGCGCAGAGGCACGAAATGTGACTGTAAAACTGACTGGTTGTGGGTTCGATCCCTACTCGAGAAGATGAAATATTTACTTAAATGTATATTTCCATTTCTTCGTTCTGGTATCGAGGCTAAGCGCGGCGTTGAGTTATGCCACTTAACGCGCAATGCCTCCAGAATTCGGCAGAAAGTGGGGAACGGAGTGTCTTAACACTAGGTTCCCTCTGCCTACCCTACTGTGCGCGAGATACAGTGTGAAGCTGATTTAATTTGATTTTAATAATTAAGTAAGTCTATTTCTAAAGATATGCGAAAATAAATTACGTTTTATTATATCTAAATGTAATATTTATTATATTTATCGGTTAAAATATGTGAAATAAGATCAGAAGAGAGACATCTAAATAAACAATATATTATTATTTAAAATATACATATATAACAAGTAACAACGTTCAACAAGAAACACAATATAAATGCGAATTTCTCCCGTAAGTACCAAAGGAGCAATGAAATGAAATAAATGTTAGGTTGCGATGAGAAGATGATTCAAATAATGGAGCGGCAGCCATTTTAAAACATAAATATAGACGTCGCGAAAAATATATATACACTGGTTTTGTTTACATTGATGTCGTAATCCGTACGTGCGCGGAACGTTTACACGCTGCCGTGAATACACGTGTACGTGTTCGTAAAATCATCACATCGCACTGGCGATGGCGTTTAACAAATAAATTGAAATTTAACTATACTATATTCCGAGGCCAGTCGTGGCGCAGCGGCACGCAGTGTGACTGTAAAATCAACTGGTTGTGGGTTCGATCCCCACTCGAGGAGATGAAATATTTACTTAAATGTATTTCCATTTCTTCGCTCTGTTGTCGAGGCTAAGCGTGGCGTTGAGTTCTGCCACTCAAAACGCAATGCTTCCAGAATTCAGCAGAAAGTGGGGAACGGAGTGTCTTAACACTAGGTTCCCTCTGCCTACCTTGATGTGTACGGGATACAGCGTGAAGCTATTTTTTTATTTTTTATTTATATTCCATTAGATAACTGAAACATGACAACGATTTCTAGAAAATGAAACAAAAGGGGAGAAAGGAGTCTTTTATTATTCTGCCCATATGAACAAAAAAAGTCGCTATTATTCGAGAGTTCAGCATGAATTCATCAAACCTCTTCCATAATCAAATTTATTCTAAAAGCAACCCGAAATTAAAATAATTATAATAATATACAGCATTTCTACTATCTCATACGAAAACATTAACTTAATGAAAATATGCCTGCGGTTTCAAAGATACTGTTGACCTTCAAAGTCACCCTTATCATCATAATACTACGTTCAATCTTTACTCATGTTTAATACACCATGCACTGACTGGTAAGACTTGTGTAAATAAGCCTCAAGTTTTGTTGTTTTAGGACTAATAAGCTCTTTACGATAAATAGACATCGATTGGTTCGTGAAATATTGCTTCTTTATTATGAAGTTAAGTTTCATTTCGATATATTTGCTTTCTTTACATTTTCTACCTATTCAGAAAAAATGTAAAATTCTGATTGCCGGAACTCAACACATCGTTTTTCTTTTAATATTTTAAACGCGCAAATATTCAAAAACTATAAGCATTCTTATGATCAAAATTGAAATCCACTATCGTCATGGTTCGTCAAGTATTTGCCACTGATCTACGAGGGCGTCGTCATTATAGTTAGATATATTCTCAAACTTAACAATTATCACTTTTATTATCTTAAAATATTTTTTTAAGCTGATCTATAAACATTAACGTACTACATTGTAATGATAGAGTTCAACTACTACATAATAAATACTGAAACTCCTAGGCCCAGTTACTAAGTCAAGCTGTAGACATTGAGCCTTTGTTTGAACTACGACCGAGAACGAGGTGTCAGTGTGGCTGAATCCATTTATCATACATATATTATAATATACTACTTCATTACTTCATCTGCTCTGTTATTTGGATCATATAGGATTTCATATTTTTCTGCTATTAATTATGTAAAATGAATAATAATAAAATAATATACTACTACAATAATTTAATGAAGCGATTGTGTTCTGAAAGGAAATATAATAACACTTTAGTATTGATTGTGTTTAATATAGTTGCTAATTGATAAAGACGGTAGGGTTTTACTTGTAATTGATATTGTAAGTCGAAAACCCTTCACACTGTGTATATTACTGAAAGAAGATTGCCGAAAATCGAGAGTCTAAGTCTAAGTATATATACATATGTACGAATATAAGCATTCTAAAATAATATATAAATATTTTACCTCGTAATTCACTAGGGCTATAAAAACGGTAGACACGTTTCGGAATGATATTTTTTTATCTCTCGGGATCAGCCTTGAAATATATTTAAAGAACGGTAAATTTTAATACAAGCCTTAACATATAAAATAAGAAGAACATACTACAGTGTTTCAGTTTACGAATGCGATACGAGTTATTGCTATAAAATCGCATCTGAAATATGAAATCATTTGTAATAAAACCGCCGAAGCCGAAAATATTATGTAGGTAATGAATGTATCTATATATATCTATATAGAATTAAATCAGCTTCACGCTGTAACCCGCACACAGCAGGGTAAGCAGAGAGAAGCTAGTGTTAAGACATTTCTTTCCCCACTTTTCGCCGAGTTCTGGAGGCATTGCGTGTTGAGTGGTTGAGTGGCGTTTCCTCGACACCAGAGCAAAGAAGTGAAAATATAAATTTAAATAAATATTTCAACTCCTCGAGTGGGGAGTTACACTTTGTGCCCCTGCGCCGCGACTGGCCTCAATTATTTATTTTTTTGTTATTATAATACTAAATTAATTACTTTAGCCCAAACCTAAGTACGCACTTTAGCCATCCATTATTATAGTTGCCCATACATTATTATTATATAAATTATACAAAAAATATATATAAATCTAAATAATCTATTTAGTTTCACGAGATATTTGTTCAAGTTATTTGTTGGTATCTCTGTAATTGTATTCTACCACAATCGTTTTGTTATTGTATAAAGTAATAACTACAGTTTATAGTGCGTGACCGCTGTGAGTTCCTTTCAAATAACCAATAATATGCTTTTAATATGCTAATTGATTGTGGATCTTGAGAATTGTTCATAAAAAAACTACTGTACATAATTTTTCACTTAAGAGTTTTAATATTATTTTGTCGTTTTTATTATAAGAACTAAAGAAAATCGTATTTTTACCCGATCACGGCGAAGCAAAATTCCCTTTTGCTTCTGGTTATGACTTTGACCTGTATGTGTGTATGTGGACATGGATGTTCATCTCTTCCCTCATAACTTCTATACTAGTAACCATAATTAGAGAAATGAGGTTTTGTTAGAAGCCTCTTGATCGTCCGCTACTTATAGGCTACATGATGTTACGTTAAAATAAATAATTCACCCTCTAGGAGACGTATGATGTATCAAATGAAAGAGCTTTCTTAGCATGTTTTAAATATGTAAACGTTATTAGCTGTTGCTCACGGCTTTGCTTGCAAAAACCTGATCATTAAAAGAATTTATGGAATCACTTCTAAGCTAGTTAAGTATCATATCTAAAAAGTACGACACATAAAAATAGTTTCCACCGAAATTATTATATACAAACTTTAAAAAAAATATCGACTTAAATAAACTATTTTTTTAATGTATTTTTATAAATTATACTGATTGGGATATATTTAAAAGATCGCCGTCGTCGTATGCCACCTACTGTAGCAGAACAAATTCATTTTAATAATAAAATTAAATTAAAGTGGCATAGATATATCGTTTGAACTAAAAACTAAGAAATTGCTAGTAATAAGCGTTTGTATGATAATATAAATTCTAGAGACGAGAAGAATTTTATCGTAGAATTCTGCAAATGGGGAAAATAGTTTAAACGCTCTCAGGACAATCAATGCGTCACATTGTGCAGACGCTATTAAAATGTCATTTTAATAAATGAATTGACAGAAACTGACTGTATACATCATTATTGTGGGTTCGATTCCCACTCAAAGGAATTTAAATATTATTTAAATTATTTTTAATTTAAAAATATTTATTTAGAAAAAGTAACGATTACCTAAGTGTGGACAATAAGCAAAGTTAAAAAATATTTTTATTTTACTCTGAGAGATATGGTGTGGCGTTGAGTTTCACCACTTAGCGCGTATTGTCATGAAAATTAGGGCGAAAATGGAGAGCGGAGTGTCAACACTATACCCAAGCCCCTATGTGGGCAAAAACATGAAACGCGTTATTAGAAAAACTAAAACACACATAAATCAATCACACACTAAAAATTAAATGTAAACGTTTAAATATTATATAATTTTTTTATTGTATATTTTATAAACTATTTGTACATAGCATAGTTAAGTACTCATAATTGACTATAAAAAATCTTATACGATTATAAACATTCTTGCGTTCAAGTAAGATTAAGCAAAGAAAACAAATATTTCTCATGTGAAATATAAATGATTACAGCTATAACTCTTAGCAGAGTATAACTAAATAAAGACTACTCGAGTTATTTTGTATGTTATTAGCTCACACCCTTGTATTTTTAACATCCATGTATAAAATACGAAACACAGGACGCGCTTAGAATTTTTTACTGAAATGTAATTTTCTCGAAGGAAAAATTTAGGAGCGATATCAGGTAACTACAGTGACGTGAAGATAAATTCGATAGTCGATCGCATTTCGCATTATACCAAATTTACGCTCACCTATTCCCCAATTTACTGGTTTCCTCAAAATAAAAAGTTATCCGATTATTTTATAGTATCGTACGTAAAAAAGGGATATACGAAAATTAAGGCAATTATAAAAAAATAAGTTTGTTTCACTAGTAGGAAAATTAACATTTCATTCTTTATAATTGTTTAATCGATTTTTTAGTTGCAACTCTAATTTTTACTTAAATATAAAGAAGAACACATACTCATACATTTTACTAATATTATTTTTCATATTTGTATCCAAAACAAGCGCTAATATCAAATTACGCAAGCAATAACAAAAAGTTTTTACCAACTGCGCCCACGTGGTAAAACTGGTACTTGCGTTTTATATAAAACACATTCCGAGTATCCCAGGTAATCTGTCAGCTCTAAGGTGCAGTGCGTTACATCAACACGATGAACATAATATAGTCTATAAGTCTCCCTGTTCTAATGTACTAGCGAACACACAAAAATAATAATTTAAAATATCTGATATTTGTAATTCAAATTAGTCAGTAGTTGCTAACTTTTCAGCTTTATAAAATCAAGTATTGATACGAAATTTGATCATAGCACATTCTATATATTTAAATAAATTTGGGCAATTTGAGAGACCGTCTATAGTGCAAAGAAAAGTTCTAACGACGTTTTTACATGTTGAAACCCGAACTTAATTTTGCAGATTGTTAACTGAAATTTCTATTAAAGTAATAAGTTACAAGAAAATATATGACTAATAGTTAGTACTATAATTAGAAAATATAAATTAGTATGAACATAATACAACAACAACACTTTTCATGAGCAAAAAATATATTCATTAATTTCGCTACAACAATAATTAAAAGTATATATTATAATATACACAATATCAACATATCTTCTATGTGACAATATTTTCTTACCCAAATCTGTAAAAGCTTTCTCAAGCACGGCTAAGTCATGTTTCTTTTAAGCAATAAACACAGGCACCGTACGAGACGTCGCCTCCCATTTCTTTTTGGACGGATTTATAGTATGCATTCTAAAATGTAGCTGCTGTAAGAACTCTACGTCTTTATTTGCTATGTAAATGCATGTGTGTTTCTACATTTGAAGGATTAATATATATTACAAGTGTAATGATTTTATATTAATTAGTTTTAATATTCGCAATAATTTATTATAAAAATGTAAAACAACCTCTTTGTTGAATAAAAAGATGATTTTAAGAGAAATAAAATAGAATTGTCAGGAGAGAACATTAATAAAAATGACGCTTTATGTAGTCGGAAAATTATAATAACTATATAATAATACTAGTGGGCGCGCGCGGCTTCGCTCGCTTATTAGGAGTGAGTTCTAAAAAAAACCACGAAACACGTGTTCAATAAAATATTTTTAACAGTCTGAATTTAATTTTTTATAAAAATCGGTGGCGATTTAAAGATTTTTCCATATAAACTTTCAACCCCTTATTTGAACCCTTAGGGGGTGAATTCTTAAAAACCATGAAACACGTATTCAATTAAATGTTCTTAAGAGTCTGAATTTCAAATTTTATAAAAATCGGTACAGATAATTTTTTTTTTCCATACAAACTTTCAACCCCTATTTCATCCCTTTAGGGTTAAAATTTTTCAAATTCCCTTCTTAGTGGATGTCCAGAATATGAAAATAAACATCTGCCCAAATTTCACGTTTCTACGCACAGCGGTTACAGCTCTGCGTGCGTCTTACCTCAGTCAGTCAGCACAAGTCCTTTTATATATATAGATTTTATAGTAATTAGATATACTTTTAGACTTGGAGCGGAAGAATAAGGAGAATCTCTAGAATGATATAGTGTATTAGAATTTAAGATAGACATTGTACAAGCTTAACAGTATTTAACTCTGGAAGAAATATAAGTTCTGTAAAAGCCTCGAGGTGTTTGATTTCTTTACACAAGCAACTTGCACTAAGCAAGTTGCTTGTAATCTATACTTATAACAAATCTGTAGAAAAGTCGTTTCTGTACATTGAAAATATTTAAAAAAAAATAGCCAGAGTGTTAAAGGATAATTAACAGAATCCATTTCCAACATTTTTGGAATTTTTGTCTGTTTGTCTGTTTATCTGTTTGTCTGTTTATGTGAACACGTATCACGTAAAAAGTACACAATAAATTTAAGCAACTTTTATACATAAAAATTACAAATAAATCAAGGTAGGCTTTAGTGTTTATTTCATTGTTATCGCTTCACTCTATCAAAAGATATAAGTATTTAAGTTTTCAAGACGTTAATATTTGAGACAGTAAAAAATCGATACAAGTAACGCTATCTATTGACACAAACAGTAGGTACTAACGAATCTTGATACTCTCTTTCAACACGTAACGCTATCACTAATTGCGATGGGATCTTAAATAGATGGCGCTGTGCATAATTTTATAAAAATATAGTTTGGAAAGGTTACCGCTACACTCTATCAAAAAATAATGTACTTAAAGTTTTAAGGATATTTATATTTGAAAAAAAAAAGAAACATACGCAATGATATCTATCGACTACATATGATAATGAATGTTGATAACGCATAAAACATATTGTTGAGTTATTATTTGTTAAACGTTAATTACGTCATGTAAGTGTAATCTATACTTATAATAAATTTAACATAAACATAGTAGTATTTTTCTAACAATGTTCGAATGGTTACAGTTCAATTGTAAGTCCAAAAGAACGACTTTAGAAACGTCTTATTTATTTGACTGTTGATAAATTTACGTATTTTTAAAGTACAATTGTTCATAGTACTAACTACAAAGTAAACTAAATTGAATTGTTGGTGAAGATTACCTTCGTAACAGTCTAGCTTAATTCGTAATTATGTTAAATAACAGTGATAAAGAATGACTTAATATTCAAAAAAATATTTTGAATAGGTTCTTCAGTCCGTTCGTTTCTTTATGTTATTAATTTTTTTTTAAGAAACGTATAAAATAATTAACTTTTGGGAGCAACCTCTAAAAAATTGTGTCTCAAGAAAAACATGCTCTGACACTGTTTATAAAAATATCCCGCAGTATTTTTTCATAACTTACAAGCGACACGTACCGACATTGCACTATTGCACCTGTATGTTGCATGTATGTATGTGCCAAGGGTATTTTAGGGTACATACTTCAAAATTCTTATAAGATAACTTTGTTGTTTGTCCGTCTGTCCGTCTGTCAAGACTATTTTGTACAGGATCGGTTAAAGTTTAGATACCTCAATGTTCAAGTCTATCTTCCCTTAGAGCACAAAAAATCTATCTTCTAAATCATCGCAATCAAATGACGACGAAATATGAGGGTTTATGCTTCGTTTTTTGTCGCATTTTCTATCATAACTATAGGATAATTCCCGTTGATATACAATTACGAAATTTGTTAAGAAGTTAAAATTTACGGCACGTATAAAGGAAAATTCCAAAATTATTTTTCAAAAATTGAATATTTATTGTATTTGTGTCATAGAAAAAAACCATTAGGTACAAATTTTAATCTGTACTTAATTTAATACAAAATGACAACTTAATTAGTTATTCTTTTGGTGCTTTTGGTGTATATATTCATGAAACTGGTACGAAACTCTCGGAGCATGAGTACGACTTGAATTTGACCGAAAATGTTGATTATTTTATAGATTACTAGCGGCCCGCCCACGGCTTCGCCCGCTTAAAATACATGATTATTGATTTAAACAGAATTGATTGACAACTATAATAAAATAAAATAAATAAATAAATCAGCTGTAATAATTTAATTTTTTAATTTTTTATTTTTAATAAATCAGCTTCACGCTGTATCCCGCACATAGCAGGGTAGGCAGAGGAAACCTAGTGTTAAGACACTCCGTTCCCCACTTTCTGCCGAATTCTGGAGGCATTGCTTGTTGAGTGGCAGAACTCAACGCCGCGCTTAACCTCGCCACCAGAACGAAGAAATACAAATATAAATTTAAGTTAATATTTCATCTCCTCGAGTGGGGATCGAACCCACAACCAGCTGGTTTTACAGTCACACTTCTTGCCGCTGCGCCACGACTGGCCTTGTTTACTTTATTGTATAAAATATTGTATAATAGTGCTTCAAAAATATATATTTTTATCAACAGTCATATAATCAAGACGTTTCGAATGTCATTCTTTAGCCAGGGTCATACCAGCGCGATTTCTATATAACATTCGCTGGCAAGCTGAAGCAATGCCTTGAGTTCATTCAAATGACGATAACTTTTTTTTTAATGAACCGATTTTGATGAACCAAACTTTAGAACCTAAATTGAGTTAAAACAAAGCAATTGGTGAAATTTTCAAGTAAATCGGTTCAGTAGTTTCAGAGAAAAATGCGGACAACAATATGTCGACAGACAGACAGACAGACAGACAAGAAATTTAAAAAAAATCTTTTTGCTTTCTATTAGTCTTTTTAAGTATCCCTCTATCCATTTCAGTCAAAATTACTAAATGTACAGACAAAATATTTTTACTGTCTTATTATATATAGAGATATAAAAATGCCTAGAAACGTGCTTTCTCTGTATATTCTGTATACCAATTATATATTTAACTAATAATATATGTTATCAATTTAAAAACTATACAGAAGCTAATATAAGTTATTTTACAAAGAATATCGTGAGTACTTATCCAAATCAATTAATTAATAATTAAGGCTGTTTGTAATATCTATATTTCTTAAATGAATAATCATGTAATTCAAGCGGGCAAAGCCGCGAGCAGGCCGCTAGTTTTACAAATAATATCGTGAGTCAAATCAATTAATTAATAGGTAAAGCTGTTTGTAATATCTATATTTCTTAAATGAATAATCATGTAATTCAAGCGGGCAAAGCCGTGAGCAGGCCGCTAGTAAAAAATATGAATACACAAAAGCACAATGTATGAACTATACTATACTAACTTCAGGCTTTATCACCAGCGGGGTAGTCAGGGAGAACGGAGCGCCAAACGCTACGGTCCCTACCTACCTCTTTCGCCTCGTCCACTGTCATCAACCTCTTCATACATGCCTTCGTATGTATGTATGTATGTATGAACTATACGAATATAAAAAAATAATAGTAATAAAATCAATGATTTTTTTTATACTATTACAATGAAAATCTCATTTAGTTTATTATCACGCTGAAAATCATTGGAAATATTATGGAACATAAGTAAGTAATATGTGTCTGAGTACAAATTTATAGTCGTATATATAACATTATTTTTTTCATATTTAAATTTACTGAGCGCTAAAAAGTGTTTATATTTCATGTTAAGAAAAACAAAATCCCCAGAACAATTTCCCTAATAAAATGTATGAGGGTAATTTGCAAGAGCGTTTCTTACCAAAAGTTCAAGTCCAATTCTGACGATGTTTGAAATTGCTATAATTTAGCAGAGAAATATTAAATCGTAAAGTGCATAGTATGTATGCTCATTGGAACTTAGTTTAATATATTTTATTTCGGAAACTTTTGAATGAGTTATTTTTAAAGAGCTAATTTTAAAATAATATGAATATATGTACATTACACGATATTATTTATACTTATTATGGATATACATATATATTATTGAAAATCTGTTATTTTTATAGCCGGTGCCAGTCGAAGCAAATACTCTACCGCCGACTTTCCGACCCGAATTTTTAACACTGTCTGTTGTGTCACTGACTGTTGAGTGGCATAACTAAGCACGACTAAATTTCAAGTTTATGACAATTTTTTAAAACCCGGACGTAGAGTCTAGTTAGTGTCTTTAATTACCTATTCGTCGACTATAAGCGAACATGCCGAGAGGGTAACTTAGCAGTTCTTTAAAGTTAAGTTGTGGAATTGAATTGGAATACGTCGGTCTCGCGGAAAGCACTTAAGAATATTTATGTTGTGATTAAATTGTTTGCACACACATTTTTTTACTTAACTCTATGTAATTTCAAAAGAAGTTGTCAGTCAGCACTCCGCTAAATAACGTCGTATGGTAATTTGATTAGAGATTAAATGTGATTAGAGTTTAATACAACATAAAACCTAACGATCACTAAGTAAACAAATCAGCTTCACGCTGTATCCCGCACACTGCAACCCTGCAGGCAGAGGGAATCTAGTGCTAAGACACTCCGTTACCCATTTTCCTGTCTAATTCTGGAGGCATTTTATCTCGTAGTCAACGCCGGGATTTTATCTCGTTACCAGAACGAAGAAATGAAAATATAAATTGAAATAAATATTCACAACCTATCGTGTTTTCAATTTCATGCTTGTGGCCCTGCGCCACACCTGGCTTCACAACTTTATTTTTGTCTTTTATATTGCTACTTTATTTTCACTATAATTAAAATCATTTTCATAGAGTGCGTATCAAATATCATCTACTTAAACAGTTTTAGCAAACATCAGATTACTTTTCAATAGATCAATACAAATTTATATAATAACCGCCGGAACAAAGGCCATATTCATGAATGCGGGAAGACACTCGCTTTATATTAAATTAACAACATATGAGAAGGTTCTGACGGATTATTTGTCGATATCTGCCACCTCATATTCTGTTTGCTACTGGCCACTAGGGATACATACATGAAAAGAAGTCGAAATAATATTGGGGAGATGTTGGGAATATCAATGAAGGCACACATTACAAAGAGCATTTCAAAGAGCTGACTGCTAAAAGATTGTCCAATATTTATTGATAAATTGCAATGTTTTTAAGATTTTTCGTTAATTTGATTTTTTATTTTATTATTTTAATTTCTGTTACTTTTGATATTAAATTAAGAAAACAATAACGCTCCTATTATAGATTCAAATGATGTTTGTTAGTAGGAAAGGACTTGATATTAAGGATAGTGCTAGTCACATGCTAATTTACTAAATACCTTTTATCTCCTCTGAAAAACAAAAAATGGAGTTATGGGCACTAAAATAGTTCATTTAATTCAAACTGTCCATAGTATGTCATGGCAAGAAATGTATCAAAAACAAGCAGCAGCAGTATCTTATTACAATTACTATTACATTCCTTAATATTATAACGTTGTGAGCAACGGTTTTTTGCACGAGTAAAAAACGGATTATTACTGATTGTTAAATTAAGAGAAAATATATTTTTCCTTTTTTTATATTAGACAATCTCTACCCATTTGTATATACTGTAGGTACATAAACATATATAGTATGTAAAACTGACAAATAAAAGAAATACAATTAACACCCATTAACTTTCATCATATTCCTCTCAAAATTAAAGCAGAAAATAATATTTAACTATTCTCAAGCAAAAATATAATAAAAACGGTTGTAACTTCGTGTTTGGCTAAGCTTTATGTATTTTTGTATTTGGTAATGTAAATTTTTCGTCTAAATCTTTCCTTTTGTCCCGGTTGAATGTGGGACACGATTGTAAAGGAATATGTAGAGTTCTAGTGGAACCATAAATATATTAAACAAAATTAATCGGGTACAGTCAATACGTCGAAACAATTTACATTATATAGCCTATAGAGCCTTTTTTCACAAGTGGACTATCCAATTTAAAAAATGATACAAAACAAGAAGTTCCTGACCTGTTCGTCAACCAAGTAAATTCTCATAATGTTATTATTATTTTAATAATATGTTATTAAAAATAATTACGTAAGGATTTCATAGTCATAATATATTGAGTAGTATGTATATGATTCGCAATAAATAAGATTTTATCTCATAATAACTATTAACATTATATTATTCGAGGGTGGCGGCGTCAACGACTTTCGTAGTATCGTATAATTGGATTGTGGCTCTACGAACATTTTGATTACCGATAAAGGCACTGAGGGTGAAATGATAGCTTTCTTTATTTATATACTAGCGGCTCGCCCACAGCTTCGCCCGCTTAAAATACATAAATATTGATTTAATAAGCAGAATTGATTGACAACTATAATGACTTCTAATATGATTTTTTTACGACATTATCGTCAAAGAACAGACAGACAGACAAGAAATTCAAAAAAAACCTTTTTGCTTTCTATTATTCTTTTTAAGTGTCCCTCTATCCATTTCCGTCAAAATTACTAAATGTACAGACAAAATATTTTTACTGTCTTATTATATATAGAGATTAATAGTTACTGTTTGTTATACGACTGTCAGTATGAAAACATAAATAAAATCTTCGTTTGGCCATCACAGGTCAGATATTATACAAATGTAAGCGTATAGTAAAAAACATATTACATTTATTTCTTCGCTTTATCAATACGGAACGTAACGGGATTGAACACTGCATTTTGCAGTGTTGAATTCCGTTACGTTCCGTACTTGATACGAGATTTCAATTATTTAATTTTATTACTTTTGTAGAAAATAAATGAATTATGAAACGTTACATTTGATGAATTTATATGTTAGTCGATAAGTTGAACAACAATAATTAAAGTAAATAAAAATAGTAAATAGTAAATATTTATATGGCATCCACATTGCCATTTTAGTACATCGTGGCGATGTATTTGACTGTAAACCCGACCGTTGTGGATTTCTTGCAAGCAGTGCCTCTAAATGGGCGACGAGTACAGAACGGAGTAACTTATTTCTCTATAAGCATATATTAAAATAAATGCAATATAAGTAGGTCACTTTGTGAATCTTACTTTTTTGAATAATTATTTTTTTTTTTGTTAAAAACAGAGTTTGTTTTAATTAGGCCATACTCATTTTAGTAGCTGTGGAGCTAAAGACGTGTTCGTGACGGCTTCTATCGTCACTCACGACAGTGTAAGTAAACGCAATAATTCATAACAGCTTCACGCTGTATTCCGCACACAGCAGTGTAGGCAGAGGGAACCTAGACACACCGTTCCCCACTTTCCTCCGAGTTCTGGAAGCATTGCGTGTTGAGTGGCGGAACTCAACGCCGCACTTTGATATAACACTATTCATAACGCTTGTAATAAACCTTGTTATTGATTATAATATGCTCGTTATGGTTATTGAAAATGTCATAACAATTTTACTATACAGACTAATAAACAGAAAAAAATAATAAATTATAAGTTTCACTATTGTAGCATTGAGAAGAGTATAGTACAAATTGTACACGCCATAGCTAAAGGACCGATTCTCACTCGATTATATATCAACATTCCATTTAATATTTTCATTTCCTTTGTTAAAATAATGCGTTATGGGATTCTATTTTCGGGCTTATCATTTTATCAGATTAACGCTAAGCTCTCTCTCTCTGCCTACTCTACTATTACATGTTTTTTTTGTAGTAATTATATAGTTATAAAGACAAAGGCCCTTTTTACATTTTGGATATTTTTAATTTTTAAACAAACCAAAGATGATATACAGAGTGGAAGTGTCAGCGAACCATTTACGGAAACAGTATATAGGGTAAAATATATCAAACCCATACCTAAAGAAATTAATTAAGATACCTCAACAGTTTGGACGTAGGATTTTTTCATTTCACGATTTTAATCCATATCTGTATTTCGTGTGACGCGATTACGTATAGATCCAAGACCAATAACGTAAACACTTACTACTAGAAAAATTCTACTAAAGGTTAAACAGCTTTGAACTTTGTCGCCAATACCTACGACTCGATTATGAAATGTTCCGAATGCATTTTCGAAATGCATCGTCCTTACGAATGGCGTTTTATTTTACAACGATATAATTATTAATAATTATTTTGTTTGAAAAAAAAAATGTATTAGGCTTTTTTAGAGTAGTTAAAACTGTGATTTCATTTAATGTGATGCTGACCCTTCCTATATATAAACCAAAGTTTACGAGGGGTTAGTGTGACGCATGAGGAATAAATTACTTTTGCTCGATGTTTGTCGCCCTATCAAAGTTCAACGCCCACGATTATATCAACTGTCGTTTTAGGGTGCTTAAAATATTATTGTTTGGAAAATAAACAGCATAGTTTTAGTTTCACGTTATACATATGTAGGTATTATGATTTTTTGAATTTACTTTGATTGATTAATTATCAGTTTATTTATATAATTGTATTTATTTTTATTTCATTGTTCAAACTACACTATTCTTCACATAGTTATACCATTAGGATTATCTTATTTAACAGATTTTATCATAAACTTATCTTTTTTTTTATCACCTTCACGTTGTATCCCACACATAACAGGGTAGGCACAGGAAACTCAGTGTTAAAACACTCCGTTCTCCACTTTCCGCGCAATTCTGGAGGCATTGCGTGCTGAGTGGTGGAACTCAACGCCGCGCTTTGTCCTGACACCAGAGCGAAGAAATGCATTTATAAATGTATATTAATTTCTCATCATTATCTAAATATCTTATATAAACTTATCTAAATATCTTTAATGAAATAACCATTAGTCGCGACCAATAAAATATACAGTTTTTTTATCAAATTGCAATTTAATAACAAAATTGAGTTATACATTTAATCGTTTAATTGTTCTCTATTCAAATCCACATAGAGTAATATCATTGTATTTTGTATAAAACACACAAAGCTTACTACAAACAAAAATGTTTTGATTGAAACTTTATACTTAAAATTTTCACCACCACCTCCTTAAGGTCCTCATTTCAATAATTGATATAATTGATATCGCACCGCGCATGACGTTGCCCTAGCGCCTAGCAGGAAAGGACACAGGTGAACGGACTCAGAGCGGGTTTCGCTCCACGCCATTCTATGATGGAATACGGACGCGTCCCGTGGTTTGTAAACAACGCGATTGGCAACAATATATCGCAAATAATACACTCGAATATATACATTGATAAGAAAACCGTCATTATACGAAAATTTGAGTTTTTCGTAGTGACGTTATGTCTACGAGATAGCATTGTGTTTTTCTAGGAGAAAAACACAATTTTTTGTATAGTGACGTTCTACGTGTCAATATACGATTATGGATATTTATTGTTGAAATTTTTGACTAAAAATACTAATTTTAAGCATATTTTTTTAATGAACTGACGTTATATTTATAATGTGTAGTGTTGCTTGAAATGAAAAGAAGAAAATGCTTTTTTGTGATTAATTTATTTCTATGAATATGTCATTAGTTTGTCAGAAGCGCTTGTGAGGTACAAAGATATTATGTAAAGAGTACAGTCCTCCTAAACGTGAGAATGAAATTTTTAACACTGGTAGCGCTTTGCGGTAAGTACCTCACCAAGATAAAGTATAAAAAATATTTTGTTTATATATTTTGCGTGAAACTGTTTTCGGATATTACATTAATAATGTTATTTGGATGATTTAAATTAGGTAAATGTTAAGAAACTGAAATAAATTTGAAAAAATATAACGTAGTGATAATTTATTTAATTGAAAAATAGTGAGGCCGGTCGTGGCGCAGCGGCACGAGGTGTGACTGCAAAACCGACTGGTTGTGGGTTCGATCCCAACTCGAGGAGATGAAATATTTACTTAAATTTATATTTCTATTTCTTCGCTCTGGTGTCGAGGTTAAGCGCGGCGTTGAGTTCTGCCACTCAACACGCAATGCCTCCAGAATTCGGCAGAAAGTGGGGAACGGAGTGTCTTAACACTAGGTTCCCTCTGCCTACCCTGCTGTGTGCGGGATATAGCGTGAAGCTAATTAAATTTTTGAAAAATAGTTTATATAACTAAATATCATTTAAGACCTTGACCTTGATTGAAATCATATTTGGTATGCTATATTTCTTTATTTATTACTTAATAATAGAATGATACCTTAAAATTAAACGAGAATATTTGCAATATTTTTATGAAACGTTTCTCGACTCGATTGATATTTACTACAGGAATTTTGAATCTTTTCAACGAAAATGATAATCCGGTAGTGTTGATGGAGGTGAATAAAAAATCTACTCACGGTTTACACTGAGTATATTCAACACCACCGCTGAGAGATTCTACCCGCTTCATTTCTTTTGCCCGTTGTGGTCGGTTAGTGACGTCTGATTGAGCTGAGTCACTATCACTATGCTTCGTGGTATAGTCCATGGCGTGCAGATCGGGGTCACCAATGTAGTGTTGATGGAGATGAATAAAAAGTCTACTCACAGTTTACACTGAGTATATTCAACACCACTTCAAAGTACATATAGTTTGAACACAAATAGTAAACTACGACACAGTTCATACAAAAGTCAACCACAAACATTTATATAAAACAGAACACGATAAATACGGACTTGGAAAGAAATAATAAAGAAAACAATGGGACGTATAGAAAGCGCATCGAGCGGCAAGCATCGACTGTTATATATAAAATATGCCGTCGACAAGTGGGTAGGCGTAGATGTTAGAACGCCTTACCGGTTCGGTCGACGGCAGCGTGCGCTTTTATATAAATACTAGCGGCCCGCCCACGGCTTCGCCCGCTTAAAATACATGATTATTGATTTAAGCAGAATTGATTGACAACTATAATAAAATAAAATAAATAAATAAATCAGCTTCACGCTGTATCCCGCACACAGCAGGGTAGGCAGAGGGAACCTAGTGTTAAGACACTCCGTTCCCCACTTTCTGCCGAATTCTGGAGGCATTGCGTGTTGAGTGGCAGAACTCAACGCCGCGCTTAACCTCGACATCAGAGCAAAGAAATGGAAATATAAATTTAAGTAAATAATTCATCTCCTCGAGTGGGGATCGAACCCACAACCAGTCGGTTTTGCAGTCACACCTCGTGCCGCTGCGCCACGACTGGCCTCACACCCTATAATAGAATGACAAACAAATATAAAGACAACATACAACAACATATATAATATAAAGACAACTATAATGACTTCTAATATGATTTTTTGTTACTTTAATCTGTAATATTCTATTATGATTTTTTTACGACATTATCGTAACTTCTATAAGAATTTTTGATTGTTTCGAACTAAAAAATATGGCCAATTTAATTTATTTGATATTCATAAAATATACATAAAGCTAATTATTTATTATATATATATATATATATATATATATATTTTGTAACATTACGTTCTTTTTACCTATGTTATGTTTTTTAAAGCTCTGTTAAATGTGCTGATGTCACTTAATAATTGTACTGCTTCAGAAACAGTCTTAAATGTAAAATTATTAATTTGGTTAAGGATTCATAATATTCTTTGTAAAATTGTTTGTCTATTACAGTAGCCTTACACACACTTTTACGTCTCTATCTTGACGTTTAATTCTAGAGCAGTTTGAACTGCACTGAAAATAATCGCAGTAGTAAAGAACAATTTTCAACTGGTCGAGTACCAGGACCTCAGACACGGCGTGTAGGTTACAGCAAGATAGAATTAACAATTTGACCTTTCATCGCCATTTCGTATGGCACAAACAAACATTCGACAGGTATTTGTTAATTTTCATATTATTTGGCGATATATTTTATTATCACATAACACATTGTCGTTTGTGTTTACGTTATCTTTTCTACTTGAGTGTAGTAATGTGTTTATTTTCAACCCAAATATAATATAACATAGAAGTATAAAATTAGCTGCACGCTGTGTAGGCAGGAACGAAAAAATGAGAATATAAATATATATAAATATTTCATTTCCTCGAATGGACATCACTTTGTGTCCCTGCGCCAGAACTGGCCTTATTTAGTAAAATAGTGTGTGTAAAATTAATATAAAAAAAATTTAAAACAATTTTTCCTGGGTTTCTTTGTAAATATAAAAAAAATTAACAATTTAAACACAAAACTTAAAAATCTATTTTAATATTGACAGTAACTACGCGAAGCTAGTAAAAAGTGATCAAACACCGACCGCTATCATTCAAAATGGCCTCATTTCCATGATGCACCCCAGTTCCCAACCGCTCTTAGAGAGATTGCAATTTAATTTGTTGTTGACAATGTAATATGAAATATGTCGTATAAATTTTACTGAGACAAATTTATTATAAGGATTAAAGTTTGTGAGGCCAGTCATGGCGCAGGGGCACAAAATGTGACTGTAGAACCGACTGGTAGTGGGTTCGATTCCCACTCGAGGAGATGAAATATCTTCTAAAATGTATATTTCCATTTCTTCGGTCTGGTGCCGAGGCAAAGCGAGGCGTTGAGTTCTGCCACTCAACACGCAATGCCTCCAGAATTCAGAAAGTGTGGAATGGTGTGTCTTAACACTGAGTTCCCTATGCCTACTGTGTGCTGCTGTGTGCGGAATACAGCGTGAAGCTGATTGATTAATTGATTGATTTGATTAAAATTTTACTATAATAAAGTAACATAATCCAATTTAAAGGACATTACATTTTTATTTACTGTTACAAGACTTCAAATATGCTTGAAAGCATAATTATGTAGTCACTACTCGTTACGTTCCAAAATTCGCTCTTATGAGCATGGCTAAAGTATAGTAACCCTTCATATTTTGTCAAGAACGTCAATAACTCACATTATAGTAGTATAATGTGTATACGTACATACTCCTTGTATATACAAGGGATTATAAGTATATATTTCTTTGCAGCCTGCATTCTGAAATACATGTACATACGTTAAAGAATTTATTAAATTATAAGCACCGTTTTTAGGAATAACAGAAAATTTCTGGCAAAGTAACATAAAATTAAAATTTTGCAGATTGCAGCGAAATGAATTTAGCTTGTTTAATAAAATTAACAAGAACTTCTGAACTGAAGCTGAACAGTTCCGCAATTAGTTTCTTATTTATGTTATCGAAATCAAGTATTTTAGTTTAGGAATTGTATGTGTTATTAATTTTGCATATAAATATGGTGTTCGGTTTCGCCTTCTGTATTTTTTTTTAATAAATTAAAGAACTTAAATTTGAGTTTTAGTGCTTAATCATAAGAAAGAGACTTTATTCATACTATGTTTATTCGTGATATCTTTAATTTGTGATTAATTTGATCATCTGTTTTTTATTATGAGATAGCGGTCAACTTGAAATAAGCAAATATTTTTTGCAAATTCTTTGTTATCTCTATTATAATAATACTCATAAAATATTTTATACATTTAGTACTTTTGACTATAAAAACAAAAACCCCGATTGCATAAAATAAAAAAGAAAATAAACAAGCCCAATAGTTTATTAGGATTTCCAAAATATGCAGTTTATTTAAAAGTTAACAGCTTTTTTTTCAGCTTTAAGTACGCTGGACCCGGCGAGCACATAGCAACGACACTGTTCCCCACTTTCCGCCGATGATGACATTTTCAAGTACAACTTTCAGTTATTATTAATATCGCATTTGTCATAACAAAAAGAAAATGCAGAAAATTTTACCAACTTTGAAAAAATTTAATTTATAAAAAACGGATTGTAGGGAACTATTACATATTTACATTTATAGTTTATTTAATATGTGTTATTTATATATTTCAATATTGTAGTTTATTTATTTATCATTTATACACATACATAAAATCATACATACATTTATTATTATTCGTATTTAGTATCTCTATATATAATAAGACAGTAAAAATATTTTGTCTGTACATTTAGTAATTTTGACTGAAATGGATAGAGGGACACTTAAAAAGACTAATAGAAAGCAAAAAGATTTTTTTTGAATTTCTTGTCTGTCTGTCTGTCTGTCTGTCTGTCTGTCTGTCTGTCTGTCTGTCTGTCTGTCTGTCTGTCTGTCTGTCTGTCTGTCGACATATTGTTGTCCGCATTTTTCTCTGAAACTACTGAACCGATTTACTTGAAAATTTCACCAATTGCTTTGTTTTAACTCAATTTAGGTTCTAAAGTTTGGTTCATCAAAATCAGTTCATTAAAAAAAAAGTTATCGTCATTTGAATGAACTCAAGGCATTAGCTTGCCAGCGAATGTTATATAAAAATCGCGCTGGTATGACCCTGGCTAAAGAATGACATTCGAAACGTCTTGATTATATGACTGTTCATAAAAATATATATTTTTGAAGCACTATTATACAATATTTTATACAATAAAGTAAACAATGCCAGTCGTGGCGCAGCGGCAAGAAGTGTGACTGTAAAACCAACTGGTTGTGAGTTCGATCCCCACTCGAGGAGATGAAATATTAACTTAAATTTATATTTCCATTTCTTCGTTCTGGTGGCGAGGTTAAGCGCGGCGTTGAGTTCTGCCACTCAACAAGCAATGACTCCAGAATTCGGCAGAAAGTGGGGAACGGAGTGTCTTAACACTAGGTTCCCTCTGCCTACCCTGGTATGTGCGGGATACAGCGTGAAGCTGATTTATTTATTTTAAGTAAACAAAATTGAATTGTTAGTAGAGATTACCTTCATAAATCGTAACAGTAAAGTTTAAATCGTAATTAATTCAACACAGAGATAAAGAACGATTTGATCTTCAAAGAAATATCAAGTAAATACATAGATTTTTTGGTTCGTTCGTTCGTTTGAAATAAATCTATATAAAAATGCCTAAATTCATCCTTTCTACGTGTACTCTGTAATAACTACATATTTACCAATTATTCATTTATGTAATAATATGCAAACAGGAGTTAATATGCAAACATTACAGTTATTTTACAAAGAATATTATGAATCCTTAACCAAATTAATAATTTTACATTTAAGACTGTTTCTGAAGCAGTACAATTATTAAGTGACATCAGCACATTTAACAGAGCTTTAAAAAACATAACATAGGTAAAAAGAACGTAATGTTACAAAATATATATATATATATATATATATATAGTGTATATATATATATATATATATATATATATATATATATATATATATATATTTTGTAACATTACGTTCTTTTTACCTATGTTATGTTTTTTAAAGCTCTGTTAAATGTGCTGATGTCACTTAATAATTGTACTGCTTCAGAAACAGTCTTAAATGTAAAATTATTAATTTGGTTAAGGATTCATAATATTCTTTGTAAAATAACTGTAATGTTTGCATATTAACTCCTGTTTGCATATTATTACATAAATGAATAATTGGTAAATATGTAGTTATTACAGAGTACACGTAGAAAGGATGAATTTAGGCATTTTTATATAGATTTATTTCAAACGAACGAACGAACCAAAAAATCTATGTATTTACTTGATATTTCTTTGAAGATCAAATCGTTCTTTATCTCTGTGTTGAATTAATTACGATTTAAACTTTACTGTTACGATTTATGAAGGTAATCTCTACTAACAATTCAATTTTGTTTACTTAAAATAAATAAATCAGCTTCACGCTGTATCCCGCACATACCAGGGTAGGCAGAGGGAACCTAGTGTTAAGACACTCCGTTCCCCACTTTCTGCCGAATTCTGGAGTCATTGCTTGTTGAGTGGCAGAACTCAACGCCGCGCTTAACCTCGCCACCAGAACGAAGAAATGGAAATATAAATTTAAGTTAATATTTCATCTCCTCGAGTGGGGATCGAACTCACAACCAGTTGGTTTTACAGTCACACTTCTTGCCGCTGCGCCACGACTGGCATTGTTTACTTTATTGTATAAAATATTGTATAATAGTGCTTCAAAAATATATATTTTTATGAACAGTCATATAATCAAGACGTTTCGAATGTCATTCTTTAGCCAGGGTCATACCAGCGCGATTTTTATATAACATTCGCTGGCAAGCTAATGCCTTGAGTTCATTCAAATGACGATAACTTTTTTTTTAATGAACTGATTTTGATGAACCAAACTTTAGAACCTAAATTGAGTTAAAACAAAGCAATTGGTGAAATTTTCAAGTAAATCGGTTCAGTAGTTTCAGAGAAAAATGCGGACAACAATATGTCGA
Organism: Heliconius himera; assembly: GCA_021202915.1. Taxonomy (NCBI): domain Eukaryota; kingdom Metazoa; phylum Arthropoda; class Insecta; order Lepidoptera; family Nymphalidae; genus Heliconius; species Heliconius himera. Next base: position 319,546 of record JAJHJA010000317.1, read on the forward strand.
CAGACAGACAGACAGACAGACAGACAGACAGACAGACAGACAGACAGACAGACAGACAGACAGACAAGAAATTCAAAAAAAATCTTTTTGCTTTCTATTAGTCTTTTTAAGTGTCCCTCTATCCATTTCAGTCAAAATTACTAAATGTACAGACAAAATATTTTTACTGTCTTATTATATATAGAGATACTAAATACGAATAATAATAAATGTATGTATGATTTTATGTATGTGTATAAATGATAAATAAATAAACTACAATATTGAAATATATAAATAACACATATTAAATAAACTATAAATGTAAATATGTAATAGTTCCCTACAATCCGTTTTTTATAAATTAAATTTTTTCAAAGTTGGTAAAATTTTCTGCATTTTCTTTTTGTTATGACAAATGCGATATTAATAATAACTGAAAGTTGTACTTGAAAATGTCATCATCGGCGGAAAGTGGGGAACAGTGTCGTTGCTATGTGCTCGCCGGGTCCAGCGTACTTAAAGCTGAAAAAAAAGCTGTTAACTTTTAAATAAACTGCATATTTTGGAAATCCTAATAAACTATTGGGCTTGTTTATTTTCTTTTTTATTTTATGCAATCGGGGTTTTTGTTTTTATAGTCAAAAGTACTAAATGTATAAAATATTTTATGAGTATTATTATAATAGAGATAACAAAGAATTTGCAAAAAATATTTGCTTATTTCAAGTTGACCGCTATCTCATAATAAAAAACAGATGATCAAATTAATCACAAATTAAAGATATCACGAATAAACATAGTATGAATAAAGTCTCTTTCTTATGATTAAGCACTAAAACTCAAATTTAAGTTCTTTAATTTATTAAAAAAAAATACAGAAGGCGAAACCGAACACCATATTTATATGCAAAATTAATAACACATACAATTCCTAAACTAAAATACTTGATTTCGATAACATAAATAAGAAACTAATTGCGGAACTGTTCAGCTTCAGTTCAGAAGTTCTTGTTAATTTTATTAAACAAGCTAAATTCATTTCGCTGCAATCTGCAAAATTTTAATTTTATGTTACTTTGCCAGAAATTTTCTGTTATTCCTAAAAACGGTGCTTATAATTTAATAAATTCTTTAACGTATGTACATGTATTTCAGAATGCAGGCTGCAAAGAAATATATACTTATAATCCCTTGTATATACAAGGAGTATGTACGTATACACATTATACTACTATAATGTGAGTTATTGACGTTCTTGACAAAATATGAAGGGTTACTATACTTTAGCCATGCTCATAAGAGCGAATTTTGGAACGTAACGAGTAGTGACTACATAATTATGCTTTCAAGCATATTTGAAGTCTTGTAACAGTAAATAAAAATGTAATGTCCTTTAAATTGGATTATGTTACTTTATTATAGTAAAATTTTAATCAAATCAATCAATTAATCAATCAGCTTCACGCTGTATTCCGCACACAGCAGCACACAGTAGGCATAGGGAACTCAGTGTTAAGACACACCATTCCACACTTTCTGAATTCTGGAGGCATTGCGTGTTGAGTGGCAGAACTCAACGCCTCGCTTTGCCTCGGCACCAGACCGAAGAAATGGAAATATACATTTTAGAAGATATTTCATCTCCTCGAGTGGGAATCGAACCCACTACCAGTCGGTTCTACAGTCACATTTTGTGCCCCTGCGCCATGACTGGCCTCACAAACTTTAATCCTTATAATAAATTTGTCTCAGTAAAATTTATACGACATATTTCATATTACATTGTCAACAACAAATTAAATTGCAATCTCTTTAAGAGCGGTTGGGAACTGGGGTGCATCATGGAAATGAGGCCATTTTGAATGATAGCGGTCGGTGTTTGATCACTTTTTACTAGCTTCGCGTAGTTACTGTCAATATTAAAATAGATTTTTAAGTTTTGTGTTTAAATTGTTAATTTTTTTTATATTTACAAAGAAACCCAGGAAAAATTGTTTTAAATTTTTTTTATATTAATTTTACACACACTATTTTACTAAATAAGGCCAGTTCTGGCGCAGGGACACAAAGTGATGTCCATTCGAGGAAATGAAATATTTATATATATTTATATTCTCATTTTTTCGTTCCTGCCTACACAGCGTGCAGCTAATTTTATACTTCTATGTTATATTATATTTGGGTTGAAAATAAACACATTACTACACTCAAGTAGAAAAGATAACGTAAACACAAACGACAATGTGTTATGTGATAATAAAATATATCGCCAAATAATATGAAAATTAACAAATACCTGTCGAATGTTTGTTTGTGCCATACGAAATGGCGATGAAAGGTCAAATTGTTAATTCTATCTTGCTGTAACCTACACGCCGTGTCTGAGGTCCTGGTACTCGACCAGTTGAAAATTGTTCTTTACTACTGCGATTATTTTCAGTGCAGTTCAAACTGCTCTAGAATTAAACGTCAAGATAGAGACGTAAAAGTGTGTGTAAGGCTACTGTAATAGACGTTTACTTTTTAGAAGGCTAAGTTAACATTACATACTCTGGGGCCGTTCAAGTATTACGTAAGCAGTTTTTTTGCAATTATTGACCCCCTCTCCCCTATGTCATCAAAAATAAGTAATCCTCTTAAAAATATTTCATTGAAAACGTCAAAAATAAGCAAACCCAAGACCCCCCGCCCCCCTACAGTGCTTACGTAATACTTGAACGGCCCCTCTTACATAAATCAGCTTCACGCTGTATCCCACATGCAGCAGAGTAGGCAGAGGGAACCTAGTGTTAAGACAGTCCGTTCTCGAATTTTCAAGACGTGACATGTGGCAAAATTGCTTTGTCTTCTTTTCAAAGCGAGGAAATGATAATCTCTATATATAATAAGGCAGTAAAAATATTTTGTCTGTAACTATAAACATATACCTACAAATATAAAAATACATAGTATTATCTCTTCTTAGTACCTAATTAAACTTTTCTTAATAATTAAAATCACAAAAATAAAAACGAATAAAGACAGACAGCTAAAAGTTAAATTTAATCTCTTGAAGTACAATCGCTACAATTGGTACTTTTTATTTTGCTAAAGTAATTTCAATTTTGTTGAAATTGTTTCACTAAGCTCCAGTGGAAATAAAAGAAGTACGGGTTTTTAACTAATTTGTTTTTAGTTTTCTTTCAACTCGATAAAAAATAAAAATGTATGTAGATTAATTTTCACGATACTATTGTTAAGTGTTTCTTGTAGGGATCCGTTCTATAAATATTTTAATTGTATTTAAATGTTGGCGCACTTGTGAAATATCTATATAAGCAACGGTTGTGAGTTCGATTTCCAATTTTGGCATATATCAGATGACATTAATTATGTTCTTTGTTCCCAAAGTGTACAGTATGCTTCACTTTCTTATATTAGGATGTAACATTAGGTGTAGCTTTCTAATTTATAAACAATAAATCGCAGTTCTATGTATTCTAGATTCTATCGCTAACAAAAGTTTACCTCACATTTACAATTTTATTCAATACTTTCAAGTATATATATAACAAAAAATAATATGTGACAAATTAATACAAAAGAAAATTATTAGCAATCAAAGCATGACGTAAGGTATATCTTAAAATGAGGCGCGATTTACTTAAATAATTTATTCGAATAAATAATCATTCATCATCAATTAATCAAGGCCGTCGAGTCGAAGGCACTGTGGTGTAACTGTAACGCGACGGTTCTACGATACTCAAGAAAATTAATTATTATTTATTAATACAACAAGGCAAACGCCCGGCGTTTAGTTCGACCATTCAACACTCAATACATCGATAAATTCGGCAGAAAGTGGGCAAAGAAGTATCTTAAGACGAGGTTCCTTCTGCCTGCTATAAATGGGATACAGCGTGAAGCTGAACTAGTGAACTCAATTGTTAAAATTCATCATACCCATTATTAATCTTACAAAATAAATTATATTACCTTTGTACCGGAGTTTGAGAGCTTATAATCCAAAACTGAGTTACATAAGCTGTAAAGTTGAAACGACACTCACTCACAACTGTCAACAAACACGACACTTACATTAATTTCACAGTTTCATACTCTCAATTAACTAGCTCACACGGAGTTAATATATATATTGCTGCATATGATATTGCTATGTTTTGTAAAATTAGAGAAACACCCGTTAATATCATAAATTACCTCCCATTATCATCCCATCTTCGATTTCAACAATCCACGAGCTACCTCGTATTTAAGCTTTTATAAGATACACTCTTTCATGTGCAAATATATGAGACAAAGTTTAAAAGATTGATGATAAAGTAACATAAGCATAACTATTCCTTGGTTCGATCCTCATTTGATAATATAAATCAGCTTCACGCTGTACCCCGCACACAGCAGGGTAGGCAGAGGGAACCTAGTGTTAAGACACTCCGTTCCCCAGTTTCTGCCGAATTCTGGGGACATTGCGTTTTGAGTGGCAGAACTCAACGCCGGCACCAGAGCGAAGAAATGGAAATATAAATTTAAGTAAATATTTCATCTCCTCGAGTGCGGATCGAACCCACAACCAGTCGATTTACAGTCACACTTTGTGCCGCTGCGTCACAACTGGCCTCGAATATACAATATTGATAATATAAAATATTTAATATATAATTTTTTTCTCTCTGGTAGCGACGGATGGGGAACGGAGTGTCTTAATACTAGATTAACCGTGCCTGTCCTTATGTGTGCCGGATGCGTCAAGCTGAAAAAAAAAGAAGTGGGTGGGGGTGGGAAAATATAACAAAAAAAAACATTTCTTATTAATTATACGCTATTAGCCGTCTAAAGATTAAATGTTAAATAAAAAAATGTTAAGCCTTTACCATTCCAATTAATTTCGTGTTGACTAAAGTAGTATAATAATTGAGTATATGAATGCACGTGAGTGTTTAAACTTCGAATTGGGTCACTTATCAAGGGGATACGCTGGTACGAACGACAAGGCCCTGCGCGACCATCATTGCAGTATTACTAGCACACGTGTGACAGTGGTGGTAATATTGGTGTTAGCGTACTCGTGTAAAAGAGGGTAGATTTAGGTGAAAAATAACTATAAAAGCAGTGGAATTGTGTCAATCGGGGGCACTCGCTTGTAAGTGACGGCCCCTGTTGGAAGGAAACTAGTGTGAAGTATTGTTAGTAGGTGATACATATCACTTATTGCAATTACATAGTATCCCTTTCAAAATAGTTTAGAATCATATAGACGATGTGTGTTTTTAACGTGTTTCTTTAAAAACGTTACCCGCTTCCGATTTTTTAACACTGGGTACAAAAAATTCCCAAAATAGTTAATTCGGCGGAAAGTGGTGAAAGAAGTATCTTAACACTAGGTTCCTTCTTCCTACTCCGCTATAAACGGGATACAGCGTGAAGCTGAACTAGTGAACTTAATTATTAAATTCATCATACCAATTATTAAACTTACAAAATAAATTATATTACATTTGTACCCGAGTTTGGGAGCTTTTAATACAAAACAATCATATTCCTACAATTATATATTTCATCTAGCTTATAGGTACATAATATCTTTAGTAATTAAAAAAAATGTGATAATATTTTTATTTGTTGTTATTGTTTGTTATATTCAATTTAATCTTAAAATTGCTTCTTTTTATTGAAAAATCACATATTATAAAACGTGCAAAAATGAAAACCATATTGAGGTTAAGTTGGTAATGTTCACAAATTGTAAAATACTTGTTTCACGCTATCGGTCGCTTTACAGTCAGTGTGCTCGAACATATGTAACGTCTATCGAGGTCACCAAGTCGCATAGGAATTGACTATTTCTCCTAATGGATCGATAAGTGCTCCTGTATATCGTAGCTATTTCCTATAAAGTAATGAAAACTATTTGATTTTGAATATTATTATGTACTTCTATATAAAAACGGTAATTCATTGTATAATATTCATACCAGCAGTAGGGAATCGTTTAATTAGATGCGATAGTAATTAACTCTGATCTATTTAATAGGAATAATTAAGAAAATTAATTAAAGTATTTTAATACATCGTGTATATTTATATAATAATAATAAAAAGTAAAAAATATCTGGTACATTTAGTGTTCTTTTTTTGTAAAAATAATTTTATTTGTAAAAATATCTCATTTAGACGCTACGTCTATCGCTCTATAAATAGTAATTATTTCTTTCAATTTCATGTTTTTTCCTCAGAGAATCTCTTATCAATACACTCCATTCTCCTTTTCTCGTCTGAATTGTACCCCCGAGCGAAAAATCCAACTCAAATCATGGCTTTTACTATCAGACCCTCTGCTCTATGAATGTTTTTTTTTATATCAAATTCTATCTAATTTATAAGCATAAAGCAGGCAATTTTGAACAAAAAAATCAATAAACTTATTTGCTTAGGAACTACGGCTGGTTATAAACGCTTAAGTAATTTAACTACGCCCAATTAACATTCGGTAGTTTATTTAACATTCCGGAATACTACACGCTGTTGTAATTAATTGCATACAGCTACGAACGTGTGCTTTGTGGATATTTTACTAATATGTTGTTTTTGGTTGTTAATTCTGTCAGTTTTGTTTCGCGATATATTTTGTAAATAATATATATGTATCTATGTATGAATGGCTCAAATATTTATTATACTTCAAATTTTTTTATTCAAAATGAATGGAACATTTACCGGTTTTTACTATGTTTGTATGGTATTTTATATTTATCATTTTCCCTAGTAATTTTATAGGCAGCGCCGGTGGTTTATATTTATCATTTATGAGATTTAGTTAAATAAAAAAAAAACAGCTTCACGCTGTATCTCGCACACAGCAAGGTAGGCAGAGGGAGCCTAGAGTGGTGGAACTCAACGCCGCGCTTTGCCTCGCCACCAGAGCGAAGAATTGAAAATATTAATTTAAATAAATATATTATTTCCTTTAATTAAAAACATTACTCAACCGACAAACAGTCACGTTTTTAGACACACTTTGTGCCTCTGCGCCACACTGGTCTTTAGAAACAGATAAAAAAAGAAGTAAATATAAAATTGAAAAATTCGTTCATAATAAGAAATGGCCACTATTAAAAAATTAAGACTAAAACTATACTCTTATAGTAACTAAAGAAAAATCTCTGTGTTTGTATCACAGGGGGTAACTCCAACTATATGGGGCAGTACTTTCATTTCCGTTCCAAAGAAACTAGAACGATGGATGAGTGTACATCGTTCTTATATGCTAGTATGTGATTCGTTCCAGTATGATAGCTACGTAAAACCTGTACTAAAAAAATAAGCAAAATACTATAATGTATTTTACTACTGTAATTTTAATTTTAATACCCGTTAGTATACGAAAAGAAATCTTTATTGTATTGTTGTGTTTTTCTTGCCACTCTGACGAGCTACGAATAAAAGCTTAATTGTTGTAATTTTTTAATTTTTTTAATTATTTCACTTATGAATGAAAGAAATTACAATTACTCATAAATTAATCATACGTTTCTGGTTCTGGTTTAAAGAATAGAAAGTGAAAAATACTCAGAAAGCTAACGATAGTGTAACTGACATCCCACCCTACACTCAATAAAATATTTAAATAATAATTTTAATATTTTAGTATGGCTCGTGATACGTCTAATATAGTTAGAACTCTATCGTAGTGATCGTAAGTAATCCAAAATCTTTTAGAGATTCAGAGGTAATAATATAAATATTAAATGTACAATAATTTTAATATAAATACAAATAAAAGATATTATGATAAATAAAATGTCATTGTCTGTCCGTTTCATTCTCTCGTGATATTTCTAAAGAATATCGTAGACGTTCTATCCTCCTCTCTGTTATACCCAGTCATTACTGATAGTTATAACTAAGGGGGGATAGTGAGTGGCCCCGCACCCGCCACTTACCGTGGATTCCGGCCGTTCGGCTCTGAACCCTCCGGGACGGATCGGAATAGTTAATATTTGTGATTCTTATAATGGAAAACCATAATCGCAAAAGCGAAAGGTCAATTATTCTGATGCAAAGACCGAAGTCTAATATACATACTTGCAATGGAATTGAGATTATTATATGTAGGCCGTAGCCATAATTATATAACATATAACTCTCTGCTTCACATATCAGATCGAACTCCCTACCGCTAGGCGGCCGATTGTGTGAATCCACTTCAGTTTGTTTCTTTAGAGGGCATTACATTAATACACCCATTTATATATTTCATATTATAATTATTCTGATGCAAAGACCGAAGTCTAATATACATACTTGCAATGGAGTTGAGATTATTATATGTAGGCCGTAGCCATAATTATATAACATATAACTCTCTGCTTCACATATCAGATCGAACTCACTACCGCTAGGCGGCCGATCATGTGAATCCACTTCAAGTAGAAAGTAACTAGAGGGCATTACATTAATATACCCATTTAACTTTCGTGTATATTTCTTATAACTATATATTTACTAATCGTATCTTAATAATATTCAATTCTGTACGTATAATGTGACGTGTTTAATGTTTCTTATGAATTCCGTAAATTTCCGTATGAATTCGTTAATATAGTATAATTCATATTATAATTATTACCTTCGTGCTCTTATTATATTCGTGCCCTAGTTTCAATATTAATATAATTTATATTCACTGTTATTGTAACGCCTCTTTTAAACAGAACCGTCGTGGAATAACACGCACAGCACACACCCTGCAGCTGTTTGTCTGAACTGACACTAGACTCAGAGTTGTGGGAATGTAATATAGAAATCATTAATTGAAAATACTCAGTTATCGCTAGGACAGCCAGCGACTCCAAGTAGACATGATTCTACTACCAGTTCAGTAAAGAACCTCAGTGCTGAGAAGAACTGGCGGAAGAAACTCAGCAGCAGAATCCAACAATACTAAAGCAATTCGCTTATATCAAACATGCCAGCACCAGTGACGCCCGGCTATATATTATAAGTATGTCGTCGACATCAGTCGATTGACGCATTATATTATCTACGATAAAACCAAGTGTTAGACAAACAAGCGGACACTACTACATACACCAGAGTTCCAGGACATAAAATAGCATCGCGCACCCGTATGCGACGGGCGGACACTACTACATACACCAGAGTTCCAGGACATAAAATAGCATCGCGCACCCGTATGCGACGGGCGGACACTACTACATACACCAGAGTTCCAGGACATAAAATAGCATCGCGCACCCGTATGCGACGGGCGGACACTACTACATACACCAGAGTTCCAGGACATAAAATAGCATCGCGCACCCGTATGCGTCGGGCGGACACTACTACATACACCAGAGCTCCAGGACATAAAATAGCATCGCACACCTATCCATCATACACCAAGTGTTAACGTTGACGCACCACAAGGCACCACGAAACTATCTAAATATAATATATATAAAATTAAATGCCACGGCAATTCACTTAGCCAAGCACATTAGTACCAACGAAGCCAAGCAGCAGTCGGTTCTGACTATAATATTAGTTAATACTAAAACAAGGGTCAGTGAACTCTAACAGTCGTATAAATCGTAAATAATTAATATTTGGTTAATGTCTAATGTCTATTGTATTTAATTAAAGTAATATATAAAAAATATTGAAAGATTACTTTTATTGTAGGACATTAAACAGACTCATATTTATATGATATTTATATAATATATACTAAAACAAGGGTCAATGAACTCTAACAGTCGTATAAATCGTAAATAATTAATATTTGGTTAATGTCTAATGTCTAGTATATTTAATTAAAGTAATATATAAAACATATTGAAAGATTACTTTATCGTAGGACATTAAACAGACTCATATTTATATGATATTTATATAATATATACTAAAACAAGGGTCAATGAACTCTAACAGTCGTATAAATCGTAAATAATTAATATTTGGTTAATGTCTAATGTCTATTGTATTTAATTAAAGTAATATATAAAAAAATATTGAAAGATTACTTTTATTGTAGGACATTAAACAGACTCATATTTATATGATATTTATATAATATTTATAAATTGTAAATATATATTTTTATATAATAGTTTTATATCATATTATAAATTATACTATTATATTTATATTTCCTTTTATAGTAACATGTTAAATATTTATTAATATATATAGAAATTACATTTATAAGCTATTATAATTCACCAAACCTATTTAACTTTCATTTCACAATTCCCATACACGCACCTAACGAAGATGGCGGCAGGCATTCTGCGTACATTAATTTAATTGTAATTTTATATACCTCGTAAAAACATCTTCATGTATTTATTTCCATTTACTATATAAATAATATTTATCTCTGGATATTGACGGCATTAATATCACTCTTCTTTATTTTAATAATAATCTATTAAAAACTTACCGACGAAGTATTTCAATACAAACAATCGTAAATAATGAAAGCACTTATAACTTATCTTAGCAACCTCAAAAACTTATATCACAATTGAAAACACAATCTCACATGCTTTTTATATACATTAAATATAACTAGATATATGTTAATTATAAATTAAAACTTCTCGTAAACATTTAAAACATGCATCCTTCCTCAGACGCGTCCGCCATCTCCCTTCTCTTTCTTTTCCCTTTCTTTTCTCTTTCCTTGACTTTGACGTGGACAGTAGCTTATTCAGCCAACATGATATTTTACAATAATTAAAATATTAATTATGTTATTATTTATTTTAAATTATAATACATAGCGTTTCATTATAATTATTAAATTATTTTTAATAAATATATTTTATATCTGAGTATTTTACCTACGGTATATTACGTCACTTCAATATTACTTGTGAACGGAACGCGTAATTAAAAACTGAACTAAACTATTATTTATACGATTGTATTTATCTTAATCTATAATTAAATAATATTATAAATTATATTTATAATATTTTTTTATAAATGTTTTTATTTATTAATTATATTATTTACCAACACAATTTAGTTCTGGTATGGATCGTTACAATCAACCCCCTAAATTCTATGAAGTTTATCGGAATAGAATTTACACTTCTACTTACATTTATTATCAACCCCCAGATTTCATATATCACTAACATAATAACCCCCAGATTCAACAATTCTCTAACCAACCCCCCGACTATACAACCCCCTAACTTTTCTACCCCCCGACCTGAAAATTCCTAACACCATATTACCTCCTCTGTCTCTCTCCATTTCACGGACAACAAATTGTAGGCGTATGCCTATTTGTATATATATGTATTTTATTACAAGCCGTTTGACCATCCTGGTCACGGCACCAAATTGTAACTGACATCCCACCCTACACTCAATAAAATATTTAAATAATAATTTTAATATTTTAGTATGGCTCGTGATACGTCTAATATAGTTAGAACTCTATCGTAGTGATCGTAAGTAATCCAAAATCTTTTAGAGATTCAGAGGTAATAATATAAATATTAAATGTACAATAATTTTAATATAAATACAAATAAAAGATATTATGATAAATAAAATGTCATTGTCTGTCCGTTTCATTCTCTCGTGATATTTCTAAAGAATATCGTAGACGTCCTATCCTCCTCTCTGTTATACCCAGTCATTACTGATAGTTATAACTAAGGGGGGATAGTGAGTGGCCCCGCACCCGCCACTTACCGTGGATTCCGGCCGTTCGGCTCTGAACCCTCCGGGACGGATCGGAATAGTTAATATTTGTGATTCTTATAATGGAAAACCATAATCGCAAAAGCGAAAGGTCAATTATTCTGATGCAAAGACCGAAGTCTAATATACATACTTGCAATGGAATTGAGATTATTATATGTAGGCCGTAGCCATAATTATATAACATATAACTCTCTGCTTCACATATCAGATCGAACTCCCTACCGCTAGGCGGCCGATTGTGTGAATCCACTTCAGTTTGTTTCTTTAGAGGGCATTACATTAATACACCCATTTATATATTTCATATTATAATTATTCTGATGCAAAGACCGAAGTCTAATATACATACTTGCAATGGAGTTGAGATTATTATATGTAGGCCGTAGCCATAATTATATAACATATAACTCTCTGCTTCACATATCAGATCGAACTCACTACCGCTAGGCGGCCGATCATGTGAATCCACTTCAAGTAGAAAGTAACTAGAGGGCATTACATTAATATACCCATTTAACTTTCGTGTATATTTCTTATAACTATATATTTACTAATCGTATCTTAATAATATTCAATTCTGTACGTATAATGTGACGTGTTTAATGTTTCTTATGAATTCCGTAAATTTCCGTATGAATTCGTTAATATAGTATAATTCATATTATAATTATTACCTTCGTGCTCTTATTATATTCGTGCCCTAGTTTCAATATTAATATAATTTATATTCACTGTTATTGTAACGCCTCTTTTAAACAGAACCGTCGTGGAATAACACGCACAGCACACACCCTGCAGCTGTTTGTCTGAACTGACACTAGACTCAGAGTTGTGGGAATGTAATATAGAAATCATTAATTGAAAATACTCAGTTATCGCTAGGACAGCCAGCGACTCCAAGTAGACATGATTCTACTACCAGTTCAGTAAAGAACCTCAGTGCTGAGAAGAACTGGCGGAAGAAACTCAGCAGCAGAATCCAACAATACTAAAGCAATTCGCTTATATCAAACATGCCAGCACCAGTGACGCCCGGCTATATATTATAAGTATGTCGTCGACATCAGTCGATTGACGCATTATATTATCTACGATAAAACCAAGTGTTAGACAAACAAGCGGACACTACTACATACACCAGAGTTCCAGGACATAAAATAGCATCGCGCACCCGTATGCGACGGGCGGACACTACTACATACACCAGAGTTCCAGGACATAAAATAGCATCGCGCACCCGTATGCGACGGGCGGACACTACTACATACACCAGAGTTCCAGGACATAAAATAGCATCGCGCACCCGTATGCGACGGGCGGACACTACTACATACACCAGAGTTCCAGGACATAAAATAGCATCGCGCACCCGTATGCGTCGGGCGGACACTACTACATACACCAGAGCTCCAGGACATAAAATAGCATCGCACACCTATCCATCATACACCAAGTGTTAACGTTGACGCACCACAAGGCACCACGAAACTATCTAAATATAATATATATAAAATTAAATGCCACGGCAATTCACTTAGCCAAGCACATTAGTACCAACGAAGCCAAGCAGCAGTCGGTTCTGACTATAATATTAGTTAATACTAAAACAAGGGTCAGTGAACTCTAACAGTCGTATAAATCGTAAATAATTAATATTTGGTTAATGTCTAATGTCTATTGTATTTAATTAAAGTAATATATAAAAAATATTGAAAGATTACTTTTATTGTAGGACATTAAACAGACTCATATTTATATGATATTTATATAATATATACTAAAACAAGGGTCAATGAACTCTAACAGTCGTATAAATCGTAAATAATTAATATTTGGTTAATGTCTAATGTCTAGTATATTTAATTAAAGTAATATATAAAACATATTGAAAGATTACTTTATCGTAGGACATTAAACAGACTCATATTTATATGATATTTATATAATATATACTAAAACAAGGGTCAATGAACTCTAACAGTCGTATAAATCGTAAATAATTAATATTTGGTTAATGTCTAATGTCTATTGTATTTAATTAAAGTAATATATAAAAAAATATTGAAAGATTACTTTTATTGTAGGACATTAAACAGACTCATATTTATATGATATTTATATAATATTTATAAATTGTAAATATATATTTTTATATAATAGTTTTATATCATATTATAAATTATACTATTATATTTATATTTCCTTTTATAGTAACATGTTAAATATTTATTAATATATATAGAAATTACATTTATAAGCTATTATAATTCACCAAACCTATTTAACTTTCATTTCACAATTCCCATACACGCACCTAACGAAGATGGCGGCAGGCATTCTGCGTACATTAATTTAATTGTAATTTTATATACCTCGTAAAAACATCTTCATGTATTTATTTCCATTTACTATATAAATAATATTTATCTCTGGATATTGACGGCATTAATATCACTCTTCTTTATTTTAATAATAATCTATTAAAAACTTACCGACGAAGTATTTCAATACAAACAATCGTAAATAATGAAAGCACTTATAACTTATCTTAGCAACCTCAAAAACTTATATCACAATTGAAAACACAATCTCACATGCTTTTTATATACATTAAATATAACTAGATATATGTTAATTATAAATTAAAACTTCTCGTAAACATTTAAAACATGCATCCTTCCTCAGACGCGTCCGCCATCTCCCTTCTCTTTCTTTTCCCTTTCTTTTCTCTTTCCTTGACTTTGACGTGGACAGTAGCTTATTCAGCCAACATGATATTTTACAATAATTAAAATATTAATTATGTTATTATTTATTTTAAATTATAATACATAGCGTTTCATTATAATTATTAAATTATTTTTAATAAATATATTTTATATCTGAGTATTTTACCTACGGTATATTACGTCACTTCAATATTACTTGTGAACGGAACGCGTAATTAAAAACTGAACTAAACTATTATTTATACGATTGTATTTATCTTAATCTATAATTAAATAATATTATAAATTATATTTATAATATTTTTTTATAAATGTTTTTATTTATTAATTATATTATTTACCAACACAATTTAGTTCTGGTATGGATCGTTACAATAGTAAGAAACTCTGGCGTGTAGCCAGCATTGGCGATAACTCCGCCTTTTCGGTGTTGACAACATTTCTCAACGAAAAATATTTTTATATTACAAAAAGCAAGTCAACATCTAACAGCTTCAATTAGATAAAGAGTATTGTGTAAAAATTTATGGAAAAATCTTGCATTTGTAGTGAACGTAACGAGTTTAGTAATATTTTACTATTTTTTATTACTTTTAATCATCCATCGCATCATACTCATTAAATGAGTAAAAATCAACTCTTCATAAATTCAAAATCATAATATATAAAAAATGTATTATAATAACTTATCTTACCTTAGAGTTAATGTACACTTTCTATTAATTAATATTTATTATTTTCAATACATATCTGTAGCATATTGAGGCCGGTCGTGGCGCAGAGACACAAAGCGTGACTGTAAAATCGACTGGTTGTGGGTTCGATTCCTACTCGAGTGATTTAAATATTTATTTACATTTATATTTTCATTTCTTCGCTCTGGTGTCGAGGCAAAGCACGGCGTTGAGTTCTGCCACTCAGCACGCAATGCCTCCAGAATTCGGCGGAAAGTGGAAACAGACTGTCTTAACACTAGGTTCTCTCTGCCTACCCTGCTGTGTGAAGTTGATTTAACAAATACCCCCTGGGTTGTAAAAAAAAAATTACGATATATTCATTAATAATTGTCGGGTGCACCGCTTATCCTAAAAAAGGACTTAAAGAAATTACACTGGCAACCCTCCATAATTATTATTCAACCTTTACCGAGTAAATTTGTTCTGAAATTACTTTTATTAAAAACATTTCTTTCCATCTACTAAACCAAAGTGCTGTACTGTAGTACAGTAAATGGACTGGAATTTTCATTTGATGAATATATTATTAGAAAGCAAATTAATTTAATGCAAAGCATATTGTTGAATGCTGTGCCGATGTCTTCGTAAGATATTTGGAGTCAGATTAGCTGATCGAATCCGCAATGAAGAGATACATATAATGACAGGTACTAGAGAATGTCACGTTGAAAATGAAGAAGGCACGTCGAACGAATGAGTGACGAAAGAATGGAAAATAAAAATTATGATGGAAAAGTGAGCTATAGGAGGAGACCCTACCTCTCTTATCTCGGTTGACCTTCGAAAATAAAGTATGAAAAATACTGGAAAAAATGACGTAAAAACATCAAAACTCCCCGGAGGACATGTATGAATAGATGGATGACAATGGGAGAGGCGAAAGAGGTATATAGAGACCGTAGCGTCTGGCGTTCCGTTCTCTCTGACTACTCTGATCTACGCCGTATTAGTAAGCAGATAATTGCATTGTCAAATTAAGTATATGATTTTCTTTGTTTTTGCTCAACGAACTAAGAAGAACAACGTTGGTTGAGGTTGATAACATTGTTCAAACATTATTACTTTCTTAAGATTGTCTTCGTAACACAGTTGGCACGTATTTTACTTTATACAATGTTACATTTTTTATACAAAGTTTAATTTATTTTAATCTCACGCTTCATTTTGCATTCTAGCTAAAAACATTTCATAAAACATAACGTCTATATTAAAAAAAACCGCAGTTAAATCGGTTCATTCATTCGGGAGCTACGGCGCGGTACGCGCGATACTTTGTGAGTTAACAATAGCATTAAATTACCAAAACCTTAATGTCTAAAATTTACTGATTAATATAATTTATAAGTTTCTTTTACATATAATTAAAATAAATAAATTTAATACGCACCGTACATTAACTTCAAGTTAGTTTCATAACTTATACTGTTCATCCATTCATCTATCTATTTGAGGTATATTTATTATTCATAGAAGCTAGCTCAGCTAGCGCATAAATCGAAGTTTATTTTTAGTGCTAGCAAGCTAATAAATAAATTAAAACATACATTTATATCTATGTACTTTGACCTATATTTATATATAGATTATGAGGCCATAGTGGCGCAGTGGGACAACATCTGATTGTAAACGCGCTGGCTGTGGGCTCAATCCCTACTTGGAAAAATTAATTATTTCAATTTCGCTGCTCTTTCAAGACTAAGCGCGGCGTTCTGTATTCGAGACAGTTAGTTCCATTAACATTAGATTGACTGTGTTTTCACTTCTATATACAGGATACAGCGTGAACATGTGTATACACCTAATAGGATTATATTATACAGTACTACTGTAAATAGTTCAATAGTTTAAACTCAAGATATATTATACAGTTTTGTTAAAAACAAAGTAGATACAAAGTACGTTTCAAAATAACATTGTTACATTACTAAAAATGATCGTGTTTTTTATATAAACAGTTTCCAATCCCATTTCTAATCATCAAATAGAAATAAATAGATTTATTTGACCGCTCATCGAATGTCCCCAATATAGCGGAAAGTCTATTTGCCGTGATTATCTCTAGTGGATTGATTTATATCAGTCGGCTAATCTTGGGACATCTGACAAGACAATTCCCGTTATCATAATGACATTTAGGAAAGGAAATTGAACGATCGAATTCATTTCATTCTTATATTTAAAAAAAAGCTACTTATAATAAAAACAATTTCGTTATTAATAGCCAATTTTGTTATTAATTAGTATAGATTCATTTTATAATTGATCTTCCTACATTATCAAATATCCAAATATTCTTCATAGTGAAGTTATTAAAATTAGTGAACCAAGTAAAATTGTATCTTAGTATCGAGCCTCGTGATTTTTGCAAAAAAAATTTACCATAATTTATTATGATTTCTCTATACGTATTCTTTGCTATTTGAGTAAAAAAATTGTTACAGATGTTTATGTCAGTAGCATTATACTTAGTCGAGTCCGTCATTTTTCGACATATATATATATATATATATATATATATATATATATATATATATATATATATATATATATATATATATATATATATATATATATATATATATCTGTGATGTATATTGAAATAGTCAATAATTACTTTCTTAACTTAAACTACGGTTAGGTAAAGATTATATATTATAATGGGTGTTGTCTTTGCCTTAGCTACGTTTTTATAATTTTTAATAATCTTTACCTAACCGTAGTTTAAATTAAGAAAGTAATTATTGACTATTTCAATATCCATCACAGATAAAAAGGTACCTTATATACGTAAAGTAAACGCTAAAAGCGGCCGGAACTTGATTGGTATTTTATTTAAGTACAGCATGCCTTTTCTTTCTAATAATAAAAATATTAAACATAAGAAAAATAATATGAAAGTTATATTATTATGTATTCCTAAAATAACTCAATCCGAAGCTGTAAATTATTTTGCTACAAAAACACTTAATGGATAAAATATGTTTGTAAGTAAAAAATGTATTTGATCGAATACTTCAATTTCGACGTTCAGTGCGATTTGGTCTCTATTGTAAAATATGCTCTTTTTAATGTAAAAGTTGTAATAACGGAAACGAATTGTTAGTTGAGAACGCTTGAGCAGACTCACAAAGAACGAAATCTTGGAAAATTTGTACATTGCTGAGCGCGCGACGTAGCTTTTAAGTTTTTTTTTAATCTGGATTTATTTGAGAATTTTTTTATTATTTAAAATAATAAAGTACAACAGTACATCCCAACAGTGATGGAGTAGTTTTTTCACAGCCTCAGCTTGGTAGTAGTTCATTTCATACTAAATAAGTGCATGCGACCTCAAATTTTATAATTTGTAGTTCTCTTTGACCTACAGTCTTGAAATTGATAAAAAAATGTATATTTCATTTTGTCTTTAATAGGGTGCAGTACGGTACTATATACATTATAGTACTTACTACACTTCTACTGCATGTAGCACTCTAGTTCTATTTGTATAGATACAACCACACAAGTCCTAAATTACATTATTTGGTGACGAACTAAGCTTACTAAGTTAACTGTACGTTTACAGAGTCCGACCCCGGTTGACCTTTACAAATATTTATTTTACTCGTTTACTATGTTTCCTTGGTACATATTTTTGTGTGATATTAATATATAGCTAGACGTAGCAGCTTATTTTTGAATAATAGATTGTGTTTAAAACAAAAATATATTTTTCGGAAATTAAAGCTGCAATTTATATATGTTAATTCTTATATAATATAAATTTAAATTAGTTTATATATTCATCCTTTTATCTTTATTATAAGGCCACACACATTTTTAAAGATTACAAAATAGCTGTCAAAGCTCAGCGTTGAGTTCCGCCACTCAATATAAAATATTTCAAAGATGGGGCAGAAATGGGACGCTTAACTTTTTTAGATTTGATTAGATTCTATCTATCTACATACCATGTGTGCAGACACATACACTGACAAGAAAAGTTTTATAATACTTGTATATACATGGAATGGATAATATATAAATACATTTACCATTATATTATTTAAGCAAATATATATATTTTCATAAATAAATTTGAAGTATATAATATATAAATTGTTAATTACTGAATTCTTAAAAAAAAACAGATACTAAAATAAAATATCTCAACTGTATAAAGTAATATTACAATGGACCAACCGAAACGAGAACTGTTGAATAAATAATAATTTTGCGTCTTACAATTTTTACGTTTATAAACGTAAAGTAATTAAAAACGGTCGGTTGTTATAAAAAACACATCATGTAATGTATAACTTAACACTTTGCTTTGTTTCTATTATTTAATTTAATATGGATGGATTTTTTTTGTATAAATAACTTTTGTGCCGAATTCGATAAAACAAGTAATTGAATATCGTGATGTACGTACAATTTTAAAAAAAAAAATTATGGTTATTTTTGAATATGGATTTTAATAAATATATTTATTTGTTTTGTGATATTTTGCTATTCATATGATGAACCTATTGTGGCGTAGTTGCGATGGCAATGGGCTTCAATTATGCCAAGTAAATATTCAAAATACTATTGTTTTCCTGTTCCATCCAATACGTAAAATATGAACTATACGTAATATAAACTTTAATCTTAGATTTATATTCAAAAAGATTGAATATGTAAAAATAATAAGTTCTAAATAATTTGTTTCAGCATTAACATCAGCCCATAAAATAACTCAACTGAAGGTCCCGCTGTACGCGGACCCTCGGCGGGCAGCTGAGCTCAGCTGTCACTTCCAGATGGATAACCAGAAACTACACTCCGTTAAGTGGTACAGAGACATGCACGAGATATTTAGATACAGACCCTCACAGAAGGTAGGTTTGATCTCTATTTAATGTCTTTTTCATTGAAATCTTCAAGTAACCCGATTTTTATTATGTTAAGATTGAAGACGTTGGTAGACGGTTATGTGTTAAAGTAATATAGATGTTGACATATAAAAAAGAAAATAAAAATAATATTAAAGGACAATACTATATATATTCATTTATAAATAAAATAAATCAGCTTCACGCTATATCCTGCACACAGCAGGGTAGGCAGAGGGAACCTAGTGTTAAGACATTCCGTTCCCCATTTTCTGCCGAATTCTGGAGACATTGCGTTTTAAGTGGCAGAACTCAACGCCGCGTTTTGCCTTGACACCAGAGCGAAGAAACGGAAATATAAATTTAAGTAAATATTTCATCTCCTCGAGTGGGGATCGAACCCACAACCAGTCGATTTACAGTCACACTTGCCGCTGCGCCACGACTGGCCTCATTTATTCATTTATAATAATAATAAACCTTTAAGGTTATAGAATTACCAGAACTAGCTGCTTTTTCTAGTAATATTATAAAGATCCCTCTTTACATTACATTTGTTTTTTTTGTATGTATGTTTGTATTGCTTTCACATAAAAACTACCGGATTAATTTCAAAATACCGCAGGTCCAACTACTATAGTTATGCCAATATAATTCCTTTTTTACTTTTTTAAAAGTTGATAAAAGTGCCGACAATAATCAAACCATATTATTCATACCTCACTATTAATCGTTCTCCCTATTAAATTATATTTTATTAAAAATAATTTTAATATCTTTAAAATATTTTTTTAATTATTAAAGTCGGACATTCCATTTAAATGATATAACGAATTTAAAAATATCTTAAGAAAATAATGCGGTATGTGTAGCCTCACGCACCGTAGCGGCGTGCTACTAGTTTATTATGAGTTAATGGCAATTAAAAATTGAAATGTAAATTTTACACCGTAGAATGTATTTTAATCAATAACATTACTTACTTACAATTTTCGACTATTATGACTAAAAGTACTCTTAAAAGAACAAGTATGTATACACTTCGTTGTGTATGTATACAGTTCGTAGAGCAGTACGTCCCGTTAGAAGCATTCGACTTAAATATACGTAAGACGTCACTTTATATAATGAAAAGGTTTCTTTATAAAACGCCAGCGTTCCTTTCATTGCATGTGTTTCTCTCAAATGTAATTTATAAACTGCTTACTAAATCGAGCTACTTAAATCTCATATTTACATACATACAACCAGTATGTATGTAAATATCAGATATAAAGAAGTTATCTATCTTCATCTAAACATGTAAATATGAAGCACTTGTCTAAAAAATCAATATAACTTACTCAGTGTTTAGTCAAATTCATGAAGTAATTTAGGCCATATTAAAAAAAAACAACAAATACTTGTATAGCCAGTATTAGAGAGTGGAGGTCACCTCCAAGAGAAAAAAAAAATAGATTCTGATATCGTATTATAATTTATAAGAGATGTTATACTAAGCAATTAATATCTCGATAGGTTCCAATCCACCTGTTCAATGTAACCGGTATAATGGTACAAGGCGGCGAGTGCCAAGAGGACTCGTGTACGGTGCGCGTGATGCCGCCACCCGTCGCTACGAGCGCCGCGTATACTTGCGAGGTGTCCACAGAGGGGCCCAAGTTCCAGATAGCGAGACAAACGAAACATATGACTGTAGTTGGTGAGTCATCTTTATATGATTTTACTAAAAGATTGTAATTGTGTACTACTTGCTATATTTACCGATGATTATAATAATCTATAATATGCCATAGCAATGGAGGTATTTTGCTATAATGGGCGAGAGCAGTAAAGGCGAGTGCTAGTGCACTTTAAAGGGGCCTTTAAGCCTAATTCTTTGGTCGCAAGTCCCAGGGTCTGGTCCAAGTTCATCAGTATTAATATATTTTGTAATTTTAAAGTGTTAATTCAATAAAATACATTATACAAACTGCAGTTCTCTTCACATCATTCAATATAGAAAACAACAAATGTCGCCCGCAAATTTTTTGCGTAGATTTTAAACGTAACATATTCGCGTAGGAGTTTCTAGAAATCTCTTCTTAGTGCACAGTGTCTTCTTCCCTGCGCTCCATAATCTACTAATATGCAAAATATCAACTTTCTAATTTTAGTATAGTTTCGTCTGTGTGTTGCCTATTCATAGCATATGTATGTCATAACAAAACCATATGTGGAACGTTGGTATTGAAACATTCATATAGTGTATTCGTACATATACGGTAGAGAACGTTGAATATAGTAGAATGTTAAATATAATATGTAAATATTTAAATTGTAAAATAATGTGTATTTTAGACAAGTTTATACAGTAACTAGACTAGATTTTGGGGAATGTGGAATAGTACGCCCAGAATTTGAAACAGTTGTTTGTTTAAACAACTTTCAATATTTCGTCTAACTTTTAATTATTTATTTTTAAATAGGCTAAATTATTCACATATATTAAGGATGACGAAGCATATCTAGATAAAGAAGATGATGACGAAATAAATGATTCCGCCATGCATTACAATCTCTTTCATAATTTTCAATAATAAAAAAGTAGAAACTTAAAAATAGCATGGCATAAATATTATATGACATCAGTTAATCGATCTATAAATTCTTATCAGTTTCATTTTCCACCGAGTCGTTTAAATAAGAATGGAATTAAATAAATTAATAGGGGATATCATATAATATTAATAGTCTTTAGTAAATAAAATAGTGAGAAATTAAACTCAATCTATTTTATAAGGTTTCACTTTTTTTGTAACTGTTGTTGTTATTGCAAAATCATTATCTTTATAACTCTAACATAATGTAACATTTGATTTTTATACTTTTTTTAAAGCCTTTTAGGCATTAATAAAATAAAATAAAAAAGCCTTTTATTTCTTGCTAATGGCATTATTTTATCTAAATTAATGAGCTTCGGTGGTAGCGATTGTCGTAAAACTGTAATTAAAGACTCATCAAACAAACCTTTAAGAGCTCATTTCTAAATCTATCTCATTTAAGCATTTATTTATGAGCCAGCAATCGATTACAAGCACCTATATAAATATATACCTATATAATTATGAGGCCAGTCGTGGCGCAGAAGCACAAAGTGTGACCCGCTCGAGGAAATGAAATATTTATGTATCATTTCTTCGCTCTGGTGTCGAGGAAGAGCGCGGCGTTGTGTTCCGCCACTCAACACGCAATGCCTCCAAAAAACTCGGCGTAAAGTAGGGAATTTTATATATATATATATATATATATATATATATATATATATATATATATATATAAGATTATCTTTATTAGTTCGTTTTAAATTATATGAAAACTTACCATGTATGAAGGCCGTAAAGCGTTTCAACTAAATAACTTTGAAAAAGGTAATGTGGATTTATAATTTATAATATACTTGGTTAAATCTTTTAAATATATAATAATTATATTAAATTATAATTAAAAAATAAAATTATATAATTAGTACAGCAGCGATTCATGCAGTTTAACTTATATCCTGTAACGAGCTTAATAACAGTCTATACCTTGCCTTTTTCTTACATATTTATATATGCAAGAAAAAGGCGTTTGGGGCCGTGTTTTCTTTAAGCTATTGATTGTAATGGAACATTTTTGAAGGTTCTTTGAAAAATTTTCTTTGTTCTAAAGCATTATATACACTTAGTTTTTTTACCGGAATTTGGTTGTCTGGATGAGATCACTTTTAGTGATAAGGCCACTTTTATGCACTATATATCTTAAGATTGAAATATAATTTATCGTTTCAATTCCACAATAAAGACTTTTTATCTTATCTTAGCTTTTATATTTAACTATTCTAATAGCTCTACCTTAAAAAGACAGTAGACAATTGAGGGTATTTTATAGCTAAAAATACAATTTATATTTGATATTACTATTTTACAAACTAAATAAAAATGAGCTTTGGTGCATGTGCTATAAAATTTGGGATTATTTTTTTACATTTTTACAATTGTACAATAAAGTAAATAAAAATTAAATTAAATTACCTTCACGCTGTATCCCGCACACAGCAGGGTAGGCAGAGGGAATCTAGTGTTAAGACACTCCGTTCCCCACTTTCTGCCGAATTCTGGAGGCATTGCGTGTTGAGTGGCAGAACTCAACGCCGCGTTTAACCTCGGCACCAGAGCGAAGAAATGGAAATATAAATTTAAGTAAATATTTCATCTCCTCGAGTGGGAATCGAACCCAGAACCAGTCGGTTTTGCAGTCACCTCGTGCCGCTGCGCCACGACCGGCCTCAGTATACAATAAAGTATGAACGAAAAATCTGATTTCTTATCTAATTTTTCGTAACAATTTGCGGACCCAAATGATGACCCAAAGGTTAGATAACTCATTATCAGCTAAACACTCGTTAGCAGATTTAAAATTTAATCATCAAAAGTCCATTTTCCTTGCAGCTATGCCGGACAAGGACCCTACAATAATTGGTGCTCCTAAACTAGTGAGTCCCGGCGAGCAAATACTACTCAACTGCTCCTCTGACTACTCCCTACCACCGTCTGATATTAATTGGTACATAGACGATGAGATTGTAAAGGTTTGTACTACATATGTGATATATTTTTTTATATTTTAGTTATATAAGTACCTCTGAAGCAATGATAATCGTTTTACTATAAATATATTAAAGTAAGTAAGTAGTAGTAAGTATTAAGTGTAAATTGCGATAAAAACTATATATTATCTATAATAACTATATGCAATTGAATTGAATTTCCTTTTCCTGTATTAGCGATATTCTTGTAAATAAAAGAGCTTTAATAATAATTTGAAACGCGTTTCAAGAATAGTATGGAGGCACTGCGCAACGGGTGTTGCGCAGTGTCTGGCTGTTAACACGATGGTAGTGGTATCGATGCTCGTTCGGGTGAATGATTTTACCTATTTTATATTTTATACAATCTATATCTATACTTATAATAAATCTGTAGAAAAGTCGTTTCTGTACATTGAAAATATTTAAAAAAAATTAGCCAGGGTGTTAAAGGATAATTAACAGAATCCATTTCCAACATTTTTGGAATTTTTGCCTGTTTGTCTGTTTGTATGTTTGTCTGTTTGTCTGTTTATGTGAACACGTATCACGTAAAAAGTACACAATAAATTTAAGCAACTTTTATACATAAAAATTACAAATAAATCAAAGTAGCTTTTAGTGTTTATTTCATTGTAATCGCTTCACTCTATCAAAAGATATAAGTATTTAAGTTTTCAAAAAGTTAATATTTGAGATAGTAAAAAATCGATACAAGTAACGCTACCTATTGACAAAAATAGTAGATACTAACGAATCTTGATACTCTCTTTCATACACGTAATGCTGTCACTAATTGCGATGGGATCTTAATAGATGGCGCTGTAAAATATAGTATAAATATAAAAAACATAAAAAATATATAGTTTGGAAAGGTTACCGCTACACTCTATCAAAAAATAATGTACTTAAAGTTTTAAAAATATTTATATTTGAAAAAAAAAGAAACATACGCCATTGCGTATGTTTCTTTTTTTTTCAAATATAAATATTTTAGATATCATTTATCTATTGACTACATATGATAATGAATGTTATTATATTGTTGAGTTATTATTTGCTTAACGTTAATTACGTCGTGTAAGTGTAATCTATACTTATAATAAATTTAACATAAACATAGTAGTATTTTTCTAACAATGTTCGAATGGTTACAGTTCAATTGTTAGTCCAAAAGAACGACTTTAGAAACGTCTTATTTATTTGACTGTTGATAAATTTACGTATTTTTAAAGTACAATTGTTTATAGTACTAACTACAAAGTAAACTAAATTGAATTGCTGGTGAAGATTACCTTCGTAACAGTCTAGCTTAAGCGTAATTATGTTAAATAACAGTGATAAAGAATGACTTAATATTCAAAGAAATATTTTGAATAGGTTCTTCAGTCCGTTCGTTCGTTTATGTTATTAATATTTTTTTAAGAAACGTATAAAATATTTAACTTTTGGGAGCAACCTCTTAAAAATTGTGTCTCAAGAAAAAAATACTCTGACACTGTTTATAAAAATATCTTCTAAATCATCGCAATCAAATGACGATGAAATATGAGGGTTTATGCTTCGTTTTTTGTCGCATTTTCTATCATAACTATAAGGTACTTCCCGTTGATATACAATTACGAAATTTGTTAAGAAGTTAAAATTAACGGCACGTATAAGGAAAATTCCAAAATTATTTTTCAAAAATTGAATACTTATTGTTTTTGTGTCACAGAAAAGAACCATTAGGTACAAATTTTAATCTGTACTTAATTTGATACAAAATGACAACTTAATTAGTTATTCTTTTGGTGCTTTTGGTGTATATATTCATGAAACTGGTACGAAACTCTCGGGGCATGACTAAGACTTGAACTTGACCGAAAATGTTGATTATTTTATAGATTATATAAAAATGCCTAAAAACGTGCTTTCTATGTATATTCTGTATACCAATAATATATTTAACTAATAATATATGTTAGCAATTTAAAAACTATACAGGAGCTAATTAGTTATAGTTAGTTATAAGCTAAATAAATAATAAGTTATTTTACAAAGAATATCGTGAGTACTTATCCAAATCAATGAATTAATAATTAAGGCTGTTTGTAATATCTATATTTCTTAAATGAATAATCATGTAATTCAAGCGGGCAAAGCCGCGAGCAGGCCGCTAGTTTTAAATATATTCTCATCGCCCCGTTATGGTCCACCACTCTGTATTCTATGTTTGGATTATTAAAAAAATCTTAAGACACTTTAAAATAATTCTCTACAAGAAATTGCTTGAAACTTTTAAACTCCAAATCCGTTTTTCATAAAACAATTAAAAACCATTGTGATGAACAAGGCTTTTAATTAACAAAAACCGTACTCAAATCGGTTCATTAATTCAGGAGCTACGGTGTCACAGACAAACACACAGATACTTCAAACTTATAACATGCACCTCTTTTTTGCGCAGGGGATTAAAAAAATATAAAAATTGTTAGTAATACATACATATCTATGTATATACGTGGTTTCATATCGTAGCTACCTGGAAATGTGCTAATAACAGAATGTGCTCATTAGAATATACGTTGGTGAATACTTCATTTATATATGAGCATAACCTGTGTGTGACCTTCTTTTACCATGTCTCATTAGGAAAAGTTGATATGGAAAAGTTTGCTTACTTACAAAACGTACATTTTAAATGTAAAAGTTGTATATTATCACCTTCCATAACGTTTTACTTAATAAATATTATGAATGTACGAGTATGTACTCTTCTTCTTTTTATTTTTATTGTTTCGATAACAAATAAAATTGATATAACATTTTTTATGATCAAATATTATTATTTAAATTACGACAAACAAATTATATGAGTATCAGTATTTAAAATATTTCAATTTTATCTTTAACTGTTTGAAAAAGTAAAAGTTTGCTTTTATTATTTGAAAAAAAATCAAAATTATTTTAAAAAGTAAAACAATTTGATCGTAAATTAAGCTTTCGTTGCGCTGATGAAAATGTAAAAAAATACTACAAAATCTTTTAAAAGCGTAGTTTTTGTAATTGAGAGATAAAAAGAAGGAAAGAATTTCGTTTAGTATTTGAATTAGATGAATGTTCGAACAATATTTTCTTGACAACTTCATCTTATTTTCTATTTTAATAACGACTTTTTTATTTTATTTTAACAAGAATAAATTTCATTTACTTGAATTTGCACTGAAATTAATCAAATTTGAACTTGATTTATTAAACGCGACCCCAAGACGCGCGAGTTCGAGTACCGCTACGTTCGTATTTTTATACGTTTCTAAACATTTTTCCTTTCTTAGTCTTGTTATTTAAAATAAAATTATTTTATCTCATAAAAATTGACATTAACTTGTATAACTAAAACGCAATAATGTTCTTTGTTTATTCGCTTTTGTTCTTGGTAACTGCTTATGACGGACCGTTTTCGGTCGACACAATATGTTTTTGACATAAGGACGGATGTATCATAATGAGTTCAAAATAGAGATAAAAAACCTAAGCTAAATTTGCCGTCGTCGTTGTAGCTGTTGTCATCACGCAATGGGTTATTTTGATTAGTTGAGAATGATTATCCAAGTCCTGCTTATATTAGTTGGAATACACCTTTTTTTTATAAGTAACACAACTAAAACTTTGTTAATAGTATTATTAGTAGTATTATTTTGTGCAGTGAAGATTAAAAGTAAAAATTAAATAGTATATTATATCAAATAATTACTTTTGATTGGAAAAGAAGAATTGTAATAAGATAAATTTTGCTTTCACTATGCTGAATCTATCCTTGAGTGTATTTTCAAATAAAAAAATCATTCTGTCGCGCACATACCTAATGCATAATGAAGACTTATGTGTTTTTCTTATAGATGCCGTTGTCAGAAATGGACCAAACAATAAAAAGTCCCAAAAACCGAATTTTTCAAGTGATTTGCGTCAAAAATGGCGCAAAAATTTTTGCAAAAGTTTCCAAAAAAAAAATAGAGAGTTACGGCGCGGAAGACCCAACGGTACCTGTACGGTACGGTACGATACCAAGAAGTCATTTATGAATGTAATCTAAATTTAATCTGCTATTTTCCTTGTCTCGGGAGAAAATACTTGCAGCAATCTATTACCTAACGTCACCGAAGGCGACAAAGGCCGCCTGAATATGTATAGGCGATGAATTAAAAATCGATTTCTTCAGAATATTCAATAGGGAAACTCATTAGACTACAGATTATAGCATCTATATGCATATCTAAAGTATATACATAGCGCCTATATTAACTTTTTCCTATAAAATATTAAATCACAATTGTCCAGTACAATAAGATTTAGATAGCTTCCTTGAGCAAGTATTCTGATATAACAATAAATTAAAAACCAACAATTTAAATGGACTACAAAATCTTTCAACTGTCAATCTTCCAGTCTAAAGATTTACATATGTTCTAAATTACCAGTCTATAGTAGATCATAGATTCAGTGTCATTACCGACGAACGTGAGTAGAGTTATTCTCTATATCAAGGTCTTCGTGGTTCCTTGAATGTTTGTTAAATATTTGTCTTATATTATTTTGCACAAATTATTACGTGATTTTAACTATTTGCATTTAAAAATAAATATAAAGCTATAATTTAAATATTTTTAATTTATATTAAGCAGTTACTTAAGTACTTATTTTGGTTTATACTTACTTGAGAACAATACTTTAAAATACAATAGTTAAGTTGTTATTGTCAATTGTTACACTTAGATTTACAAATATAGCTTATAATAATTAAAGATTAAGTTATTGTGACAAAATAGTAAATTTTATACTTACTTAACATATTGTTAATAATTATTGCGGACGGTATTTAGCCAATTGACATTTAAATGTGTTAAATGAGCTAACATTTTTATATGTGATGGTACTTAATTGTAAAACTGCGTTCCTTCGAAAGTTATTATTTATTTACCGTAATTGGTCCTTGTTCTGGGCAGCACCAATAAACTAGCTCGGCATTCACGAATAGAACGTCCACTAACATCTTGTAATTTAGTAAAGGATATATTGCTATGTACCGTTTTATTAAGTATTTTTCATAAATAGATACGTAAACGTACAGTTGGCAAATTGTCATTATTCCTGTGTTTTTAATAAATTTTGGTTGATGCTAATCAGTTTAATACATTTGTTGTGAACTCTTTGTGTTTGATCATTTTATTTAGGCGACACTACCCCAGACCTCAACCAGATACAGCAAATGGGGTTTGTCTAGTGTATTATAGACGTGACGCATTTTACATATCGTATGAACGGCTTTTATGGCAGCAGCTAGCGACAAATCAATCAATAAAGAATATATAACGTAGCCACATCATTTTTTAAAAGCACTTTGTGGCTATGTGAATGTAACAGATTGTAGGTACTATGTTGTTTTTAGAGTGAACCTTCATAATTTTTTTTCTGTAATTAATTAGAATTTAATAAATAAAAATATGTTCCTTTTATATTTATGAATATTTTTTTTTGCATTTAACATCGTTCTAGTCAATGATTTATTTTAGATTCCTATTTAATTCTCGGCTTTGTACCCGAATTTCAGGCAATATTTCTTGTGTGGCGGAATTCAATGCCACGTTAAAAAAAATAATGCATTGCGCTGAGTGGAGATAGAATTCCCAATTATAGTGCTCAAAGACTGACACTATAACAGAGCGCTACAACGACCTCAAATAGATTGAATGGAAATTTATTTAAAACTTTTAGCTAAAGTAATGTCGTAAAAAAATCGTTCAATCTTACTTTCCTATCAAGGTATAGACTGAAATAGAGTAATTTAAAGTAAAATTAAAGCCGTTATCTCGTAGTTTAAAATTGCAATTTATAAACAGAGGCAAAAAACCTTCACGAATGTACCTTCCGTCATACAAGATTCGCTGTAATCAAGCAATTTAACCAACACATTAAATGCATAACGAAACGTGACTGAGCATATATTTAATGTAGACTATGTGATTATTAAAGAGTTTTGCATAACAACGACGTGACGTATCGTAGTTGGGACTTCTTTTATATTTTTGATAAAAACCTTAAGTATGATAAAAAAGTCAATATTTTTTAATATGATGAAAAATACAACATGTAATAAAAGTCATAAGAGAGACCGAAGGAGACCTCGATTGAACACAGTATCTATAATACTAGAGGAAAGTCCCACGGAGGGTATGCATGAAGAGGTTGATGACCGCCCGTTCATATATATTTTTACTTATACTATATTACTTAACAGACGGAGCCCTGGCACCATCTCGAGCTAAGCACGCCCCAAGCGGGCGGGCTGCGCGCGTCCTGGCGCGTGTTGCGGGTGGCAGTACTGGCGGCGGCGAGCGGGGCGCTGCGGGTGCGGTGCGAGGCGACGCTGCCTGTGGAGCCGCCGGTGCGGAGAGACGCGGCCGCTACTGTCGCTGTGCACGCGCGGACGCAACTGTCGAAGTATGTCTCTAGTGGAGGTATGCAATGTTGTCTTTATGATTTTTAGCTTAATTAAGAAATAACAATCAACTCTTTCTATGTTAAGCTTGTTGTAGAGTTAAGATTTGTATCACAACATTTGTAAGCCTATGTTATCAATGGGTGGTTGAATGAATAAATATATTTTTTGAGTGTCACTTACACTTCCAGAGACTTGTAATATTAGTACTATAAATTTTCTGCAGACAAATTTTGTTTTAACAAATAAAAAATAGCAATAATAATTTAAAAAACAGTCGAATTGATAACCTCCTCCTTACATTGGCATTGTAGTAAATATTAGTAAATATATTACGTTAAACTAAACTCAAATTTAATTTTAATAAAATAAAAAAAAAAAAAAAAAATTAAATTAGCTTCACGCTGTATCCCGCACACAGCAGGGTAGGCAGAGGGAACCTAGTGTTAAGACACTCCGTTCCCCACTTTCTGCCGAATTCTGGAGGCATTGCGTGTTGAGTGGCAGAACTCAACGCCGCGCTTAACCTCGACACCAGAGCGAAGAAATGGAAATATAAATTTAAGTAAATATTTCATCTCCTCGAGTGGGGATCGAACCCACAACCAGTCGGTTTTGCAGTCACACCTCGTGCCGCTGCGCCACGACCGGCCTTTAATAAAATAAAATGTTATAATAATAATTTGAAATATTCCTTTAAGCTCTCAAATTAAATTTGAAAATTGATTAATATTCTATTAGGTTATATTCCAGTCTCAAGGAAAGATAAACGCCTAGGGCGCGATTTTAGAAATAAGAAATCAGCTTCTGTATTTTACAAAGTGTATACAATAATATTATTGTTTCTTATCATAAACTATATTCTGATACAATATCTTGTTTAACCTTGTTTTATTAAAGCTAAATTTTTATATATATTCTTGTTACATTTAGATGCTTCATTATTATTTCTTAAGAATAAGTTTATTATAACGATACTATTATAATAGCTAGATTTATAACAGTTAGTCTTGGTTCGATTCCCTTTCAGGGGAATGATCATATTGATTAAATAAAAATAATAAAATCCGCAGCTCCGAGGAAATAAGAGGTTCAGTAGTAACATTTCTGAATATATTTAATACTAATTTAAATTTTGTTGTTATAAAATTTATTTACTTATTTCGATTTACTATTTTCGATTTACTTATCAGAACATATTAAGATATACTTTCTTTTACCTCTTTTAATCAATATTTTTTATAAAATACATATGTATATTTGTAATAATCCTGACACACATGATCCGCAGTTCCGTAGAGCCGTGCCAAAATGGCTAAATTAAAACTGAGTACTTTTTTTACATTGAATTTGCAAGCAGACAAATTGTTATGCATATGGAGTCTTTATATTTTATTAATTTTATTCCTTATTTAGTTCCTCAACCCCGTCGACCTCTAGATTCATCCTCAAATTGTAGGAAATGGGTTAAAGTATGTCTAATATTTACCCTTACGTTAGAATATACATAAAATTAGTTTTATAATATTATATTCATGTGTTATATATTAAAAGCTGACGGAGTTTTATCAAACCAATAGCACTTAAACCAGGACCAACAAAATACAAGGGAGAGTTATGCTGTGATGCCGTTAATTGCGACGACGGTACCGTATTTCGCTGAAACTGAAACTTATAATTAACTGTTCACATGCCGGGTCACAACAATTACTCATATATTATGAAATGTTTGTTTCAAAATTGCTTCTCGAACAACTTGTCTAGTTTAATAATAATATACAGAGCGTAATTTGGGCATGTTTTTATTTTTTTTTATTTCCGTATAATATATTTTGATATAATAATATTATTACTTGATGCTTCTTGAATATACTTTATAGTAGTTACATTTATATAACAATAAAAAAATAAAACCTGCGGAAAAGAGCTAATATAAATATTACTTAATTTTTATTTGATCCCTTAAATTATGCATCATAAGACCGTTGTTTGTTTCTTTACATTAAATAATAAAAATCGAATTTAATTTTATATCACACTCTCGCTACGCTCCCGTAGGAAAATTAGAATATATTAAAGAAAAAATAGAATAGCCAAATTTAATATAGAGAAGGCTCTAGAGGTACGGTTTAGTATGTTGAATACTCTCGCTTCTCGTTTTTCCGGTCCATCACATTTCCTGCACCGCTGTTATGGTTGCACGGTGCTGAATTAGTTGTTGGCATAGGAGTTGAAAGCCTGCGAGTCTAAATACTATTCGTAGGTTCCATGTATATAAATTGAATTCGTTTTCCGTTTTTGAATAGCCATCTGAACGAGTGAGTGATTAGCCCTTGATTTAGAGTTGATTACAGAATCAACCTGATTACGAAAGGAAAAGAATATTCTACTAACCAAAAGCTTCTTCTTAAAAATTTAAATTATTTTTTTAGTAGTACACTGTCTCGGATTCAACGAAACCACATTCACATTTTTATACCAACTTCACTACCTAACATCACTTCAAAAATACAAATATAAGAGCATAATATTAAGATTAAATTTACAGAAAATGAACTCTAATGTAAAGCACGGCTCGTTCGGAAAGTATAAAGTATTTGCATCTAAACGAGAGCAACGAGAGCAACAATAAGATGGAAATGCAGATTCCCACGCTGTCCGCTCCCGATTATATCGAATTTACAAACTAGTCAGTTTCACCTCTAAAATACTAATATAAAAGATAAACTAACTACTATTACAGATAACTGTATTATTATTCTCCAAAGCTGTTGTATGCTATTGGATATTTAAATTGATATACATATGACACTTTTTTAAAATGGCTAATAATCTCGAAAACCAAGAAAGTTAATACGAAACTCACATTATATATTTATAATGCAAATTATAGATCACGAAAATGAACATTTTTAAATTAAAATTGCAACGGGAGTTGTGTACGTACACCTTAACTTTGCATTTAAATGAAGTCAATGTTTTTGAATTCTTTTTTCCGCCATAGTCCTCAGTTACTTCTCTTTTGAATTTGTTTGTGACTTCATTTACTAACATTGTGAAAGTGATATATATCGAGCGATATACATCCACATTAGTTTCCCATAAACAGTAAGTCTCGTAGTTCTTCCGGTCTATCACTTTTCGCATACATACTTAGAACTAAAATT
The DNA here is from genome assembly GCA_021202915.1 of Heliconius himera. Lineage (NCBI taxonomy): Eukaryota > Metazoa > Arthropoda > Insecta > Lepidoptera > Nymphalidae > Heliconius > Heliconius himera. The sequence continues at coordinate 353,837 of JAJHJA010000317.1, forward strand.
GCCACTTTAAGGGAGCTATTGGACCTTCGCGAGCGCGTCTGGACCTTCCCGGTCTGTTGTAGGATTGGTGCTCTTTCATGAAATGTTAAGTGTTTATAGTTTTGGTAAATTAAATAATATAGTTATTATTTACGTAAATTTGTCGTTGAAATAAATTAATATTAATACAAATGAGTTTTTTTAATTATTTAATGTTAAGAGGGTCCAGTATTTGTTTTGAGGGGATAGATAATTTTGTTATTAAAACATCGAATATACACATTGGATTACAATAAATAAATGTATATTTCAATATATATTTTTTTAACTTAGCTGAGAGTAATTAAGGGTTAAATATTTTATGTCTTATTTCTAAGAGCATATAAAAATTTTATTATGTTAATATTTCTCAAACACCTATTTGGCTGTGAAATTACCTGAGAACTTACTTAAACTTAGTTGGAGGTAATCATCGATGAAAATGTTCACGTTCACGTTCACTTCACTTACTTCACTTCGCTCCGGTGTCGAGGCAAATCGCAGTGTTTATTTCCGCCACTCAACACGAAATGCCTCCAGAACTCGGAAGAAAGTGGGAAACGGTGTGTCTTAACACTAAGTTCCCTCTGCCTACCCTGCTATATACGGGATACAGCGTGAAGCTGGTTTTGATTTTTAATAATCTAATAGATCGGTGAAAATGTCGTTGAAGAGAAAAAAATAAAATTCATTGAAGAAATAGGACATTTGGCCCAATGGGCCCTTTTTAACTATTCAGTATTAGCAATTAGCTTTTTGGAGACTTGTCTTGTTTTCAAAGTAGAACTGCGTTGGAAGAGATAAAAAGAAGAGATTGTATAATTAGCTCTATTTTAAAGTTGAAGTGACTTTCATTTTTAAATTAATTTGAGTACTTTAGCCCGCTTTTAAGTAAAAAGTTTTGTAATATAGTATTATTTGAGAAATTTTGAAAATCCATGTACGCACTATTTTGTCATTATACGTATGACAAACATGTATTTAATAATTTGTAAAAAAAATATAAAAATTTGAACGTAGCGGGATTTGGACGGATTCTAAGAGGCACAGGTTCAAATCTCGTTATACGTTTTCTAAAAAATGTTTTTCTTTTTTAAGTTTGGAATAACACTTTAAAAATAACAAAAATGTATTTTAATATTAATTATTTATCCAAATGGCAATTAAAATATCATACCGCATGGGACATTTGATAGATGTATATTTAAATATAAAGAAGAACAACATATTTTTAATAATTTCTTAAAGAAATTTATATATAATCTTTTCTTTCATTTGTATAGTATTTTAACACAAATATTTTTATTATTTCTTCTCACTGCCTGTAAGGAATAAAAATATTTAAAAAATATTGAGAATCGCGTCAGTGGTATAGTAACTGAACATCAGTCAAATCACAAACAAGATTACAACCAGATATAATCAATCAGAGGGAGCGTCGTCGGTGATTACTCAAGTGACGTCACAGCACTGGCCTCATAGCGATATAGGAACACTGTACAACTTACACTGTGCTGTATTGTTTGTATAATTAAAATATCTATATTCATAATGTGTCGTGAGGCGTCATTCACAGTGTCTCACAGATCAGGCTGTATAAAAATATTTCTGAAGTGAGAATTGAATCCTTGACCACTACAACTTAAAAAGGCTTCAGTTTATTCGACACTTAAGATGTATTGTATAACCGTCTGACTGTAATCGTGATGGTTGTAATGTTTCGATCATACACACAGCGGAAAGTGGAGAACGAAGAATAGATAAGAGAATTTATTGATAAATGACACACTGTGTCATTTATATATATATATATATATATATATATATATATATATATATATATATATATATATATATATATATATATATATATATATATATATATATATATATATATATATATATATATATATAAAAAAATTAAATCAGCTTCACGCTGTATCCCGCACACAGCAGGGTTAAGACACTCCGTTCCCCACTTTCTGCCGATTTCTGGAGGCATTGCGTGTTGAGTGGCAGAACTCAACGCCGCGCTTAACCTCGACACCAGAGCGAAGAAATGGAAATATAAATTTAAGTAAATATTTCATCTCCTCGAGTGGGGATCGAACCCACAACCAGTCGGTTTTGCAGTCACACCTCGTGCCGCTGCGCCACGACCGGCCTCATATATATATATATATATATATATATATATATATATATATATATATATATATATATATATATAGTGATAACTGACATATTATTTCAGTTTACGTAAAATAACACAGCTACACAACAAAGTAACACAAAAAGTTGGGCTATTTTGAATGTACAACAAAAGTATTCATGTAATACACCACTCAAAACGATTACCGAAAATAAAGACAATCGAATTGCCTTTAAATGTTTTCTGAAGTCATTCCATTCTTTCTTGAAATAAACATATTTTTATGAAGGGTTTTTGGACCCGGTCCGAAATATCCTTTACACATTTTACTCTGATGTAATCCTACTTTCGGTTCAAAATATGCGAATTACTTTAGAAATTGCTATCTTATCTTATACACAAAATAGTATACAAGAAAATTTTATTCATTAAGCTCGCCATAGTAGCTGAAGTAGTATACAATACGTATTTGATTTGTGGTTATGGATTCATATTCTAAGAGTAAATATAAAAAATATTTGTAAAGAAATTTGTTACGTCGGAAAAAAAGTGATCACTCCCTGCTTATCTTTATATTTCAGAATACACGAAGTCAAACATATAGTGTATCTTAGATTTATATATAGTATATAAGTTCGTGTGTGCTTTTATAACAGTTAGATAATATAAGACGAGAAGAAAATAAATATATAATATTATGTACATAGCACATTTTCTTTCTTCTTGGATCTCGTCGGGGTCACCAATATAGCGGTTTTTGTGAAATACGCTATTTAATAATATTTTATATTTTTAATTATGGAGTGAAATTAAATTTCCAAAATTTTGTGGAATAATTGTCCAAATTTATTTACACTTAAGAAGATATTCAAAAGAATAATTTTACACACTCACAGAAGGAAATAAAGAAATTTAAAAAAATACTAAAAGAAATAGATAAGCGAAACAGATACGTATTAGCAAGAAGATAAGGCTTAAAATTGAATACAAGCAAGGAGTACAATATTTAAACAAGTGAACGTCGCAAGCGATAGTAGCCGACTCTTTACTCGTAGCTAGCAAGCAGGCTACGTCACGCACAGCAAAAAAACTCGAAACAAGTTTGTCATGCGAATGCGCTGCGTGCGGATAATTTTAATAAATATAAATATTAACACTTTAGTTTTAAGTAAATTTGAAAATAGAACGTAGTGTAAGAATATAATGTAAATATAGAATAAAATAGTTTTAGTTATTATTATGATTATGAATATATTAAAAGATAATATTCACTACAGTATCATATCAGTGCGGCGTCTCGTTTACGTAGTCATTATAAGGCATTTAACGCTTGAACATAATTTCCAAGTAAATCGCTATTACCCGATATCAGTAATGGAGAATAAAGGACCAAATTCTTGAAAGAACTACAACTACGAGTCGAATATGTGGCGTTAGAAGAGCAAATGGTTCTTGGAACGACACACATTCGACTCGTTAAAAAGTAAGTTGCAAAAATGGCGCGCAGAGACTCCTATTTGACCTACATTCGAAATTACGCATTATATGACTGTAAAATATAAAGTGCTCTTTTAAAATATTAAATATAATTATCATGACATTTTTGAATTCAATTTTAATTTTTTAAACAACTTTTTCATAATTGAAATATATATATTTATCAGCAATGTGCTTTTGATGGATAAAGTACCTTTAGCTGGAAATGGTTGGTAAGCGTCGCCTTGATTTAATTACATGCATATTATACGATGGCATTGGTTTTTAAGTAAAACATTTAAATTAAATATTTTAAAATTGTTGAAGTAGATTCATATATTTTTTATAAAATGTATTTAAATTTGTTTTCTGTGTTACAGACGCCAATCGTGGCGTAGCGAAGCACGAAGTGTGACTGTAAAAACGACTGATTGTGGGTTCGATCCCCACTCGGTTCATCTCCGGTGACGTAGGATGTAAGTAAGTTTAATAATATAGATATGTAAAGTTATAGTAAAAGTAGCACACTTCTCTTTTACTAATACTATAATTTTCCTCTGAGTGGGGATAGAACCCGCAATAATTATGTTTACAGTCAGATGCTATCTCTCAGAATATACTTATATTCCCATAACACTAATTTCCATGCATATGCTAACGTGTCAGTGGATTCCAACACTGAATTAAATTGTATATTATATTTAGATGCTTTTAGCAGAGAGGTTTAATTTAAAAAAATAGACACGAAAAAAATGTTTACAGCCCACGTGCTGCAAAATGTAGAAATCCAGTAAACTTCTGTCAGACAAGTATCAAATATTAGAGGGATTCTCCTTTGACCTCACCTTTATCTCATACTGACTAGCTTGTCTGTGTATGTGGCAATGAATACCAAATTTTTTATACATTCACAAAAATATATCTAATTTAGACCCAATACTTATATGAATTAGTTGTTAATTACACTTTTCTAAAATGCACCACACTTATATTTGCATCAAGAAGTTGATTAAAATAACATTTCTGTAATATCAATAGGTTCATTCATAAACAGTCAATATTTAGCAATATTTAATATGTTATAAAAGTAACTGCATCATTGAATGTTTATATAAACTCCACGTGGAATAAGGATATGTATAGGTGAGATGCAAAACAGCTCCCGGCGCTTGCTACAATATATTATAAAGTATGGAGCCAAAGAGGCGGCTTTAGACTTCATACGAGTACGTGATTCGAATGTTCTGACTTTTATGCGAGAAAAGATTTTGTAACACTATTTGGCTACTAATATACACTAATATTCTAGAGTCTGCGCTCGTGTTTTTTTTTCAATATACTATAATGTTTACACGAAGTACATTAATTAACGTGAGGTATTAAATGAAAGGGCTCTAGGTACTGGGCAATTTTTTACGGAACCCTCGGTGGATGAGCCCGACTCGCACTTGTCTTGCCCTTTGTTGGTTTTTTTTTAATTTTCATACGTTTAGTTATCCACTACGTAATATTTAAGAAAAGAGAAGTCACAATATAGGTATGGACACTTAAAAAAAAAATTAAAAAGACGCAATATATTTTAATTACGGTTATTTTTCATCTTAGGTACTATTTGAAAATTTGTTAGTATTTTTACTCACTCATTGATCCTTAAAAAATTTTAGCTGTAATAAAAATCTCAAAATACATAATTCGTCAAATGTAGAACAAATAACGGCATACATCTAAGCTCAACGTTTTGTGATTCAAAAGGAATACCACTTACAACGCCTGATGGGAGTTTCAAAGTACACAAAACTTAAAGTAGCAGAAACGCTTTCTTAACAATCTACATGTTACGTCCCGACGTACATAGCTATATAATATACTGAAAACGTGTTGCGCGACTCTAATTAATTGAGTAGAGTGTTTATAAGTAAGTATTTTTTTTAGCTTATGCATTACTACTACTATATATATAAAAAAAAAATTTTAATGTACAAAATTGTATTGTAAAGAGATAGATATACGTATATTAAAGTATGAAATTATGAAAATTAAAGGGACAATATACAATTATCTTCTATATCTGATTTTATTCTTGTATCATTTGCGTCATGCGGTAAATAGAATGTTGCTTATCTTTCCAGAAAACGTTTTCCTCATATTTTAAAGATAATATTTGGATAAATAAAAAACAAATGTCGTCGTTTACCCAATAACATACTTGCATATGTGTATCTAAATTAAAAATATTTTATAAAAAAACCAGAACAACATTTTAAGAGAAAAAAATTGTTGCGCAACATCGAATTCAAGATTTTTTTGTAGTCTATCACTAAATTGAAACGGAAAACGTCAAACCAGATGCTATCAAGTAACTGGCGTCTGTCAGATAAAATAACTAAACGTTAGCGAAACTTGATAAAGCCAAGGTAAAAAAAATGTTCTTTCAAAAGCACAAGGCTAACCCAAAACACCCAAGCTGTTTCAATTACAGTTTTTGGCTTACTCCTCGACAATAGAGCAAAATAGAAACTAAAACTGTCTTTGCCACAATTGAATTCCAAAAATAAAAGTTATGTAATTTTGTAGTCACGTAGTAACGTATAAGTGTCAAATATTGTAAAAATTTACCAAGTATGATTACAAGCTCATTCACATATTAAATAACGATTTGTCTTTATCTGAATAGTAACATTTTGGAAAGTATAAAATAGCTTATTTAACATCTAAATTTTAGAATGTAATTAGAGATTCTAAAATTTAGATGTTTGAGAGATGATGAGAGAGATTTCACACGGTGTTTGTAAAAATAAGTAAAATAGAGCTTTAACGCCGTGTTGAAAAAATACCCGAGTCATTTATTCACTTTTTTTTTAAATAAAAAAACAACAATAATCTCTTTAGGTAACTTGAGATTAATATCATTTTCTTTTTTTATTACATTTACTATTCTACGCTGTGGAGTGCAACCATCATAAAGTAAGTAATACAACTATAACAACACAAGTGTTAAGTATATTCACGTTGTTTCCCGATAGAGTGCCAGAAAAGTTTGTCTGGTTTATTTTCATTACTTTATTACATTCGCTCGCAAGTCATAACGAAATGCTTCAAAAATGATATTATAAAAAAATACGATTTTTAAACTCTATGAAATTGATATATTAGTAGCAGTTTTCATTTGAATTTAGCATACAGTTATATCAAACTTAGATTATGGTTAAGATAACTAATATACATAAACGCATGATAGTAGAGAGTTCAAAATCTTTTTAATAAATATATATATTTTTCACTCGTGAGTGAATCCTGTATATTTTATTAAAAAAAGCGTTAATAGAAGGTAAAAAAATATATACGTTTAACACAAAGTAAAATAAACTGAATTATTAACCTGATAGCAAAACATTAACGTGATCTAACCAATAAGGGAGAGTATAAATCGTATTACAGGACGTCGTCGTAGTCCGACCTATGTTGATAAGTTGACGAAGTGATACTCCGCTCGTCGAACTTTACGTAGGTGCTGTATAAGCTGGGACGTGATAAGAAACATGAAAAACTTAAAAAGGTTAGTAATGTAGCGTTTGGGAGTTTTGTCTGAGAAAGTCACAAAATTTCTTTATAATGTCTTAAGGTCACCGTGGCGCTATACGATAGCGTCTGACTGTAAACGCAGTGGTAGTGAGTTTGATCTTACCTTCAATCACTCGGGGTCACGAATTATTTATATTTTCCTCGCTTTGGCAAGACATAGCGCAGTGTTGGATTCCGTCACTCATCACGCAATGTTCCAAAACCGTGTGGAGAATTGATTGTCTTGACTGTTAGCTGTAAAAAATATTACAATTTCATAAAAATACAACTAAAAACTAAAAATATATAATAATACAGTAAAAATATTTTGTCTGTACATTTAGTAATTTTGACTTAAATGGATATAGGGACACTTAAAAAGACTAATAGAAATCAAAAATATATTTTTTTTAATTACTTGTCTATCTGTCTGTCGTTATGTATGGTCAGATTTTTCTCTGAAAGTACTGAACCGCTACTGAATAGATTTGTTTTAACTCAACTTAACAAATAAAGTTTGTTTCATCAAAATCGGCTCATTAAAAAAAAAGTGATCGTCATTTGTTATTTGAATGAACTCAAGGCATTAGCTTGCCTGCGAATATTATATAGCAATCGTGCTGGCAAGATTCCTGGCAAAAGAATGACATTCGAAACATCTTGGTTATATGACTGTTGATAAAATATATATTTTTGAAGCACTATTATACAATATTTTATACAAAAAAGTAAACAAAATTGAATTGTTAGTAGAGATAACCTTCATAAATAATAACAGTTAGTTTAAGTGGTAAATAATTCAACACATACATAAAGAACGATTTGATCTTCAAAGAAATATCCGTAAATACATATATTTTTTGGTTCGTTCGTTCGTTTGAAATAACCTATACTATATAAAAAATAAAAAACCTAAGCCTAAAACATCGTTTCTACGTGTATACTGTAATAACTACATATTCACCAATTGTACATTTAGCTGATAATAATTGTAACCAATTTAATAACTGTACAAGAGTTAATATGCAATCATTACAGTTATTTTACAAAGATTATTATGAATCCTTACCCAAATTAATAATTTAACATTCAAGGCTGTTTCTGAAGGAGTACATTAAATTATTAACTGACATCAGCACATTTAACAGAGTTTTAAAAAACATAACATAGGTAAAAAGAACGTAATTTTACAAAAATATATACATATAATAAATAATTAGCTTTATGTATATTTTATGAATATCAAATATCAACATTGGTCGTATTTTTGAGTTCGAAATAATCTAAAATTCTCATAGAAATTACGATAATGTCGTAAAAAAATCATATTAGAATATTACAGATTAAAGTAATAGAAAATCATATTAGAAGTCATTATAGTTGTCAATTAATTCTGCTTATTAAATCATTAATCATGTATTTTAGGCGGGCGAAGACGATATTGTTGTGTACAACAATACTGTTGTAGAAGTAACTTTATATGTATGTTACAGATATATTATATTCATAATTTATTATTTCATTTGATTGTATTTTATAAGATTTTTTTATTTAATTACCATGTTAAACATTATTTGAACTCTGTAAATATTGAAACCCTGATCCGTAATTTATTTAAGTGTCCCATTAGAACTCGCATTAAGCGTAAATAATTTGTGGAAATACTTAAATAGTATATACATTACGGTTTACTGTTGAATATTCGCGATCAGAATATATAACGTTCTTTAATTATTTATATTACATAACACTCTTAAAGAAATTTACATTCAGAATAAGATATATTATAAAAAGATATATATCTACATAGTTTACTATACACTTAGGTGAATCGGGGAACTGATTATATTTGAATTATTTTCATTTATCCCTTCCTAGTAAAAACCCCAGCGTAGAGTTTCGCCACTCGACATCTCGTTTTAAGATCTTAAATTCGGGCAGACTAAATTATACGCAAAGAGAACCAAGAATCAAGAATAGTAAGTTATCTATAATATATAACGATAAATACAAAAATTGTGTCAGTATATACTTTTTTTTTAGAAAAAAATAGATAGAAATAGAAAAAAAAACAAGTAATATGCCTATCCTTTCTCCAGTTCATGTTTTTCCACTTGGTCTGGTATGGATTGTTAAAAATACACCCTTATTAAATAAAAGCTTCATCCTAAATAGAACAAACCATACTCAAGCGAAAATAACATTTAGAAAACCAATAAAATATATATCAGGAAGCAGAGGGAATACCGTCGTAAGTTATCTTCAGTATGAAAATGTTCATAAGATTATGTAAATCGAAGAATGGATGCTTATTGAAAATATTTCAATTCAGTCGGAAACAATATTAGGTGCATGAATAAAACTCCCTTACAAATGAGACAAAGGACGTCAGATATATCGGAAGGATATATTTTACGTGCTAACTCAAGTGAAGGATTGTAATATTAGGTCCTTAGGTTATTTGCCAATGACACTACCCTATGAATATCAAATATGATTTTCATTTCCGAATCTCAACTCAATTTTGTCAGCACTGTCCATTCATGGTAGAGTATGTAATAAAATATATATCAACTCTGACATTCTATACCATTACAAAAGTAATTATGAACTTATTTAATTTATAGTTTTAAAGTGACGATGATAATTTTAATAGAAATTTATTGTGTAAAATCGTAAAATATTATAGTTTATTCCTATATTCGATTCACAACTAATTTAGAACTATTATTAATATATCTGCTCTTTTTAAGCGATATATTTGTTGTGTTGTGGGGATTGAAATATTTAATATTTCAAAATTGTTTTGTTATGTTTTGCTGCGATTTAGGGTTGTAGGGCATGAACTTGCTACCTCTTACGTAAAAATATGATAACTCAATCATAAAATCGTCTGAAAAGTCAAGTTAGCTACTGAGCTGACTTGATATTTCAGTGTATATACACTGAAATAACAGTGTATATCATAGGTATATACGTCGTGCCTATTTCCATTACTCAGGTTTCAGTGTACAGACAAGCTAGTTAGTATCAGATAAGGCAAGGTCAAAAGAGAATCCCCTTTGATATTTGATACGGGTCTGACAGAAGAAGTTTTACTTGGATCCTACATTTTACAGCACCTACTTGTAGAATCTAACGTATATTCTTTATATACTTACGTATATTATACATTTAAATTCAGTGTTGTATCCCCAGTGAGTATATTTATTAATTTGTATGTGAAAGGAAAGAATTTCGTTCGATTCCAACTGGAGGAAATGCAATATTTAATATTCCTCCAGTAACGGTGACAAACACGGCGGTGAGTTCCGCCACAAAATAGCTCCAGAATTTGGCGAAAAGTGGGAAACGGAATGTCGTTACACTAGGTTCCCTCTGTCCACTCTGCTATATGCGGGATACAGAGTGAAATTAGAAAAAGAAATATGAGCTAGGTTGCGTATTTTGTACTTTTGAATTTGTCACAGCTAGCCGCTCTGTAATCTGTCCCCGCGAGCGTGTTGCGTCAATTAGGAATTAAAAGCACCCGTTTAATGGAAAAGCCAAATGAATGGGCAGCGTTTAGGAGCGCTTTGCTAAATTTGAGGCTCAAACCGTACGAGTAATAGTGTGAGCTGTGTACCGACCGTAAGCGTTCAAACCTGCACTGTACTCGCCACAGTCGAAGCTCTAATCGATGAATGACACGCATATGCGGTTTAAGCATTTCGTTATTGTCGTGCTATGAATATATTTTATGACAAAATTTTTCAAGTCTTTGTTTCTTTAAAAATATATATTTCGCTTACAAAAAGTTTTCTAAAATTTACTTGAAATTAACTAAGCTTCAGTGAATAAAAAACATCTTATAATTAAAAATTCTTATTATCCTTCATTTTATTACTTCATTAATTAGAGATCTGTTTTGTTTGCAGTTATTGTGTTTCACAATTTAATTAGTAATAATTTATTAATTTTCATCTTAAAAGACGTTATCAAAAACAAAGTAAATACAAGGTTATTATGTCGCACTTAATTATTAACATATTTAATGTGAAATACTTATTTAGAAAACGTATAAAAATTTGAACGTAGCGGGACTCGAACCCGCGCTTCCTGGTCGGTTTCCAGGAGTTTCGGTTCCAAGTATTTTTCTTTCCTAAGTGTGGAATAACACTTTAAAAATGTTTAAAAATATTTAATGTGTATACTACAGACAAGGAAATTATGATTCTTTTCAGATCTTATCTTGCATGCCTGTTCTCCACATTTCGCCTGGTATTGAGGCAATCGTATTGAATGGCCGGAACTCAACGCCGTTTTTAGTTTCATCAGAGCGGGAAAATAAGATTAATTTATTCCCCCGAATTAATGATTTCAACACAACCACCGCTTACAAACACATGTTTGCTTCAAGTGGATACTCCAGGTTAAATCTTAATTATTCTCATATACTTTTTCATAGATATAATCTACTGATACTTCACCGTTAAATCAATTCAAGATTTAAAGAAGATAGTGTAGAAAACAAACTTAAATTAAGTTCTTTAAACTTTTGTAGAATAAATAGCAAATTCCACATGTCCATGTAGGATATACTTTTAATGTTGTTTTCTCCCAAAACATACAGTAATAAATTTAAGTAAATATACAAATAAAGATCGGTAAAGATAAAAAAGCACCTATAGATATTTTTAGCTTCACGCTATATCACACACAATCTGAACAGGGTAGGAAGAGGAAACCTGGGAATCTACTGTAAAGACCTTCCGTTGTCATTAAGACACCGAATAAGACATAGGAATCGAACCCTCAATCGGTCGCGTTTACAGTCACGCTTGTGCCTCTGCGCCATGACTGCCTTCACAGATATTTTATAGATAAATAGATTTTTATTTATTTATTTGTTCTAAAGCAATGTTTTAAAAAAATAAATAAATATATTATTTCAAAGAGCATACAATAATAAGCTCAAGTCTCACACATTACCTAAACTTTGAAATGCACTTGCGAAGAGAACTAAGTAGCCACGTTTGACCTCGTCTCTGAAACTCCATATTACAATAAGACGTATGGAAGTCGGCTTTTACAAACTTATACAAGCTTGTTGTGGCTCTAAAACTTAATAAATTATTGCTTATTAGAACCACTAACTGGTTCCATACAATAATTATGACTGAGATAATGATACTTGACATTTTGTTAAGAATCTATCATTATTAGAGTGAAACGTTATAAAAATTTTGCTTGATATTACAGACAAAATATTTTTGCTGTCTTATTATATGTAGAGATTAGAATTAATTTATTTTTAACTTTTTAGTTCATTTTATGAACAAATAAAAAAGCATGTTCTTAAAAAAGGTTTTGTTTCTTTAATTTTATTTTTATCTTTTTAGTATTTTTAATGCCAAGATTTTAGATCGAATCAAACGAGCCAAAATTCCGGAGTTACGGAGTTCCTATGGCCACCTTCCAGCTAAATCATCAGACCCTGGTTACCTTATAGTATCAAAGTACTTGTCAAAAGGAATCAAACGAGCTCAAACTCGATTGAGTAGCGTCGTTTAATTACGAAATTCCTAAGGCCACCTTCCAGCTTCATCATCAGGTCAGCTCTATGTTATAATAATATAGCATTGTCATCCGATTTATACACATATGCAAAATTTCAGCTTAATCGGAATCCGAGGAGTGGATCAAATTTAACTTGCAAGATTTGATTACAGACAACGAGATAGGTGAAGGTAAATAAAAGCTTGTAAAATAGAATTTGTTTAGTGAGTCTTTATTAAAAATCCTCTCTTTCATTAACTAACAGATTTACTTGAAATACATTTTTTTCTATGTCTTTAAGACAGTCCGAGCCAATTCAAAGCCAACAGGTCCAGTCAAAGAACTCAAAGAGCTCCCGAAGTGTTTGAAATCAAAGAATCTTGATTTTAATTTAAACGTCTTTTATTCTTGGGTCTGAAAATCCATTTCATTTTAAGCGTTCAGTGTTCAGTCTTTTTAGAAATAAATGACTCTAGTTTTAAGCATTGAATGTTATAACTACTATATTTCACTTCTAGCCTAAATTCTTGTTGTTATATAAATTTTCTTATATCCAAATTATTTTGTCTTTTTATAAAATTTATGCTCCCTTTTTATGTAATATTTTTGATTTTTTAAATTGATTGAGTAATTGTTGTATCATTGATTTTGCTAGCAGATAAAAAGACAGTTCAAGTTACTTTTTGAATTAAATTGAGTCGTTACTAAAATTTTCTGAATATATATAGGAACAAAAACGCAACCGCGTTATTCATATCTTTACGATACTTGAATCTTTTAAAACATTCCTTACGTAGACGATCATCGATTATCCATTTAGTGAATCTCAATATAATGTTTGAGTTTGAATAATAAAAATAAGATAAGAATATGATATGATGTTGCGAAGTGTTGTGTTTCAAAGTCAAAGTCAAAGTCAAATAATTTTATTCAAAATAAGAAGTTACATGCTTCATTTTTTGAACGTCAAATAATTTACCACCAGTTCACTAAAATTAATGCCTCTGACCTGAAAAGAACCAGCGCAAGAAACTCAGCGGGACTTATTTTTTTAAAATCAATTATACAAATTTCAATTTCAATCCACCAATCAATATTATTAAGTGTTTTTTTTTTATATATCGTTTTATTCGAACTAGTTATGAATGCTCTGTTCAATTATATTTATAAATGAATATAATGTATACTGACTGTATTAGTAGTTATGATTTTTATTAAAATGTAGATAAAATGTAGATAATTAAACTTGTTCATACCCTAAATTTGGACAGTGATATAGAGACATATGTCTAACATTACAAAAACGCGTAACTATTCTTTTTTTTTGCTTCCTCTCATTTTATAAAGTTATTGCACAAATTTCTTTGTTAATAAAGTCGCCGACGGTGCGACTCACTAGAAATAATAATTTTCGAAAAGTTTCGAAATTTCTTTCAGGCACGTTCGTGTTACAATGTAAGTATGAATATAAAAACATAGTAATTTCATTTGTTTATCGTTTGAATTACATATTTTCCAATCTTATATTTCTATATATATATATATATATATAGAAATATAAGATTGGAAAATATATATATATATATATATATATATATATATATATATATATAGAAATATAAGATTGGAAAATATGTAATTCAAACGATAAACAAATGAAATTACTATGTTTTTTATATTCATACTTACATTGTAACACGAACGTGCCTGAAAGAAATTTCGAAACTTTGCACTGAAAGTAACAGTTACTTTCATGTTTAATTGGCGTTAAAAATATTTAAAGAATAATAGTACCTAAATCTAAATACTATTTTTTTATAAAAATTCGCTTTATATTGAAAAACTGGTAGAGGCCTGTTTTCAAAAAAGATTTTTTAGTAGAAAATAGATTTGGCTTGTTGTTCTCAAACATACTTGCTATGGTATTGAGAAACTGAATTTGAGAAGTATTGTGTTATTAACTGAATATTTTGCTTTCGTCCTTTTGTACATTTAAAATAGCTAAAGCCTAAATGTTAAGGTTGTTTAGCATACATAAGCGACCTTTTATTTATATGAAATTATTACAAACCAAGAATCATGTAGAATTATCCATTTACGAAATGCAAAAGGGATTTTGACAACAAAGAAAACTCTATTTTAATTCGGCAACTTAGCCAAAAATTTTTTCTAAGAAAAATATTAGGTACATGCCTTAATTATCGTTGATTGGATTTATTACCCTTTATAAAAACCTAACAACAATGCTTTTAGCGAAATTAGAAAATAACAATAACGATAGATGTTTTTTTACAGGGCGGATATATAAAGGTTCTTTGTATAGAATTTTATAAAGATTTTTTTTATATTAAATCATTTTCCAGGTACGTATTTTACCATTTTTAATAATGATTTAGTAAGTAGGGCAGTACTAGGGTGGTTTAGTTAGAAGCCGCACAGTAGTGGAGTGCCACGTATCCAGATGGTGAGGATAGTTACGTACTTGAGCTTGTTACGTACTGCTCGGTTAAAACATTCGGCGGCAAGTAACAGTTTCCCACAACACCACCCATGATAAATGCAGTAGAGATCGCACACATAAGGACGAGGACATGTCGCAACGCACAGCCAAACTGTCAAGCCTTTCACAAATCATTAGGTCCAAAAAGATTCGAACGACTCTACGTTATATGCGATCAAATTTATCTAGCTGATACTGGGGTGCACTAGCCCAGAAATAAGAACAGTACTCCATATGAGCCGAACTTAGGCCCTATCAAGGCCAATCGGTGTTTTGGCGTATACTTCAGCTGATATTACAGAATCATAAGCTATAATCTAATTTCTAGACATTTACTACTAATTTAAGCCGTTTAATTGAATTAAGGAAATTCGAACACGGCGCTACACTGTCTGGTCAAAGCGAGCGTATAAATTAGACAATTTGTCCCTTATAAATTTGCAGCTTTAAACAACTAATTACATTCTGCAGTTAGGTACTTGTGCAATAATCAGAGGTTTGTGTCGGCTCTTTAATCAATAAAAATTTTATTGTAGGATTTTTTTTTCACTTTATTTGAATTTTTGATTTAGCTGCAACCTTTGCAACATTTTTTTGCTCTACTGTAACGCGCCTGACGAATTTAATAAAATTCACTAGTCGACTTTCGTAATTTTATTAGGCTTAATAAACTTCACGTTATATAAATACCTACTTAAATAATCTCTATACAATCACACACATACTTTAAATATTAATAAAAATAAAAATAAATATACTGATAAACCCATCTTAAGTTAGTAGCAATATTAATAGCAACATAAATCAAAAATAAACAAAGATTTCATTTTTTATAAGAATTATAAAGTATTAAAATTTTTCACAGTAAAATCTCTGTAACCAAGTAAGTAATAAATGTGATGCATATATATTACCTACATTAGAACGCGAATGCAATTCAGGTTATTAAATAAATAGCCGTATAGTTCAAGCGGGCGCAGTCGTGTGCTTTTTTATTTAATATTTAATATCTACTATACTATATGCGGGAAACAGCGTGAAGATAAAAAAAAGGGAAAATAGTCACAAGTAATTGAAATAAAATCGAATTTATCTATAACAGTAATATGATCTAGATTAAGAATAATTGTAATTTAATTGTTAGTAATCCGTTACAACATTATGTTGTGTCAACAGCTATTATTATAATAACGAAATGCCTTCAGAATGCTCTAATAATTACAGGATTAGCAATAAAAATGTAGTGATAGAAACCTACACAAAATTTTAAATCTGTAGTTACAAATGCATTGCTATTCTAAAGTTATCGTACATTTTTTACATTTTTTAAAGTGTTATCCCACACTTAGAAAAGAAAAATACTTATTTAGAAAACGTATAAAAATTTTAATGTAGCGGGACTCGAACCCGCGCCTCCTGGAAACCGAGCAGACGCTTTGACCACTAAGCCAAAGGTTCTCATCAAGCTACGTCGAATTTTTTATACGCTTGTTACAACTTATTCCCGACTGCTAAGGAAGGGTTATGTTTTTCGCGCTTGTCTTGTATGTATGTAATATTCTTTATTACCTCATATCTCCAGAACCGCTGAACGGATTTACTTAATTTAGGTATCGTTAGATTCGTATTAATAGCCCAAGTGCTCTTAGATAGGTGACATTAAAATAAAATAATCATGGCGGCTGTGGGACGCCATTAGACTTAGTGAAAAAAAAATTTTTCGTTTCGAATACCACAATATGGGTATCAAATTCAAGAGCTTAATATGAGGATTTCAAAAAGTTATATCATGATTATCATTACTATAGTGAGTTCTAACAAAAAAGTGAAAAATAAAAAAATATTCGTAAAAACAAAAACCCTGACTGCATAAAAGTAAAAAGAAAATAAACAAGCCCATTAGTTTATTAGGATTAATAGTCGGGACCTATAAGTAATTCTTCAATCAATAAAATCTTTACCAGGAACCCTGCATAATTTAAAGAGGTTTTTACAAATATTTTTTTATTTATGTTATTAGCATCTCTGTAGGGATATTTTCACAAATTTCCGCGACCAATTCCGCTACAATTTCTAAATAAGTTATCGTACATATTTATATAACTTTAAATAAATTCTTCGCCAATATACAAATTCAAACAAAAAATATTTAACACGTGTTCATTGTGCTAGAAGAGACTTTCAGGGCAATATGTCAAAGAGTAGTATTCTACGACAGCAAGAACTAATCGAAATGGTTAGTTCGGCTATCAAACTAATCGTTGCCCATCCCGGGACCGAGTTTCAATTTAACCGCGTGATTTTTAATCGACTTCTTTTTTCGTGACGAAACGAGGACGCTTTTTGTCTGTTAAGATTTTAATTTTAGGTTTGCCCATAGATTCCTCTGTCATTTGTGGACCGATTTAAAAAAAAAATTGTTTGAATTTGAAGAATTTATTTTTTACAAATTAGTTTTTGTTTAAGTTTGTGCACATGCGGAATTCACTGTTTTTTTTTCAGCTTCACGCTATATTCCCCATGTAGCACAGTAGGCACAGGGAGCCTAGTGTTAAAACACTGTCTCCACTTTCCGCCGTTTTCTGGAGACATTGCCTGTTGAGTGGCGCTGCTTTGCGTCGGTTATTCATTAACTTATTAAGGACAACTAACAAAACATCTAATCAGATATTACTACCATGTCTTAAAAACTATTGGCTTAGTGTTGCTTTACTTATAAGCTGCCACGGCAAGATTAGGAACAGATATATTTTGGTTGACATCACTTCGGCTTCCTTTTTTATTGAGTACTAGCGACCCGCTCGCGGCTTCGCCCGCTTATACCACAGAATGATTTAGTTAACACACTGAATTATGTTCGTGTTTTGATATACCTATTATTTACCGATATACCGATTTTTTATGAGAAAGTTGTTAAAACTATAAGTCGCATTTTTGTACCTCCCATAAGAATCTTTAATTGAATGTTTGAAACAAAAACATAACTTATTGATACAATAAAATCCTAGCTCATCGGTGTCTGTACATAGAAAATATTACAATTAACAATATAATAAAACTTGGTCAGTTGGTCTGTTTGTTTGTGCGTTTCTTCACGATCTCAGAAACTGCTTAACCGATTTAAATACTTTTTTGTTTGTATTTTGACAAACTGTCCTTAAATATTGAGTATTAATTTTATTCAGCTTCACGCTGTATCCCGCACACAGCTGGTTAGGCAGAGGGAACCTAGTGTTAAGACACTCCGTTCCCCACTTTCTGCCAAATTCTTGAGGCATTGCGTGTTGAGTGGCAGAACTCAACGCCGTGCTTAACCTCGACACCAGAGCGAAAAAATGGAAATATAAATTTAAGTAAATACTTCATCTCCTCGAGTAGGGATCGAACCCACAACCAGCTGGTTTTACAGTCACACTTCGTGCCGCTGCGCCACGATTGGCCTCAACTGGACTGGACTTT
Organism: Heliconius himera; assembly: GCA_021202915.1. Taxonomy (NCBI): domain Eukaryota; kingdom Metazoa; phylum Arthropoda; class Insecta; order Lepidoptera; family Nymphalidae; genus Heliconius; species Heliconius himera. The sequence continues at coordinate 372,541 of JAJHJA010000317.1, forward strand.
ATTTTAATCGGTTTACACAAAATTAAAACCAGATACACGCTTTATCCCGTCTTTAGCAGTGCAACTTTGTGTTAAGATATTGCGTATAATGTGTGACTGATGTGCGAAATGAAAATATTATTAAACGAAATGAAAATATTATTAAATAATAATTCAATCCTCCAAGTGGGGATCGGACCCACACCAGTCGCGTTACAGTCACAATTTTGTGCCCCTGTGCCGCGACGGCCTTTAACAAAGAGGAGAAGAGAAGCGTCAGCGCTCCTTTTACGGAAACAGTGTATAGGGTAAAATATTTTAAACCCATACCGGTTTAATTATATATTCATTAAATATTTTACCCTCTAAAGAAATTAAGCAAGATACATCAACAGTGAAGACGTAGACTATATTTCTTGTAATGCGGTTATGCATGTATACCAATAACGTAAACACATACTACCATAAAAATACTACTAAAATCTTTAGAAATTTGAACTTTGCCGCCAATATCTACGACTCGATTTCGGAATGAGGCGTATGCGGCGGTTTCCCTTTGATAGGTTTATGTGTGCGTGCGTCGTTCTCGACAAATTATATTTTATTTTACAATGATAATTTTATTATTTATTTTGTTTGAAAAATTAACTTTTTTATTTTTGGGTTTTTATAGAGTAGTTAAAACTGTGGTTTCATTTAAAATGTTACTGACAAAAAACTCTGTATAATTGAGCATATTTAATATTTATAGTATTTTTTTGGTTAATAGATACCAATAGTTATTACAACACTTGCGAAAAAAACATATTTTAGGCAATTTTTAATTCTTATACCTTTTGAAAAACTACCAATATTCTTATAGTTAATAAATTATTTTTTCAAATTCAAAAATAGTCTATGTTTTTCATTATAATGGCAGGAAAATATTTAAAATGTTCAAATTACACTATAATAGGTATCAAAAAGTATTTACTTAGTAGTGTTGATAGTAATTGGAAATAGTTATACTACAGGTGGATACCTTCATATGCACTGTTTAAACCTGTTTTTATGATATAATGTAGAATAATATATTCTATAGAGGAATCACATTCTTTTTATTCTTTAACTATAACACGTAAATACATTTTTTAGAGGTTACTATGTACTAAGATGGCAGCTCTGTTCTCGCATTTACGGCTCTGATATATTGATATAAATAATAGAAATATAAAATATTGGAAAAAAAGGAAAAACGCATTTCATACTTGAAACGTATTAATAAATTTACATACAATTCATTTGTTTTGAATATAACATTAAGTTTAATCAGCTTCACGCTATTTTAACAGATGACATTAATATATTTGATACATCCTTAACATGAATATTTAATGTATTTTTTAAATATATAGACTTGAGAAAGTTCTCTTGAGAAATATATCTACTGTAAATGAATGCAACGTATATATAACGCCAATGATTAAAATGTATTGACATCACCGCGTCATCTAAACACAATATAAAGTTTTATAAACTATGAACTCACAATCAGAATTTACTTTCCAAATACATATACAGTAATACCCCAGACTTACGCGGTAGGTGGGACCGAGCGATTGCCGCGTAAGTCGAATTCGCGTAAGTCAGGGTTCAACTTTACATATAAAGTTTCTTTAATCAGGACCAGAGTTAAAAAAAAAACATAAATTAGAAGAAAAATGTTTAATAAAGTGTAGGATAATAAAAAAAATTACATTGTTATGAATAAAGTAACCTAAACCGGAGTTTTTTTGATATCGAAGGCTTCATATATTCTAACAATGTTGCCTGCCGAGTTCAATTTTTCTTCTTTTTCAATTCACAAATTTTCATTTTTACTTCAAAGTCTTTAATTATATTTAGTTTACACTCCAAAGACAGTGTTTTTCTTTTCTTGTTATGCTCAAATGACTAATTTTTCGTTCTTTTAGACGACATGATTAGAGATTATAATATAAAACAATTTCACGCGGAACATGTTTAAACCTGTCGCTGAACACTGAGTGGACAGAGCGAGAGAGCCGATGCGCGGCAATCAAAATAACAAATCGCGTATCTCCGAATTCGCATAAAACAGGGTAGCGTAAGTCGGGAGCGATGAAATGGAAATATAAATTTAAATAAATATTTAATTTCCTCAAGTGGGAATAGAACCCATAACCAGTTTACACTTTGTGCCCCTGTGCCACGAACGGCCTCAATTTACTTTCTTCTTTTAAAGTGTGGTTAAATACAATAATCGTAATTTAATTATGTCAAATTTCTATTAACCAACTTCTTAAAAGAGGAGGTCATCAATTCGACTGTAGTTTTTATTCTTGTTACCTCAAAACTTTTGACTGTGTGAACCGATTTTAATGATGATGAAGCTAGTGCGTCCATTGTAGTCTTATTTTAATTTAGTTCATTTCTGACAATGGTATCTATGAGAAAATCATATAAATCTCAAAATTACGTTAAGTATGTGCGCGACAAATGGAGGAATAACTCAATATCAACTCAACCGATTTTAATGATTCTTTTTTTATTAGAAAGGGTACACATAAAGGGTAGTTTGGTGAAAGTTTGGTTAAGTTCAGAGTATGAAATCCGATTGAAATTGAAGATGTCAATTTTTTTTATTTAAAAATATAATTATGTTATTTTTTCTGGTAAAATTTATTTGTACTCTATGATAAAAACTATTCTATAAGTTGCATTAGGCTTTGAACTATTACCATGCTAAAAATAATTTAATTTCATATAGTAGTTATCGGTATTTTAAGTAATTTACATTTTTCAGTTTTTATTTTTTTAAAATAAAACTATAATGAAATTCGGAATGAAACCCAAAAAAAATGTACCTTGGGACCCTAGGCTAATACCATGCAAAAATTCATCAATTTCTGTCCAGTAGTTTTTGCGTGATTGACGAACAAACAAACAGACAGACAGACAGACAGACAGACAGACAAGAATTCTGTTGAGTGGTTTTTTAGGTTCTATAATCGACATATAAACCGACCTAATTTTTATTTTTTTTATATCTTTCATGTACAGAATTGACTTTTCTATCCTTTTATTATATATAGAGACTAGCGGCCCACTCGCGGTTTCGCCCGCATACCACCTATAATTATTTTATTATGCTGCACTTGCCAATTATATAATTTATACATTCAATCTTTTTTCATAATTCTGCGAAAGTGCATTACGTGGCATCTGAGAAAGTGCATTGATGATGAAATAAGTTTCGGTCGTAAGTTTCAATATATATATATATGTCAAATAAAAATCTATCCTTAAAATTTTCAATTATTGTTTATCACAAAATGCCTTATTGTTAATTATTTATAAGAGATAGATACATGTTGCCTCGAATTTTTTTTAGTATTAATAAAATTGAACATTTTTATCACACAACGTACTGACATATAATTAACTATTTTTGTATATTTCAATTCAATAAGCAATTCGATAGCATTCCTTATTACTATTTTGTTATTTAGATAATACACCGTAATGTTATATAGCCTATAGCACTTCTGAAGAATGCAGCTTTCATAAGAAACAAAAAGAAATTATATCAGGCCAGTCGATACAGAGATCTTGAAGTTTAAACAAACAAACTCTTCCGCTTTATTATATTAGTATAGATAATACTCTAAAAAATACGACGTTTTACATATACATATAACCAGTTAAAAGATTTTATTTTATTTTCTAATCTAATCCATCTGAAATATGATAAAAAGGACGTAATTTAGGTCGCAATTTACAATCAGTCAACAAAATGAACAACTTTATATATTTTACTTCAATTAAAACAACAACTAAAGTTAAAAACAAGTACAATTCTTCATTTAAATGTAGGTCAAGCTAAATGTAGTTCGAAGATAAAATCTTTTAACTAGATTCTCAACACAGATTTGTACCCAAAATTTCTTTACTTAGAGATACAGAACACGTTCTTCCGCATAAACTTTTCGTCTAAGTTAGAATTTAATTATTTCTTCAAGTTTATTTAGAAGGTCACAAGTCAGACGCTAGGAATCCACTCTCTTATCTTCAACGGAGTGGCTCATTATTATTTCTAACAACTCCATGCCTAAACCACAGCTGCTTCATTTTAAAGTAAATGAGACGGCTCTATTGACGTCTTCATTATTACTTCGACACGCCGCACTATGGATAATGGTAGAACAACGGCAGATCAAAATTCATTTTTACTAAAGTCGTCCCTGACGCACTTTTTATTTTTTTTTAAATAGTATAATAGTGGACCTTTAATATAATGAATAATTTTTTAGTGAATTACATTTGGAACATATTTTTTTTATCGTGAGAAATTGTAATACGTAAGAATGTTTGTTTCAGGTTGTTCGCATCGATATTTTAAACTTAATTTCTTTAAAAAAATGTGCAAATAGGTATGAATTTTGTGACTATATTCCTATAAAAAATATTAACAATAAGTGAAGAGAAAAAAGGTACGTGTTTTAAAGTTCATCGAGACTTTTGACAGTTACCGACGTCTACCGACGCGTTATATTTGATGTTGTTTTATAGTCCAGTTATTCATAAATAACATTTATAAAAATCAGCTGCGGAAACTTGCGGTTCTAGAAGTTATGACGAAAACTATGATACAAGTCAGGGAACAAGAAAACTCTATCTATTGAAATTTCTAGTCTTGTACTATTTAATTGATTAGATTGCGGTAAATTTCAATTAAATTATTGTTAATCATTGATAAAAGAGCGTATATCTTCATTTTGCACACATTTTGCGGTATTTCTCATTAATAAAATGCACACTACTTTCATTTATAAAATTATATAAAAAGAGTGAATTAATTTAATAAAACTATTACAAATTAGCAATAAAATTACTAACAGACGTTTGATTGTTAAGTGTCTCCGCTAAATTTCAAAATGACTAATACTTTCAGTGTTCCAAGCGTGAATTATTACTCCCATAATGAAGGAGGAAAAAAACTTGAAGCAATCAATATTAGCTATCAATATTTCTAAAAGAAAAGTATCGTTTCTGTAGACAACATGTGTTTTATTATCAGTAACATTCAAAGGAATCTGATTAGTTCCTTTAATAAACGATGGACAGAAGCGTCCCGGTAAAAGGATTCATTTTTTTAAAAAAAACAACGAAAATTGGTTAGATTCTGAATATTTGTTAACCTTACCAATCATTGAAGATGTAGCACCTGAGAACTCACCATCTACGTCTTCTGGAAAACGCGGAAGACCCTGTGTCCCTATGGGGACTCATCAGAATCAACGAAGAGGCGAAAATACCGCGCTATTTAGTGAATATGGCTTGGACACATCTGCAATGCGTACGTTCAGGGCTTACGTTCCATAGGAGAATTAGAAGCAAAACTTGTAGGAAAACTAAGGCTTGCTGACCGAGATATAATGTCTCTATATTTGAATATCATAGAAAACGCAAGCCAGAGCAAAATGCTATCGGATCAAGAGGAATTCAGTGTTTTCATTGATTTGGATTTAACAAAAGCACAATACATGTATTTAAGGAATCTAACAAACGAATGAGATCCCAAGAATGCACAAGGTGCACAAGAATCCCGTAATAAGGAGTATCAAAAATTTCGCCTACGTCATGCCAAAAGTGCTCTCAATCAGCTACAAATGAGGATGTATTTCATACTCTTCTCTACACATCAAATCCATACATTTCCAGTCATAGAAAAACATACGAGTATAGCAAAAGTGTGAAGGCACTTGATGAAGATACCCTAGATCTTTTAAAAGTGAATGAACTTATTATGGATCCCGAAGTTCACCAAGTATAATTAAATATAATATACTCGTCATGTAATATACATTCATTTCTAATATTATACTACTTGTAAATCAGTTTTTGTAAATTTTATATTTTATCAAATAAGTATGTGTAATCATATCTATTAATTTCTTACTCAAATAGGTAACAGCTTAAGAAACATTTTTTATTAATAAACTAATTTAATAATACATTTTTATTACTACTATGAGTAGTGTGGACTAAGGAAATTAAGTAATCTTTTTTTCATTATATATATATATATATATATATATATATATATATATATATATATATATATATATATATATATATATATATATATATATATATATATATATACTCCAATAAAAGAATAATATCTCAACTTTACCTAAAGCGTTATTTTATACTTTATGCTCTTGCAAAAATTCAATTGTTTATCTTAACAAATAAAAAAGTTATCGATTTTTGATCTGATACAGACCTCAATTGCCCATAGTGCGCCGCCTTAGTTAGATTTTGTTAAATTTCGCTTTCCAGTCTATTATCTTGTCTACTATCGCTACAACTTGTTCAATTTATAAAAAAAAATTCTATAAATTTAATAATAAGGTATCGTTTTAAATATTCTCTCTCTAAATTATTGAAAAGCTAAGAATATTATCGTTGTAAAAAAAAAAATAGAATAAGTTCTATTATTAGCAAAATGAACGAATAATGAATAAATTAATTATAGATATATAATTTATTATTAATATATTTATATTAACAAACAATTAAAAATTCTAACATTAGGTATATGCGCTTTATTTTTGTATATTGCTTTTTTTATTAAAAGTAAGCTTGAGCTAATGAAGATGTAACGGGCCATGTCATCTGGGCGAGTGTAATTTTGTCATTAATTAAACTTGGCCATCGCCGGCGTAATTGCCTCCGCTTGCCTTTACTGCATATATATCGGTATATATCGGTATCGATTTTGTCATTTCTAACTATAAAATACTTAAAAGTTTTACGAGTAAGTCCACACTCCATATAAATGACTTTACAATTTTAACATTATTAAACAGGTAATTATTATTTACATGATATTTTCATTGTTTTTCTTTTATCCTCTAATATACATTACATTTGCATATCTTTAAACGACAACGCATGAGTTTATACTGTGTAGTTGTTTATTTTATACGCTTGTTACAACTTATTTAGTTATATAAGTAACTAAATAAGCAGTAACAAGCGTATAAATAGCGTTCAATAGTTCATACTTATTGTCTTGTGTAGCTGATAAAATATAGTCATTGAATATTTATTGACATATGTATATTATAGAACATGTTCTTCCGTACAATGTACGTAGATAGATAGCTTCACTATACAGTGCGGTGTATGTTTCCAAATAATACAAAAATAAGAAAATAAGTTGTGGAGCAGAGTAATTGACGCAAGAAAAAATATATATTAAGGAAGTGAATCAATTGAAAAAAATATATTAAAATGTATAAGTATAAATGGCATTACACAGTTTTTACTTCAGGTTTTGACCTACTTTATGCTTTCATTAACAATTTATTATTTATTATAAATATCATATTTTGGCTACAAATAAATAACGAGTCAGTTTTAAAAAATTGTAAGAAAAGCAAAAATATACACCTACTATCGAAAAATCTACTTTTATATAACATACACTATGCTTTAAGAATAAAAAGGTCTTTCAAAGAAAGGTCGCTTACTATGCCTCGTAAAATATCAAAGTAGATGTATAATAATCCTCTCCTCCTTTATAATTTTTATGTTTCAATGGTATATTATTCTTTCGTTTTCGGTAAAACATCATACATATTTCTAATACGCACATTATTGAATAGGTACAATTATTGTATAGGAGTATTTTTTGACTTTCTAAATATTTTTACTTCAATACCAAAGGATTATACATCTTTATAAATCTTTTTTTCTTTTTTTCTTATAAATTTTTATAAGTTCAACATCTTTAGAAGTAAAAGATTGAAAGATCATAACAATAAAAAGGAACAATTTCTAAACTTGCTCTTACTAATATAAGTTAAGCTTATTGAGTACCAATACCAGGTTGACTAACAATCTACTTTGGATTTTACTTGATACATTTTTATATATAAATATATATTAGACAAAATAATCTCGTCATAAAGGTTTTTTTTTGCAAGTGTCCGCGGGCCTCCCTCAGTCTTTAATACCTGCCATAATCATAGAATACAGTAGTATTTCAATAGGATTCTAACGTATTAAATTTTTAATACGTAAAATATAGTGTAGATTCTTTTGTAAGTATTAGTTTTATTATGACACTGAATAAGATCTCACCTTAAAAGATAGTAAAAAATAGTATATATTCAAAAAAACTTGCTAAGTGCGAGTCGGACGCACCAACCGAGGTTTCAGTAACAATTTCTATAAGAGTTCGGTTTTTATATTTCGAGGTACGGAAGCCAAAAAATAACCAATATACCAGTACAATGGCTGCTTTAAGCAAAAAACATACCAATTATGGAGAATGTATACTGGATACGATAATGTATACAAAGTTCAACGATACGGAAGATACGAGCACAGGGCATCGGAGCAATAATTAAAATGTCACTCAAGCGCACAATGGGCGGTTGAGCTCATGTCATTTTGATTTTAGATTACCTTTACCTTTACTTAACATGTGAAATATGGTTTATTTACTTAATTTTGTGTTATTGATTTTGTTAGTATAAACACTCTATATCAACGTTATTGTTCACGGTAATAAGTATGGTTTATGATATTCTTCATTACTTACATGTACATTTTTGCGTTTAATATGAAAATTTTGAGAGGAAAGCAACAAAGATAAAGAAAATCTATGACGACACCATTTTGTTTTAGTTAAAACTGGTAAAATTTAAATTATTGCTTAGTTAAAAGTATAATTTATACCCATATATGTATATCTTGCTCATATATTTTAAAAATATTACTGACATTAAAAGTATGTTATGATACTCTATCCTCACCTTGTTCGTGGTACAAAATTGACAGTAACAAGCATCCAGAATTTTCTTTAAAGAAAATTTCTAAGCGAAAATCACAATGGAGGCAATTTTTATTAAATAATATAAATAAGATTACGAAGATTTACATTGGAATTTCAGATTTTAAGTTAATAATTATGTTTTATAGTCATTTTATATATTATTATTATTATTATATATAAACTATATATTATATAGATAAATCGAATTATATAGATTGTGTCAATAATTGAAATAATAATAATAGATAACAAAATGATCAGTTTAAACCTATTTTTACATGGACACAAACAAAATATATATGTGAACGTGGACATTTAAATATTTACTAATCATGACATCAGTACTATATAATATACGATATTTATAAGTAAATAAAAGTAAACAAATGTTATCATTGCATAAACTATTAAATAGGTTGCGAATAGAAATTCTAACTTAAATCATTCCGACTCAATGTTAATCTATCTAGTCACTTAGCAAACTTTATTATAGGCCTTCAAAACTTGGGAAGGAAATCGAAAAATTTGTCGCAGTCCTTCTCAGTCGGTCGTACTGAGATAAAAAAATAAAAATTAGCTTCACGCTGTATCCCGCACACAGCAGGGTAGGTAGAGGGAACCTAGTGTTAAGACACTCCGTTCCCCACTTTCTGCCGAATTCTGGAGGCATTGCGTGTTGAGTGGCAGAACTCAACCCCGCGCTTAACCTCGACACCAGAGCGAAGAAATGGAAATATAAATTTAAGTAAATATTTATTTTAAACAAGACTGATCTACTTTTATATTAATTAAAACAGCTATATTATTAAAAATTATAAGATCCACATTTAAATTTAGGTTACATAAATATATAAGCTTAATATTTTTCTGCATAGCCGTCTTATATACTCTTTAGTAAAATTACGTTTCCTAACATTTTGTATAAAATTTATATATACGTATTTACATTTAAATTTAAGCTTCGAGGCCGTAATTGTGAAGTGGCGCAATCGTGTATCTGTAAACGCGACGATTGTGAGTTCGATTCCCATTCGGGGAAATGAATTATTTATTATTTTAATTTTCTCGCTCTGGTAACAAGACAAAGTGCAGTGGTTAGTACATAACACGCAGTGTCTCGTTAATTCGGAAGAAAGTAGGATATGAAGTATTGTACCAGTGGGTTGACTCTACTTACCCTGCTATAAGCAGGATACAACATGAAGCTGTTACTTACTCTTTGATGTAGGTACGTTATCTCATGTATTGCTTTACTGATCTCTTTGATATGGAATGCACCTTAATAAATTTAATTTAATTATAACTTTAGTTTTCAGTTGCATCATAGTTAGTGGTCATCGTAGCGCAGTGGAACGGCGACTGAGCGATGATTGCTGGCTCATATCACCCTCGAAAGAATAATTATATTTGAAGGATCCTGTTTTTTGCTCTGGTAAGACAAACCGCGTTTTCACTGCTTAACTCGAAATGTTAAGAAATGTTGTCAGAATGTTGTCTCGAATTTAGCCGAAGTAGAGCGGAGTTTTTTACCAGTTATATGAAAGATAAAAGTTACATGATCCTGAAGTAAAAAAATAATAAATATTAAAACTTGATAGACTTTAAAACTTTAAAAATAAAAAAAAATTTACTTTAGCACAAATTTTTTAAAGTTTCTTATCAAAATAGCTTAGTGTAAGTGAGTTATTTACCAACCTTAATATTGGAAGAAGCTTCTAAGGTCAAGAAAGTAATAACAATATTTTGGTGCATTTTATAAAAAAAAATATACTTTAATGCGCATATGTCGATTTATTTTAAGAACGAGCACTGAATATATTCCAATTCAATGATTCAAGAACGTCGAACCCGATCTCTAGCGAGAGGAATTTATTAAGAAGCTAACGTTGACGGAGCTGAAAATAAAATTGAAATTTCCGTCTTTATAACCGTTGGCGTATATCAGTGATACCACACTATAAATTGACTTATATCTTATATTGACTATGCTTCAGAATTTTGACGTAGGAAACGCAATTTCTTATCTTTTATTACGCTAAAAAACAATATAAATTATCTAAATATACATTATTTAAAATGTCTAAGGTATGTCTAAGTTCCTACATTCGAAAATCAAGATTAATTAAGATTTTTTTCTATTTTATATATATTTTTTTTTAGGTTTTGGTTCATGCACTTTAAAAGACATCCCTAGACATGGACCGACTGAAAAACAAAGTGATGTGACTATTAGTTTTATAACTATTCATGAGACATATCCGGAAGATGCGCGAGACATAAAACAGACATGTATATATGTACCTACGTAGTACTTAATAGAGCAACGTTATTAATTAAAATTATGCTTAAATTGAACTTGATTTTGTACAAACCATTAATCAATTTACAATAATTTACATTATAGTGTTTACTCATACACGATATTGTGAGAAATTTACATATGAAACCATTAGATGTTACAATATTGATACCAAAACCTTTGTAATTTATGACCTTTGGAATAATTATAATTATCTTAAGTAATACAACCCAGTATAAGCGTGTGTTTGTGTATTTTCTCTTTGTCTCTCTAAATATATCTGTCTCGCTTCTCTGATTGATGGCACCGGAGATTGCATGTCAGTACTAGAGCTACGGCGATGTACAGATTACTTAGTTGATGCCAGAGGGTAAATAGAGCGCACTATATGATAAAAGAAACCTACAACTATAGATTGAAAATATGGTTGTTTAGTATACAGGAGTTATTGATTTTAATTCTTGTTAAAAAAAATATTTTGTAGGATATTTTTTTTATCATTTTGATTTATATATAATTTATAAATAATATTTTAAATAAATAAAATAATTTGAACAAATAAATCTCTACTCAACATAAAGTTAAATCTGTTGTAATTCGAAAGAGGAAGCCGTCTAGAGACTGACAGCGGCAGCACAATCTAATTTTCTTTCAGTTTTCTTACTTCACGTAAAAGTGACGATAAATATAACTTGACATCTCATAAAGCCGTCTCTATAAAGTAAAATAAATGTACACAAACCTTCATATATAAAATTGTGTTATTATATCGTTTATAATTGTATTATAGTGCGTAGGGAGACAGAATCTGCTGTTAAGACACACAATTTTTTACCTTAAATGGCGTAACTTAACTCAGCTCATCTTACCAGAGCCGCACAATGGAAATAAGGAGATTTTTACAAATTTCCGCTACCCAAAGATAATTATTAAGAATTATCATCTGGCAAGAGAGAATGCTATATACGTATAAAAATTTAAACGTAGCGGGACGTGAACCGGTTCAGGCCGGCCAGGAAGCGCGGGTTCGAGTCCCGCTACGATCAAATTTTTAAACGTTTTCTAAATATGTATTCACAGTGGCTTTAGCTGTCCATCGTACTCTTACTACATGTTTCAGTTTTCATTAGCAAATTTTCATACACGACATAGGTATATTAAACAAAAAATTAATCAGCTTCACACTGTATGCTATCGCAGGGTAGCAACGAGAGAACCTAGTGTTAAGACACTCCGTTTTCTACTTCCCGCCGAATTCTGGAAGCATTGTGTGTTAAGTGGCGGGACTCAACACCGCACTATGTCTCGACACCAGGGCGAAGAAATAAAAATATAAATTTAAATAAATATTACATTTACTCGAATGGAGATCGAACCCACAATCAGTCGCGTTTACAGTCACATTTTGTCCCCCTGCGCCACGGTCGCCCTCTGTATTTGTATATTTTGAAATTATAACATAAATAGCAACTTGCTTCTTTTATCTTTCATGTCGAAAATAAATTATGTAAGAGGAATACTTTGCATATATCGAGTACGAGGAAATTCCCATAACAAAGAAGAACAACAAGAAAAATTATATGTGTTAGAAAGTGTTATATTATCTATCTGTAACTTTAATTGACAGCACGTCCTAGTTGATAGAAGATAACTGAAGTTAGAAGAATAAATTCATTGAGAAAAAGTAGTAGCATATTTTAATAAAAATATATATGTTTGTGTAGTCAAATGTATAAGGATATTCATAATATGTATTCCTATTCGGCATAAATCGGGAACAGCAGCTAATCTAATAAATTTTTAAATAAAGCATTTTATCTTCCATCAAGTATGTATATGTGTTTCCTTTTTAGAAATAAGTGCAAGAGAGGAAGCTGTACGCTTTGTACAAATTGCTGAGTAAAACTCGTAAAGCCCTTACTCTCTGTTATAGTGATAAAGGAGTCTGTAAATGGTTCGAAATGCACCTCGGTACGATTGCACTGTTATTACCGAACTAAATAAAGTAAAATTGTCTTAATTGTACTATATGAGCTAGCCGTCACCTATAATATAGAGTGTACTTCCTTAAATCGGAAACATTAACGTGTCGTGTCGTGGTCTGGCGTTATTTCTTAAGACACCTTTGCAGCATTCAAACAGCCATAATATTTTCTAACAATTCGAATGGTGATTTCGATGAAGACCTTAAATTTCTCTTAGCAATGAAAGTTTAAATAAATCAGCTTCACGCTGTATCCCGCATACAGCAGAGTAGGCAGAGGGAACCTAGTGCTACGACACTCCCCACTTTCCGCTGAGTTATGTGTGTGTGTTTGATTTAAATTTCAGTACCTCTGTGTGTTAAACACTTTACGCATGACGTCAGTAGAGTGCTACTATTCACTGCTTTTATTCGCATCAATGAGAGAGGGCCCATATAAAAGTTCGAAACAAATCTAGCAATACCTTTTTTCAGTTATTTTATTTAACAAAAAATACTAAATCCTATTACAATCACGCGTTGTCGCTTAAAATGTTAACTTTGCATGAAATATAACTTTATGTTCGGATGCATAATTCACTATTTACGACCTTTGTTTTTTTATACAAAAGTCAGGCTATCAATATTTTAGTTTTAGACTTAAAAAAAAAATCAGCTTTACGCTGTATCCCGCACACAGCAGGGTAGGCAGAGGAAACCTAGTGTTAAGACACTCCGTTCCCTATTTTCTGCTGAATTCTGGAGGCATTGCGTGTTGAGTGGCAGAACTCAACGCCGCAGTTTTAGACTTGTTGATATTTAAATGGATAGCCATGGGTATAGACACTTGGCAGAACTAAATTAATTTAAATTGAGAACGTCATTAGAGTCCCCTCCCACCTGCAGGATTGCGTCGACATAATTACAGTGCCCACCACTGTGAGTGCCGTGAGCCATTACACCTCAAAGAGAACATTACTCTTGGCTTCACCTTCACAGCACAACTTTTACTTAAGCCACATTAGACTCTCATCTTCTCTGTAATTATAGTTTACGAGGGCTGAATTAATTTATAAATAATATATTTTTTTTACTGCTCTAACTATTTAGTAATGTAGCTAAATTCAACGAGCAATAAATTTAGAGGCCAGTCGTAGCGTAGCGGCACGAAGTGTGACTGTAAAACCGACTGGTTGTGGGTTCGATCCCCACTCGAGGAGATGAAATATTTACTTAAATTTATATTTCCATTTCTTCGCTCTGGTGTCGAGGACAAGTGAGGTGTTGAGTTCTTCCACTCAACACGCAATGTCTCAGGAATTCGGCAGAAAGTGGGGAACGGTGTGTCTTAATACTAGGATCCCTCTGCCTACCCTGCTGTGTTACAAATACAAAGTTCTATATAATATCCTCATATTTACCCATAAAAATTGAGATCAGCTGTATACAACAAAAGTTTGTATAATAAATCAGGTGACGTCAGATGAAACTATTAAAGAGAGTGCTCTAGTCTTTTACTCGTAATAATGAATTATTTATTGATCGCTTGAAGTACGGACGGATGTGGCATAGGTTTGTCGAACGCCGGAAGGGGTGAGACGATATATGCGGGCATCCGTAAGAGAGTTTATCAGTGAACAGTAAATGACCGGGTTATTCTTTATTGTTTTGTACGGTATGATTTATTCCCGGAATAACAATCTTTCCGCTGTTTGTATGTCTATATACAATTTTATTGGATATTTTGTAAATTTAATTACAAAAATATTTTATTCTCAAGTACACATATATCAGGTGTAAGTATATTTTATATTGTAGATTTAGGTCAAGGTTGTTTTTTTCTAAAAAAAAAATATTTATTAAGGCCAGTCGTAGCGCAGGGACACGAGCAGCCGCACGACTGTGAACGCGACAGGTTGTAGGTTCGATTTCCATTCGAGGAAATGAAATATTTCATATTTAATTTTCTTTGTTTAGGTAACTAGAAACATTTAGAAGCTGATTTTAATATCAGACACATGCAAAATGTAAAGTGTTTCTGTTACACTAGCCAAAAAAACTGAAAGCATATGCTTACATAAACCACATTTGAAAACCAATTTTTCTTTATTTATTATGAAAAAAAAAACAAATCTAATTCGCCAGATATAATTTAATATAGTCTCAATTTACTAAAGTAGTAGTAAACTCAGCAGTAGTAGTAAACTCATCATGCAACATGAGGCTGAGGCCTTACCCTCGCTATATGTCCTATTATTTTTGCAGAACCATGTTGTGAGTCCACATCGGTGCGTCGTAAACGTAGAAGAAGTTTCCTGTGACGTCCTTTCTCTTTTGACACTAAATACTCTTTACATTGTACTTATTTACATGTAAATGGATGCAGATTACTATATTTTGCTTTGTTGATAGCACTTAAAATATCTGTTTCTGTCTTAGACAAAATGAAATGCAACTTTCTGTTAGGTAAAAGGTTCATATTTTTTATCAGTTATACCAACTGACAAAGGCATCATCTTCGTGAAAAATGTATTAACTTTAAAATTTTATCATATTTCAATGAAAATTTTATAATTTAGGTAACACCGTCGCCTGTGATGTGACACTAAAATTTATTTATTTCCATAATATAGTAAATTATGTATATGAATTGTAAAATAAATAGACTAACTAGAGCACTAATAAATCAACTCCCTCCCCTCGCTGTGATTTGAACTTATAAATATCAGTCACTTGTGTCATAATTGCACTAAATATAAAACATAGAAACGACGTCATCGTTTATTAATAAACGGAAAATAAACAAAACAATAAAACTGTAAAGATATGATGAAATAGGAACTTTTGAAATGATAATAACAATGAAAATAACCTGCTTTGTATTGCCACAAGAACTGTTAACTTTTATAACACGGACAAATATCATTTAATATTGCACTTGAGACGTCTATGCGTTGTTGAACGTTTTTACATCGGCTAACATACTTTCACTGTAAGCGAAAATGTTAATTGATTTTTCTTGTTTCGAAGCATTTTTTATACGAAACGAAATATTGAAGAGCACACTCGATAAATTGACAAATTTATTAATTCTATAAAAACCTGTTATTCAAGTTTTTTTTTTGAGAAATGTTCATCATGAGAATCAATAAATGCATAACGAAAATACATTTTTAGACGAAGCTTAAAGTTCTACACGTAATAAAGTTAAGAAAGATTTTAAAATAAAAAAAAAACAAAAGATAAAACATTAAACATGACTTAAAATGTACTTAAAAATATAAATATTAATACGTAGGTTAGATACCTACCCTAGGTATGTTGTGGGTTCAATCCCCACTTGAGGAGATGAAATATTTACTTAAATTTATATTTCCATTTCTTCGCTCTGTTGTTGTTGAGGCAAAGCGCATTAGATATTAAATACAATAGCAAATATATTTAGAGATACATTTTTAAGATTTCGTATTTTTTATGGAAAAAAGGAACCCTTATAAAATCATTCTATTGTCTGGTCTGTCTGTGTGTCTGTCAAGACAAGTATATACTCAGATCTACGGCCCCATGACTTCCTATACATAGATAAAATACATATTTCTATATTTCCTTAGAATAACCGTATGACCGTTTATATAGCGAAAAAGGCGTATTTAGACACTATAAAGGGAATCAAAATTAATAGGGTACTTTCGGTATCTATAAGTAGTACTAGTTCAGGAAAAAACTATACATTTTTGGTTAAATCCTAGAAAATAATAGCCTTAGAACAGCGCAAAATTTGATATTAAAATTCAAGTGAGGTATCAAGTGAAAGGGCTCTGGCCAAGCTAAGCCTGAATTTCAAAAAAACCACGAGATATCCAAATTTTGTACGGAACCATCGGTGAGCGAGACCGACTCGCGTTTGTCCGGTTTTTTATATCAATTTCCTTTAAAAATGTGATTGATACACACATAAAATTATACAATTATACCATTGGGTATTATCATGGATAACACTTTATCTTGGACACCGCATGTTTCAAATATGAGCCGTAAGATATTTGCCACAATGGGTTCTCTAAGAAGATGGAAAAATTTTCTACCAATTAAAACGAAAATTTTATTAGCCACTTCCCTCCTTCTTCCCATTATCGACTATGCCGATTCCTGTTGCCTTGACTTATCACAAGTACACCTAGATAAACTAGAGCGCCTACAAAATCTCTGTATCAGATACATTTTTAATTTAAGAAAATTCGATCATATATCCTCATATCGCAATAAGCTACAATGGTTGACGGTTCGGCATCGTCGATATTTCCATGTACTTTGCACTCTCTATTCCATTCTTTTCCATCCTAACACTCCTCACTACCTTAAGGAGCGCTTCGCATTCCTTGGATCGGATACCCCACTTCATGTCAACCTCCGCTCCAAAAGCGATAACAAGTTAAAGGTACCTATGTGTAATACAGTAGGTTTCAATGACTTCTTCACTGTGAAAAGCGTCTTTTTGTGGAATGACTTACCATCTTCTATCCGTCACTGTAAATCAGTTCACGTCTTCAAAAAATCCTTGAAGCAATTCTATTTGGCAAAACATAATAATATTTAGTTTGTGTGTGTGTGTTTTTTTCTTTTTTTTTTCCTCTAATGAAAAAGTATATTTATGTATATTTGTATATATGTAATGTAATGTACGTATTATTAGTGTATATATATATATATATATATATATATATATATATATATATATATATATATATATATATATATATATATATATATATATATATATATATCCCTATATATATTTTTCTATATTTATTATATAAGTATTATATGTAAACTATATCACACCTATAATGTTGTATATTTATTTTGGGTCTCATAAATAATGTTATTATTAACAAACTTTTTATGCACTACACGGTTCCTATATCATTATTTTATTGTAAATGTTTACGCCCAAGGTTAATTTTATCTATCTATCTATCTATACCCTTTAGAATATTCTACAATTCATTAAAATTAAATGCATTTTACATTATGCTTAGTTAGGATTATGCATTCAATGTTACCTATATGTGTGTGAACTTAATTCGAAAACGTAGCAAATATGAACTAATTATAACAGAGTACACGCGCTCTTACACTCGCTAGAATATTTAGTTCATTGTATGGCAATGTGTAACAGCTGTTACTTGTAGGGCTGTCACTTTTACTGCTAATAAATGTATTAAAACGTTCTTCTTAATATTTACCACTACAAGTTTCTAATACTAGTCAAGTTTTTACTATATAAAAGTATGGCAACTAAATAACTTCTCATTGTCTAAGCGTGAAGGTTGTGGTTTCGATTCCGAATCGTGAGAATAAATTATTTATATTTTTTATTTCTGGGTCTAGTAACAAGGCAAATCGCGACGATGAGTTCTGCCATTCAACACGAAATGTCTTAAAAATTATACGAAAAGTGTGGAATTGTGTCCTAATAGTCTAGGTTTCCTTTGCTTACCCTATATGCAGGAAAAAGCAACAAGCTAAAAAGTATCAGTAAAATTTTTAATGTAAATAATATATTTTTTTCCTTAATAATGAAAACTACGTTATTTACAACCCTAACTGCATACTTAGAAACGCAAACTGTGCTTTAGATAATTTATGCTTCCATATTATCAATGTTCCAAATGTGGATATTTGACGTTGAACTTCTATTAAAAATATGTATGCACGAGCTCTAGTTTACGTAGATTCAGAATAAATAAGTATATATTTACTTGGTAAGGCATCGAGTTCTGCCACTCAACACTCCAAAATTCGGTGAAAAATAAGAAACAAAGAAAGTTAAAGAGTCAAGAAAATCAATAATAATGTAATTGTGTATGCTTTAATTTAAAAAATCTTTATCAAAAGAATAGAAATTATAAATAATTTTACATTTTTCAAATGTTATTTCACACTTAGAAAAGACTTTTTAATAAAACATATAAAAATAAAATCTTCCGCTACGTTCAAAAATTTTGTTATATGTTTTCTATAAAGAATTTGAAGTATAGATATAAGGTGTCTCTTTAACGCGACGGTTTTGGGTTTGATCCCCGTATTTATTATTATTATTGTTATTGATTTATTGTTATTGATTTATTATTTGCCTTCCTTCACTCTTGCACCAAGGCACCAAGGCTCCCTCTGTCTACCCTGCTATATGCGGCCTGGATATAAGAAGTTTATTGTGTATGGGTTTATGTGTGTATGGGTTTATAAGAATAAAGTTCAAGGTAACTCAAGAAATGTGAAAGAAATTTTGATAGAGCCACTGTAAATATATAGTTATTGTTTAGTACAAAAATGACTATTACTGTCTTTAAAAATACTCTTTTACAGCAAAACAAGGAAAAAACTTTTGTAAGCTTGGGAACATTTTCGACTTGATATATGTGCTAAGACACTCTATTTTCATGTCATGTACGTTAAGCACTTAAACTATTCTAAAAGGCAAACTATTTTTTTTTTAATATTTCTATGAAAAAATCATGGACTGGTCTCAATTTTTTTTAAATCATTATTTAAATCCAGAAAAATAAATACAGAAATAACAGTAAAAAATAATTAAAAAAAATGTCAAATACTGTAGTATCTACAACAAGCCGCTCAAGCATGCTCCAAAACCATTCGCATCACATCTAAATTGAAAATTTAGATTTATTAATAAATACATCTATTTATTTTTATTAAAAGTTACTTTAGTTATCTCATTTAAAATATTTTTTAGGTTATAAAGAGTCAGGGGAGTGTTCTGAATCCGCAATGAGGAAGACAATGTATCTTCCGGATATTACCTGTCAAGTGCCGAGCGTCTATCGACAGGCCACTGTGGACACAGCAAGAGTTTGAATAGCTGTTACTTCGACGTACATAAATTATTTACATAATAGTTGTATAACGTAAAACGTTTCACAATACAAGAGGATACGTACCTCTTGTATATTAAGCAGGATCAGTTTACAGAGAGCTCTTTTAATTATTAATAAAAAAACGCGATCTTAGGCCACTATGTCTTCAGTATTTTTTTTAGTTCATATGACACACTTGTTCGTCTGTGATAATATTTCTCAAAAAAAATTATATCAAACACTCAGGTCTACAGTGTCTGAGAGCACAAAGAAACTAAATTTCAAATTCAACAGTTTATGCCACATATTTAGATGATCGTACGTATAATAAACACATTTTTTTCAAGAAATGTTTAGATGTGACACGAATTACTATGACAGCGTCTATAGTCCGTTCAAATTAGCTTTAAAAATAGGTTTACGGATATATTCATCCGCACAATGCTGAAAATTGGCATGAGGTTAGGAACATATAACAAGCAATTTGTCAAAAATCCCCATCGATCCGACGTGTGCAGAAAATAATATTCAAGGTTTAATTTACTTACATCGATATATCTCTGAAATAGTTGTAGTGTTGGTGGTGAATAATAAAAGTCTACTCACGTTTAGCACTGAGTTTAATCAACACCACTTTAAATGTACATACAGTGATAACACAAATGGAAAAATCACAATTAAACACGGTACAGTATATAAGAAAGTCAACCACAAACATATATATATAACAGAACACGAAAGATACAAATTTGGAAATAAATACTAAATAAAACAAAGGAACGTATAGAAAGCGCATCGAGTGGCAAGCAACGACTGTGATAATTAAATATGCCGTCGACAAGGGGGTAAATATTACTCCTCACCGGTTCAATCGACAGCGAGCGCTTTTAAATAAATATACGAATACATGTTATAAAATATATAAATTATATTAAAGACTAGCGACCCGCTCGCGGCTTCGCCCGCTTAAACCACAAAATTATTTAATTAACACACTGAATTATGTTCGTGTTTTGATATACCTATAATGTATGTTTGCAACGCAATGAAGATTTTTAATGACAAATTTATTAAAACTTTAGGTCGCATTTTCGTACCTCCCATGAGAATCTTCACTTGAATTTTTGAAATAAAAACACAACTTATCGATACTTACAATAAAATCCTAACTCATCGGTGGTTGTACATGGAAGATATTACAATTAACATTGTAATAGAACTTGGTCAGTTTGTCTGTTTGTCTGTGAATTTGTTCACGATAATCTCAGAAACGGCTTAACCGATTTAAATCCTTTTTTGTTTGCATTTTGGCAATTTAATATTAGTTTTATTTTAATCAGCTTCACGCTGTATCCCTCACACAGCAGGTTAGGCAGAGGAACCCTAGTATTAAGACACTCCGTTCCCCACTTTTTGCCGAATTCTGGAGGCATTGCGTGTTCTCGTTCTTTCGTGTTCTCGTTCGCTCGACACCAGAGCGAAGAAATGGAAATATAAATTTAAGTAAATATTTCATCTCCTCGAGTGCTTGCACTTCGTGCCGCTGCGCCACGACTGGCC